>OY744483.1:304764986-305364986 GCA_963556165.1 Tipula helvola | reverse complement strand
GCGGTTCCAATGTGATGGCGTGTCGCTGTTATTATGCTGCTAGTCAAAATAATTTACCCTCTTCTCTTAAACACAAACAATTCAATTAAATCTTAAATATTTTTATTGCTAGAAGAAAGTTCAATATTTAAATGAGACACACTTGAATTATGGATGAATTGGTATCTAAAGAATTTTTATGAATTCAAATTTATTTTCTCATTTGTATTCAATTTTTATTTTAAAACGAAGACTGAGTTTATTTTTGTGTATCTACTGAAGAAGTTTTGTTATTTATTAATACATACAATGAAAAAGGTGAGAATTTATTAAATTTTGTCTACCGATTTGATTTAGTGTCGTATGTTTATGTAATATGTTAAGGAAACAACATTTCTTCAAACGTGAATATCTTCAACTGCGGCCATTATATCCACATACGCACATAAACAATTAAAGGTTATCGTTGTTATAACGACATCTTAAGATTTGATTCGATTGTGACTTACGATTTATACATGATTTATACAAAATGTGTTTAAAAATAGTAAAAATTCCTAACGAAAATAACAAAAAGGAATGATTGCCCTTTGAGACGGCGACTATCTTGATTAGATGCCATCTTTAGAAAATAAATAAATATGTATGTACATATGTTATGTTTTGTACTTTTGTGCTAAGTAAATATATTTTATCAGTCATAATACTAATATTGTATAACAAATACAAAATTGTCTGTGAATAAATATATGTATAAGACTCCAATAAATCCGTTGGTTGCAGCATTTTAATATTCGCGAAAAATACAAAATCTAAAATTAGCTGACGACAATGCAATATGGTACAATTTATTACAGTGGGGGAAACACATTAGACTCAATTCTTCATTTCATTTTTAGTCTTCGTTTTTCCTTTCGAAGGGTCTTTTCACCTTAATTCCTCATATTTTATTGCTTAATCGTTATTAGTTATGATGGTACATTGAAAATAAAGTTTAAATTTATGACACTGATAATGACTGAATTCAATGAGATGCGATACAACTACGAAGAAGCTTCCCTTTCTAAATTACAATTCGCCAAAATCGATAGAATAGCAAAATTGTTTCAAAAAATTCAAAATATACCAAATTCCCAATTGGAATCGGTTGAACACCACTTGATGCACCAAAAATTCTGATAAAACATCGTAGTTCCATAGACCTCAAGTTAAGAAGCACTGTAGCAAAAGAATTCTAAAAATACCTAAAATAATACGACGCCTTACATTAAATTCACCGCCAACGGAAAACCCACACACATCAATATAATTTTGCTAACAATTATCAGAATTTCCAAAATAAAATCCAAAATAATGAATCGAATTGTTTAATTAGAATTCTGGGTGGTGGTTTGTGGGTTTGAGGCAAATGTAGCTTAATCTTAAATTTTTCAAACTATGATAAATATTGTTCGTTTTCATTTCCACATACTACAGATAAAACCAAACTTGAATCAAATTCGTTTCAGTCCAATTCAGTCCAACTACATATTTACGACAACACAGGTAATGATTCGTAAATAGTAGCCTTAGACAGAAGTGTCGAGTTTTTTTTTTTTTTTTTGGAAATAAAAAACTAAAAATATTCATTCTGGAGCATAAATTGGTAATCTACGGTTAAGTATTTTTCGTTTGTTTACTTTTTATTGGCATTTATTACTTTGGATCGTTTATTGTTTCTTCTCGTTTTAGATTTCCAGTGATTGAGGTTCATTTTGGAGCTGGATGAAGCGTTTCTTGATTTTATTTGTAAGTATTGCGTATCAATCACGCCACGGCCTGTTGAGAAGATTGATTTTTCCATAATCATAAGCTCATCAGTTCGACACTGGATTAAATTCCCTTACAATTTTCGCAAATATTAACTTAAATAAAAATCAATAGATTCTGCAATACGTCTGCAATAAAAATACCATGGTTTCGTTGTAAATACACGAAGTTAGTCTTAAACAATTTGTATTTCTTAAATTTTCAATTACTGAAAACTGGCTTGTCATTATCGTAACAACGGAACATTCAATTAAATCGGCTTTCAAACAACAATACTTGTGTAAAGCTATCAATACTACTTCAGAATGGTATATTTAACTGTACAAGAGGAAATTGAAATGATTCTGGTTTATGGAGAAGCTGGCCCGAGTCTTGATAATGCTGTCACTCTCTACTCTTCGCGTTTTCCGGATAGGATTCGGTCACGTGCGTCATTTCAGCGTACTGTCAAACAATTTATTACTGATGGAAGTGTTCAACCGAAAAAAAGGACTCGTCCCAACAGTCACCGAAGAAAATAATGAAATTGATGTATTGGCTGCAGTAGCTCATAATCCTTATATTAGTACACGAGAAATAGCTAGCGATTCCTGATTGTCCCAGACCAGTGTTTGGAAAATTTTAAAACGCCATAAGTATCATCCGTATCATGTGTCTTTACACCAATATCTTCATGGCGTTGATTTCCAAAATCGGGTAACTTTTTGTCAGTAGGCAAGTGAACAAATACAGCAAAACCCAATTTTTTTTCGTTTCGTATTGTTCTCCGATGAGCCGTCTTTTACAAACCATGGAACGGTTAATCGCCACAACATGCGTTGCTGGAGTGTTGAAAATCCACACTGGCTTCCTCAAGTTGAACATCAGCGTCCTTGGACTGTCAATGTGTGGTGTGGAATAATTGGCAAAAAACTCATCGGCCTCCATATTATTGAAGGCAACTTGAATGGTCAAATGTATTGAGATATTTTGGAAAATGAACTGCCAACATTATTTGAAGATTTGAGTTTAGAAGTGCGACGGAACAAGTGGTTTCAACATGATGGTTGTCCCACACACCATTCGTTGGTAGCATGTGTAGTACTTGATCGTGATTTCAATGGTCGCTGGATCGGGAGAGCTGGTCCGGTAAATTGGCCTGCCAGATTACCAGATCTTACTTCGCCAGATGTTTTTTGGGGGGCTATCTCAAAGACCAAGATTACAAACAAAAAGTAGGAAACCCATTACAGGATGTAATCGCATTACCGGCATCTCAACAATGCCGTCTAACAAAACCAACAAAAATGTTTATACAAGCCGCTTATACTACTTTATATATGTACATTCAAACAAAATCAGTTTCATTCTTTCATAGGCAAAAATTTTTGAACATATGTAGTATGTATTATTTTATTGTTTTTATTTTTTACGTGAATGTATTGCAAAGGAAATCTTTACGCGTCTATAACTTTGGAATCCGCCCACCTAAAGATCTTAACTATACCACTTATTTCTTATCTGATCAAGGTATATAAATCTGTCTTTATTTCATGAAAATCGGATAAGCACTTTCGACTTAATACTTGTTAACAGACATCAATAGCGGGGATATAAGGCATCTTTCTCGCTCTAGCGCTTCGCTTGAGTTGAGATGCCTAAAACCAACAAAACATCAATTTTAGTATCGGGCAATGGAAGTCCGTTCTATTCACAGACGAGTGCAGAATATGTCTCCATGGTAGTGATAGGAATAGAGGGTGGTTCCCAGAAATTTCACATATTTTATCAAACCCGATTCCCGGGAATTTCAAATAAAAATTCCCGGGAATTTGAGAAAAAATTACAAAAAATTCAAATATAAAAAGTAAATATGTATCAATAATATTCCAGGATACGTTGTATTGTGAACGCCACATTAAATATACTCACCTAGTAAGATTAGATAAACTTAAAGCCAGATGAGGAGCCAGGAACTTATTTTTTGAAAAGTGATAGAATTGTCGCAAAACTATTTAAATAATCTGTAGTTAAAAACTCGTTATTACAGAATCATGTTAAAGCTAACCGTGGGAAAGAATTTAATTTACTGTTTGATTGTAAAATTAGGTGGAACAGCGCAGAAACAAAGATCGTCCGTTTTGGGGACGTCCTCTAATGATGTCACGCAATTTTTAACGATTTTTAACCCCCCCCCCCCTATATCACAGTTCGTTACATTTTACTAAACCTCCCCCCCCCCCCCCCCCCCTTTAGTCACGTCATGACTCGACAAACATAAATATTTACTAAGGAGACACTGTGCAATTGCACCACATTTATTTTTAAAAGCGTGACATCATTAAAGGACGTCCCCTTTCTAAAATTACGTGACTGTGTTGTAAAACCCTAAACAATCTGAGTTTGTCTAATTTCGATTCAGAGTACAACCCGGATAGATTACAAACGTTACTAAACATTTTGGCTCCAATAAAATTAAATGTTGAACACTTCGTCAACAAAATTAAAATTTAATTGTCGTGCTAAATCTAGTGTAGTCAAACTATTTATTCGTCTAACCAATTTAAGACACGCAATAAATTTGGTCAAAATGTCACGTAACCTAAAGCTTAAAACAAAGAATTACTGAGCGAAGAAACCGAAACCTGATTGAAATGATTTCGAATCAGAAAATTTGGCAGCAGTAGGAACAGAGAGCAACATGACAGTGGTTGCGAAAGAAATAGATAATAGATAATATGATAAGGTGGCCTTAAATTAGTCAAATTTTTTGGATGTATGTTGAAGTAAAGTTCAGTAAGAAGCGACACGTTTGTTTTCAAATTCATCGAACTTTTGTAGTAAGAAACGGTCTGGTCTAAGTAACAAATCTTTTATCGCAATGTGTTTGTGATAATTCGATGAACAATAAAAGAAAATATCTCAACTGAAACTGCTGTTTTTAGTGAGTTTTACATAAAATTCTTGTGAATTGACCAGGAAATTGCTTTTTTTTTATAAATTCCCGGGATCCCGGGAATTTCCGGGATTGAAGAATTCTCATTCCCGACTCCCGGAATTCAACATTTGTCGGGAATTACCACCCTCAAGATAGGAGAGACCGGGTCTACAGGCGTCCAGGAGAGCGATTTTCGCAGTGCTGATTTTCTGAAATAGTCTCGTACGGCGGCGGTTCGCGCATAGTGTGGACTGGCATATCGCTTGAGAGAAAAACAGATGTTTTTTTCGTACCTGGTGGATGGCGTAGAGGTGGTCTTATCGCTGAACGATATATCAAAAACATTCTCTTGGATCATGCAGTGCCCTATGCAGGATTGGGAAAGATTTCATATTGATGCATGACAATGCCCGGTGTCACACAGCTCGAACCACTAGGTAGTTCATGGATGAGGTGGGACTCGAAACGATGAGGTGGCCAGGGGGTCTACTATGTATTCGGATCAGAAATTCAGAAAAAAATTACTTTCCGATCCGAATAGATAGTAGACCCCCAGGTCTCAGTCCAGACATGAATTCAATTGAACATTAATGGGACGAACTAAAACGGAGGGTCCGAGCCAGAAATCCGTTGACCGTTACCATCTAACATCAGTGACCTCAAGATTGCGTTGGATGAGGTGTGGGGTGCGATCCCGCAAATCTTTGTCAAAACCTTAATAAGACAATGGGGAACCGAATGCAACTGTTGTAGACGCAATGGGAGCAATACTAAGTATTAACCAATAAAATTCTTTTCATTTTGGTTGAATTTTTTGTTATAATTTAAATTTATATCCCCAATATTTTTTTTTGGTTTCGATTTCATATAAAAAAAAGTACTGAACCAATTCTCATGAAAATAGTGTCATTTTAAAGTAAAAATATCAGGCTTTCAAAAAAGTAATGTCTTATGAAAATCGGTTTAGCCGTTTTAAAAAAAACTCGCCTTTCTGTGAGCACTGAAGGTTTGAGTCGATTTAGTTGCTTGGGAGTGTAGTTTGAAAACGTGTACGATTTTTGGGATGAAATTTTAATCGGTTCAGCCTTAGGGAATCCAAGTGGGTTCTACTCGACTTCGGGTTGTCGGGTAATTACCTACCTATTTTTAAAGGTACCCAAAACCGTCGGGTAATGATGCAAATAACCGAAACCGATAACTTCTTATGTATTTGAATGAAAAAAGGAAGAAACAGAGCAATAAAGTACTAAACACACTAAAATTAAGAATATCTGAAAGGCAGAACATGCATTTAATTACTAAAGTATCTACAAAATGGAGCAATTTTACGAAAAATTAGCGTACTCTTCGAAGAACGCGATAATTGCATATGGAAACGTATTTGTCAATCGATTATTCAATCAAAATGAAAAACTAGCTAATCAAGATAATAGAAAATATACCAGCTTGTCAGAAGAGTTACAACTTACAAAGTTCTATATATCGGCGGTGATTGTACCACAATCATCATCCCAGAACAGGGCTAGAGCTTTAAGTTGTCAGAGGAGTTACAACTTACAAAGTTCTATATCGGCGGTGATTGTACCACAATCATCATCCCACAACAGGGCTAGAGCTTTAAGTTAACTAGCGCAACTATAAAGAGACTTTAAGTAATTAGAACAAGGAAGAAATCGAATCCAAGCGCAACAAAAATTATTAGATGCTATTTGCACTATTCAGCCCACATCGACTCCATATGAATGTAGGTTTGAATTTTCAACACTTAAATGCACTTCTTTTTCTAAAATATCATTTTTTAAGTGACACTCAGAAAAACAAATAAGTATAGCTTCTTTATATTATTAAGGAGGTAGAACAAGACCGAAGGTCGGGTAGCAAAAACTCAGGTAATTGGATTCCCTATTCAGCCTTGACAAAATATACATGAAATAATTTATTAAAGGTTACAAATTGCATTCAGCTTGCTTGCATTGGGCTTGCAATTGCAAGGATTTTATAAAACTTTTAAATCAAAAATATCGACACAGGAAAAAATTATGAGATGAATAAATTCAATAAAAAAAAAATCAATGATTTACGCTAAACACAAATACATATTTAATAATTGGATTAAATTATTTTTAATTTATAAGATCAAATAATATAATATAGATTGTGTCTCAAATAAAGAAAAACAAAAAATAAAATCGTATATCATAACAATAAACTGACGCCTATCATAATCATCACATCATCAATAAAAAAAATTGAAACCATCATCAAGAAGATGAATATGTGTATGAAGTAAAAGAATGATTCCACATTTTTAGAATAAATATTTTGCTAAAGGCTAGGCATTTATTGTTTTGATAAAATTGCAATCCACACCATCATTTCATGACTTTGAATTAAGTTTGTTATCAATATTTTGTACATTTAACAAGATGTCTATCTTTTCCAAATTAAATATTACACATTGGTCTCACTCTCAATATACTAAGTTTAATATTATGTAGAAACACTCTAGAAACCTATTTCATTATAAGAAATACTTCCACCAGATATAAATAAACTAAATTGAAGGTTTTATTGAAGTAAATGTCTAATAAAAAAATGAAATTTATAATGAGCCGCTAACGCAATTAGGATTAAAGTTCAATAATAAAACATGTGATATACAATACAACAATATTAGTGTAGAAATTTTAAAACCGATTAACACAAAAAAAAAACTAAATAACATGTGTTGGTGGCTTTGTGGATCGTCTTGGAAACGATATCAAAAAACTACTCAATATCAAAGCCTTTTATGAAAACCCAGAAGCGTTTTTACAATTGTACATTAAATATGATTACATAATTTACTGTTTGGTAAATTCAAGAGTATAAAATGTTCAATGCTTTAGTTAACGAATGTAAAAATATTGTCGTCAAATGCAATGTGATTTCTAGCATGACGTGCAAATGTATATCATGTAAATATAGACTCTAATCAAATTTTTTTCATTTGTCATTGCTATTATGTATTATTCTATTGTATAATTTATCTGTGATTTAGTTAAACTTGACCTTCTTAAATTTTTTCGCCAGTAATGTTTATTTATGTACACTTATCATTGCTTGGCGATATTTAGTTTTCTAATTTCGTAACAAACTGATTAAAGTTGAACAAATCGTATTTAGTCTAGATGAGACAAAATGATTCTTACAAGAGGCAGTTAAACGCTCTCAGATAATGTCTTTGCATGGATATAGGGAAAGATTATTTCGGAATATAAATAATTATCTGGATTGGGTTGTTTTGACCCATAATTAGCAATCCGATATTCAATTAATCAAGGCCTAAAATGAGAATTTTTTAATAATGAATTATTGTTTGAGTGAGACTGAAGAGCCAGGTTCTCAATGTGTTGCGGCTTTTTTCTTTTAGACCTTGGTCGCCTTCATATAAGCAAAATTCCAAAACTGAGAAATTCAACTTGAAATTTTGAAATTAAATTTCAAACTGCAATATTTCAAAAATTAAAAAATTTTAAAAATTCGATATTTCAATAATAAAAAAATCTTATAATTCATCGTTACTCGATGACTTGATTATAAATTTTAAAATTTACTGTTGGGATACAAAACTTTTAACTTAAAATTCACATTTTTTAACGTCAAACACAAGTTGAGTCAACCTCAGTGATTAACATTACTAGGGTATCCAAATTTCTCGGGATTACTCGAGTAAAATTACATATCTAAATGTGTTTAAAAAAATCTAAAAAAAATCTTAGACCATACTCTATCCCGACTGATGAAATCTAAAATCAAATTGACTGTTCCGATATTTTACAGTGGGTGATCAAATTATTAGAACCGCTTTGAATACTGACAATTTAATTCACTAAACATTTTAAATGCATAGCTTCATTGAAATCCCATAGGATATTTTTACAATTCGTCAAAAAAAAAATTGTTTTAGATCCGCAATAAAAATATTGCGTTTGTACGGGGAATCAAAAAATATAAATCACATGTAAATCAATAGAAGTTTTCCAGGATACTTTGATTTACACCAATTGTTTCCAATTTTTTTTATATGTAGTTTACGATCCGCGATAGATCCGCAACCGCGAATTCTATAATCGACGTGGTTGTTATAAATATTACGTGTTTAAAAAAAAAATTGTATGTACTAAATTATTTATTACTAATGTTTAGCTTTATTTCTATTTTTAAAAAAAACTAATTTTAGCAGAGTTAGCACAAAGTATTGAAAAGATGAATTGTTCTCTAGGACTACCTAGTTCTACATTTATTTCATTTGGTGTTTTGACCTAACTAGGCTAGAAGCAGCTCTGAGGGTGTTACAAATTTTTTAAAAAATATAATACATTTAGTACAAATTAGTACATGTTAAATCTAGCACTTATATTATTTAGTACACAAGTAAAATTATATTTAAAGCTCCCATTAATAAATTGATTACTTAGGCTGCGGGCCAAATCTAAGGTAAACCATTTAGTACAGTAAATTGTAATTTTAGTACAAATTTTGATCTGAAATCATGGCAATTCTCTGGTAAATATAATTGTCAAAAATGGATTGAAGGGTGAAATTTACTGGGTTATAGGTAAAAAACGAAACGTCAAACAATTTGTGGATGATTGTTGTCATAACTCTAAAATATATAAAATTAAAAAATGGAGCAATTTAGAAATCCAGGAGGGTTGGAAAGATGACATTGATAATATTAATAATAATGTGTGGTCAAGCATGAAAGGCAAAAAAGTACCTTTTATTACAAAAAATTGTTTTGCTGGAATTTTGTGAATCACAGGAAGTACGTCACTGTTTAGGTTTTTGCCCGAATGTTCATAATTAACATTTTGTTTTTATTTTTTTGCCGAAAATTAGAAATTACATCGATTATAAACCACCAATTTTAGTAAACATACATATTAAATAGAGATGATGAAACAACGGCCAATATACAAATAATTCCACAATCAGGAAAATAGTGAAATCAATTCCGGATAAAATTCTATTTAATTTTGTCCATATTTTGAGATTGCAACAATTACAAAAACAATTATCAAAACGTCAAGAAAACAAGCAACAACAATCATTCAACCTCGTTCCTATGTTTTACCCTACTTTTTAGCACAGTGTTTCAATTTGCCTAATATGTACACTGTTAAAAAGTAAGTAAAAGCGGCATTTACCTCAGATTTGGCCCGGAGCCTTAAAAAATAATATTTACTTGTGTACTAAATATTTTTACTGGTGTTAAAGGTCGCTGCACGAGTATGGATATAAATCCGCACAATCTGAATCCGGTCATTCATCCAATGAAATTACCCAAATATTGTCATGTGACCGAAAAAATATTCCCCTATTTCTCCTCTCGAGTTAAAATTATTTCAACATTAAGCAAAATATCCGCAGAAAACCAACATAACCATACAAAAAAATATATATTACGAGCTATTTTTTCCCCAATTTTTTTTTTGTTTACTTATTTCTGACTTTTCGATTTTTAAAAAAATTTGTTATTTTGTTATTATTGAAGTTATCATAGTATTATTGAAACTAAAAGCAAAGAGAAGTTGATAAGTAAAATAGACGAATTTACGGGAATTTATTTAGCAAAAGGTCAAATAAGTTACTAACTTCGTTCGGATGCAGATTGTACGGATTTATATCCATACTCGTGCAGCGACCTTAATGTTCTACAATTTTTTTTTTTTAATTTTCCCATCAGAGCTGTTTTTAGCCTAGCTAGGTCAGAATACCAAATGAAAGAAATGTAAAACTACAGTAACTGGCCAAATTATTAGACCCACATCAATTCTGTTGGGAAATGTTGACTTCTGGCGACTTATATTTTTCACTAAACATTTTTATAGCCTAGCCATACGAAACTATTACGTGTTAAGGTGCATTCAAAATACAAAGTTTTACTTTGCATTAAAAGTAAATATACATTTTCTATCTAAATTAGAAATATCTTCTAAAAAAATATTTCTAGCTGAGCTAGCTCAAAATATTGAGTGGATGCATGTAAAATATTAAAAATTCAATATTTGAGGATGATTCGTCTTGCAAGATATAGCCGTTTTTGGTAATATAAGAATGTTACAGCATTGTACTATTTTTCTTTAGGTAACAGAATTTAAACAAATTTTGGCGATCGAGTCACCAGAAAATAGTCCAGACCTCAAAATTACAGAGAATTATGGGCGTTCATGGGATGGAAGAGCAATATAAGCCGAAAACTATTAAAGAACAGAAAAAGTCAATTGAAAAAGTATGGTTCGAAGAAATTTCAACAGAATACATATTTGCAGAAATTATATGATTCTAACGCCGATTCGGATTAAGGATATTATCAAAGCCAAGGGTAGGCCCACTAAATATTAATTTCATTGGTGAACCTTTGATTGAATTTTATGTTTTTTTTTTTAAATATGTTTATGCTTAACTTTAATAAAAATAACCATTTTTATAAATAAATTGTTTTGTAGATTTTTATTTTTGTTTAAAAATGCATTTGAAACATACGCAACATTTATACGATAAACCAAGGAAATATTCGATTCTCATAGTTTAGTAGGTTTACAACATCCGACCATAAAAATTTTGTTTTTAACCAGTATTTAAAATTTGTACCCTTTATTCATAAAGCAAATAACATCTTTTCAAATATTTTCCTTTAAATTTCAAATCGTACATTTTTATGGCGCTGGGTGTATGTGTTCATTTCATCATTTCGGTTCAAATTTATTTCAAGATGTTACAATTCTTTCACGTTCGATGACAATATTTCTATTTCAACCTTCTATTTTTGTGGCGGAACAAATTCATATTTATCGGCGGAGTTAAATCCATTTGGAAAATGAATTAAATCCGTTACATTTAATTTTTAAAAACTGAGCTACCACCAACTGAACTAAATCCGCGAGAAGCTATTTCGTTAAAAAAAAAATTGGATGTCGCGGATTTAATTCATATTACAAATGAAATTAATTTCGCCATACAAATATTTTCGGCCTCGAAGTTAATTCGTGCACCTATACGTAGATTTGTGGAATTTTATTAGCGGGAATATACATATTGTAATAATAACAATAAATACCTACATTAAATAAGAAGAATTAAATATTTAGCAGTAAAACTGAAATAAATTTCTTAATATTAGTCCGCCTTTTTTATTTTTTTATTAGAAAGTCAATTAGGAACCTGAAGTTCCAATACTATTTTTAATTTAACATTACACAATTAAATAGTTGTTATTTATTGAAATAATCAGATTTCAATAATAGTCTGATCTCACATTTACTCATATTGAAATCACATAGCTTACTCAATTCATTATATGACTTAGATATCAGATTCAAAGGCTCGTTGTCTCCATAATTAGTCCTATGAAATTCAGTTTTCAAAAGGGATCGCGATCTTAAACTCCTTTGCGGAGCATATAATCCAAGATTCATTAATAAGAATAAGCTCTGGATATTCCCATTTAGAAGCACAGAAATGAAAATGGCAACAGCATATCATGCTGACGGCGAATTTCAAATGGCTCAAGCTTTAAAGATTTACATCTAACAACATAAGGAGGCAGATCCCTAACGTTCTCCCATCGTGCCTTACGATGATCAAATTGGTGTGTTTTCCACGCATAAAACATGAGAAACTTTTTTTTGTACCGTTTCGATTCTACTAATTGGCCTAGCATAGTGAGGAGACCATACACATGACGCATATTTAAGTTGCAAACGGACAAGAGACTGATATATCATAATAAAAACCTATGAGTTGCTTTTGCTATTATCAAATCAATATGCCGATTCAATGAAAAGGTTTGCGTAAACATGACTCCAAAAGCTCTTACTTCAGTTATTCGTGACAAGATAACATTTAATGCTATAGTCATTTATTACATACGATAATGAGCGGGTAAATGACATAACTTTAGATTTATTGATATTCAAAAATAACCGATTATTTTCACACCAATGGCCAATTGCATCAATGTCCTTCTTTAGATTAATTGCATCCTGTACATTATTTATAGGGGAAAATATTTTTAGGTCATCAGCATAAATTAGACAATTTGATACAATTGATGATGTCGTTTAAAAATAGAATGAATATGAGGGGTCCAAGATGGAAGCCCTGTAGAACACCCGAATGCACCTTAACCGGATTAGAAAAACTGTCATTAATTTTTACAAACTGCACGCGTTTAGTAAGGTACGAATCAATCCATTTTATCAAATTATGCCTATCAATTTGTGCCTTAACCTCAATCACCTCCAAAGCACGTTTCGAAAATTCTATTAAGTTCGTCACAGAAAATCTACCACGGACAAATCCATGTTGTTCGTCAATTATAAATGACTTCAGTCCGAAATACATGTGGTCACAGACAATTGATTCGAATAATTTAAGGATAGCTGACAGTATAGAAATGCCCCTATAATTAGAGACATTGTTCCTATTACCGGACTTGCAGATAGGAACGATATGAGAGGATTTCCAGACAGTTGGGGAAAATACCCGACAAAAGTGATCCATTGAATAATATTAACAAAGGAAAAGCCAACTCATGATTCAATAATATCCTCTGTAGTGATATAAGGTACACTTGAGGTGGTAATTATACTATCATATGTTGTATCTGTAAATGCTCCTTTATCAACATTGTCGAGTTTATAAGTATTTTGGAAGAAAGAACCAAATAAGTTGGCTATATCCGCAGTATTATTGCCAGTAACATTATTGTAAGACATTGTCGACGAAAGACCATATGTTTTCCTCCTAGTCTGAATAAAGTTCCAAAACGATTTGGGATTTAATTTCAAATCGTCTTGAACCTTATTGATCTAGTTCTTATAAGCTATTTTGGGCATGCAATCCAATTCCTTTGATAAAGGCGAAAACGCCAATTTAACTGACGCATTGTTGGATCTTTTCCATATCCAATATAATTTCTTCTTTCGATCACCCAAATTAATCAAACGTTTATTAAACCACGGAGAATTATAATATTACGATTATTCTTCATAAAAGAGATTGGAACGAATCTGTTAATACCATTACACAAAATGTTATAAAATAGTTGGACATCATAATCTAAGTCATTAGATGAGAGCCGCGCATTCCAGTCAATTGTTCTGAAATATGAAATCAGACCATCAGAATCTGCACGTTTAAAATCATAAAATTTAGACACAAAATTGTTTTTAATTGAATTAGACAATAAGAATTCTGATTGGTTCATTTTCGAGTGTGTTAATTTTTGAGTTGGCGGGCCTTAAATCAACCATTTTAGCCAAAAACGCTCCAAAACAAAGTTGTTTGGTCTTGAGGGGGGGGGGGGGGGGGGGGGGGGGGAGAAAGGGCGATTAATTAATAAATTAATTTTTGATGACCTTGAAATGGCCTGTGAATGTCATCAAATCCATATTTTACGCAAAGAAACGAACAATTTTTCGGGCGGGGTTTTACAATTTGATAAGGAGGGATATACAAGTTCTTTATCTTATGTCAAATCACTTAAAGTTCTTTAATTTTTGAAGATTCCTCCAAGCTTAAAAAATGCATGTTTCAATATTTACCAATCTTTTGTCAAAGAGTCAGGTTTAAAAGTCTCAACTTTCACCAATGGAAAGGGTTTCATAACCGGGAGGTTTAAGCAATACTCGTAGTTTCTTAAAATCGTTTAGGTAATTTACTAGTTTCAGAGATTTGGTATACCTGAGTGCTGATTCTCTAAAAAATAAAAAATGTGTAAACGTGAAAACTTGTAAAAAGCAAACCTTACTTTTATGAGTTTAAAATTTTTCGATAAGACTACCACTAAAATAATTTTGAAAAGTTGTAAACTCATAAAAGTAAGCTTTGGTTTCTACAAGTTTTCACGTTTACACATTATCTTATTTTTTAGAGAATCAGGGTGCTTGTAGTTTAATTTCTAAAAAACTAAGACAACTGCTTTCGCACTGATCAAAGATAATTCAACTCAAGTTACTGGTTTTATGATTGGCCAAAACTAGGAAAAGAGATAACAGTTTCACTTGCTCGGCTTAAGAAGTCAAGAGGGCTTTTCCTGAATACGATACGAATACGCAAGTATAAGATTCTTATTTTAGTTCAACACGAATTTTATTCATTCAAATTCGAATCGTATACAGGAATCGCCCCCAGTTTGAGGAACAAGTCATATCGGCCTTACAATTACTTTCAACATCCTTTGATATTTTGTTATGGTTGAAGTTGGATGTCACATTAGAGAATTTTAGAAAAAAATGCCAAAAATTAAAATCAAATTCACTAAAAGTCAGTTGTGTATAAATTATTCTGCTTCTCGACCACAAATACGAAACGAAATATTTTATTGATCAATTTGTAATCAAAATAAGGCGCCACAAATATAGAGCAAAATACAAAATGTTTGCAAATGGCAATTTTACAACAAATATTACGACTTATGTACGGCACTGAAGAATATCTAGAAGCGAGTTAATCTACTAGCCAGATTAAAAGCATAGTATTTTGTGCTTTTTTCACCAGGTTATCAGCCAATATAAGTTTCTCTATTAAGTGAATGTGAAAGGAAGCATATATTGCTGGAACATCAAAATTAGCTTATCCGATAAAATGTTCTTCATAACGTATGTGTTTATGCCGATACTTTAACACTACGTCCATCTATCCTTCATTTCGATCAAGGATGTTTGGTAAAACGAATGGTTGTCTCTGTTATAAAGTTTACTTCAATTATTATGAGAACCGTCGTTTGTATCAAAACCATATTTTGATTGTGTTTGTTTCGTACCAATCTGTGAATTTTACTTCACGTCTGCTGAAGGGCCGTACGATTCGTCTCAAAGGCAATAACTTTTACCAATGGTGACAAAAAATGTTTAGGATCTTATTTTGGAAGGCTTGTGGCATAAGTCCATATAACTTTCCTTAACAAAATATACGGTAAAATGTTGGGATTAGCCTGACCTCAGTTAATCGTTTAAGGACTAAAAATTTTCAACAAATACCCTAAACAAAACATTTTTGATCCAACTTTTATTGTAAACTATTAAAATCATTCCAACACAAGCGTTCCAGGAATATTAGCCCCATCCATTCGCCCAAAAGCTTTTAATTCAATCTAAAAAACGGCAGGAGTCAGCCTGACCCCTGCTCACCGACAGAAAGTTGAAAAGAAGTACAGAAATAAATACCTAGAGTAAAAAACTCAACCTTCATAATCAACTTTGGTTTAGAACTTCGAGGCTCAAGAGTTGCCTGAAAATTGCATATCACAGCAAAACACAGCAAGACATCACTTTCAAAGTGAAGACTCCATCTCAATTTTTACCAATACAACTAAATAATTAAGATACAATCATAAATAAAATAAAATCATCATTACAAAACAATCAATGAGGGGCATTGAAACATTTTTATTTCTTTGCCTTAAAAAATGAATCAATATTTTTTTTTTTAATGAGATAAGATAATTCATCTTTTCCAATTTACTTCTTCAATAAAAAAATTTATTTAAAACACAAATTTATGAATATTTGAAAAATCGTATTGTATCCATTTTTCATATTTTTGAATACAAAAAAACAGATCGATATACATAAATACATGCATAATTTATAAATATTTTGTTTTTTTAGCTAAAAACATACAATTTGGTCAAAGAGGTTGTTATGCTTACGTTTCACAATAAGAATCAATATATTATTTAGATAAAAATGAAAGTGATCTTTTGTTTGTTGTGACAAAATACTGCAGAGATAAATAAAAAAAATCATCGCGTTTTGTAAACTTTTAAGCTGAAGTACACACATAAAAATACCCAATTGACGTAAAGCAAAATAAATATTTATACGTAACTTGTGTTTACATAAATCTAAATTAGATAATTACAGGGAAACTTCCACATACGACTGACCATTTCTATAAAACACCATTTTAGTGTAAACAATTTCTCTATACTCCACTAAAGTGATTACCTCTCAAAAAAACTATTTTTCCGGTATAAAAGATGATGGCTTAGAGAAGTTTCACTGTAATCTTATTAATTAGTCGGATAAATTTGAAGAAGAGAGATCTGAGCTTTTGTAATCAATTTGATATCGGTTTAATTTTCGAAAAAACAAAATGTTAACGTATATGTTGATATTTGCTAACCGCAGTTTGGTTGGTTAGAGATGTATTTTAAATTTAACTGGTTGCACGTTCTTATCAGTAGTGAATTTCTTAAAATAAATGTAAAATGTTTGTGTTATTTAAAGCACAGAGGTGGGGCGGCGCAATAATATTTTAAAATTACGTCAATTTAATTAAATTTATTTTTGGATTTCTTTCCAATATTCGCAACGACAACCAAAAAAACAAAATAAATGTTATGTAATTGGGACAAAGTACATTCAAACCAGTGTAAAATTTTAATAAATTATCGAATATACCAAAGAGTCGATGATAAAAGAATTTAATTTAAGCATTTGTAAAATTATTGGAATTCCCATAATTATACGAGTAACATAATTTTGTATATAGTGTGTAGTAAAATGTGATGCGCAGCCTGCCGCCATTTAACTCTCAGGTTTGAAAATATTATAGAAAAACGAATTTATATATTAGGATTAGAACTAATTCATTTAATATTCAAGACAGATTTATTTAGTGCTTGATTTCAAACATAAATTGATTCTACGTTTGTCTCATACCAACTTTAAGACATTCATTTTATTAAAACGATTTTCTTAAAGCTCTTTAATTTAAAAGTTTAACCTATTTTGATACTCACTACTAGTGAAAAAACATTTTTGACCAATATTTGTAGGTTATTTCAATACAATCTTCACATAAAGCCCTAGACAGACTATGCTTTAACAAACCCGATTTAGTAAATTTTCCAAATTTGCGGGGCGTATTAGTTTTACAAATAGTATGAAAACAATAACAGTTCAAGTGTATTAACCGTAATTTAAAACGAGTTTAGCTAAATCGGATTTAATAAATCGCAGTCTGTCAAAGGTGTAAGGTTTGAACTGAAAACGAATCTTGACACAATCCTCATTTGTTAATATTTCCATCGTATTGGAAGGAACCTCTAAAAAAATAGAAATTTTTTGTATTTGTTCGGAAACTGCTAGATTTAGTGCAATTTTTCAATAAATTATTTTGGTTCTACAAGTTTTTGGTGGCTTTTAAACTTTTAAGCAATTTCGAATAAAATAAAGTAATTCTACAATTTATTAAAATTTCTTTAATTTTTTAGAAAAATTTTAATTTTTTTTCTTATAATCTAATTCGATGTTCAATTGCTGATAAAATTGCTAACTCTTAATTTGTACAGAAAAACTATTTTTTTTTAAGTATTTCCAGAATTTTCATATTTCGATAATTCAGAGGAATTAAATAAAAATTTGGTCTTAAATACCTAAGTAAAAACCAATTGACGCTAAAATTAAAAACGAAGCAAATTAAAGTTGGGGTACCAGAATAGTCAGCTCCAAAATGTTTAGCTTTAACCTTAGTTACCGGAGTTTTTACAGAAAGGTCCAATTTTTAATAGTTCCTTATGCCGAATCTTTTCAAGTTTTTCAAAATTTTTAATAATATTTTGAATTCTACAATTTCTGCTTAAAAGATTTTTTTAATTCTACAAATCGAATCAAGCTGAAGGAATATTTTGGGTTGGTAGAACATTTTTTAAATTGCGAAATACGGATATGGATTACAATTGATAAGCTGCGCGGGGCATCTGGGATCCTTGATAAAGAATGCCCAAAATGCTCAGCTGTGAATTTATTATTATTGGCCGTAGTAAGAAAGTTTGAGAAGCACTGCCTTTAAGGATAGGGTTTGCCGCCCCAAGCCATCGTGCTTTCCAGAATTTACTGAAATCTATGAGAATAAACCGATCTAACGGCAAAACAAACAAATAAACAAGAAATTTAAAATCTTTCATCCATTTCAAACTTTCTAAGATAATTTTATTTCGTTTGACACTATGAGGATTGGCAGCCCAAAATTTCCGCATTTCCAGGGATTTTAAGAAATTCTAGAATTTATAGAGCAATGGATTTTTCTTTTTTTATAAAATGGAAAATTTTCTTTGTCAACCTTATAGGCACAGATCAAAGAGCTCTTCCTTACGCTTCTTCTGATAGCTCCAACACAAATGTTAAAATTATTTCGCAAAATAAAAAAAATACGATTTCAAATATTTGCGATTTTTTTCTAAGTGTGCATTTTTACGGTGCGCAATTTTCCAGGTGGACCTTTTCCTGTGTAAGCAATTTTTCATGTTGTGCATTTATGTCGGTGAGGTTTTTACTGTGCACAAATTTCGTGTGCCCTTTTCGCTTCTATGCTTTTTTCTAGTCATCATTTAAATATATCTAAAATTGTGTAAATCTAGGCTATCGAAATATTGCTTGTTTTATTCTACGCTTTGCGTAAATTTGTTAAGAATGACATCTACTGTAATAAGGGCGAATTACGATAAGCAGTCGACTCCTAAACCATTTTTGAATCGAACAAACAAATTTGTCGATAAACACAATTTTTTCGCATAAAGTCTTTTTCAACAAAATTTTTAATTTAAAATTTTACATTTTAGTGGAAATAAAATTGTATAATTTTATGTGCGTGCGCAAAATGCGTGAGCGGAAAATCCCGGGATTTCTCGGTTTTCGATTTTTTTTTTCAATGTACACGTTTAACTATCCCTAGGAAATATTACAATAAAACCTCGGTTTAAGAACCTAATTGAGGATTGACTTGTCTCTGATTTCCGATTGCCTCTTACATCCGATGTGGAAGATTTAAATATTTCGTATAGTAGTTTATCCATCAATAATATTTTCCAGTCAAATTCAGGCCGATTAGGAATGAACTTGGTTATTTATCAACCGATTATGATGAAATTCGATTTGTATGATGGAAATGAAATTCTAAAATGATTATTATATGAAGTTCTGGAAAATGGCCAACTAGGAAGGAACTTGGTGATTTCTTTACCGATTATGATGAAATTCTACATGCACGATGGAAATGAAATTCTAAGATGAATTTTCAATCAAGTTCTGGAATATAGCCAATTACGAAGGAACTTCACCGTTTCTTAACCGATTATGATGAAATTCAGTTTGCGTAACGGAAATGGGATTCTAAAATGATGTTTGCATAAAGTTCAGGAAAACGGCGCGAATTAGAGAGGAATTAACCATAATTGGCCATATTCCAGAACTTTTTCTAAATATCATCTTAGAGTTCAATTTCCATGGTACAAATCGGGTTTCGTCACAATCTGTTAATACAAAGCCACGCTCCTACCTAACTTCCTAACTGACTATATTCCAGCACTGCTTCTAAATTCCATTTTAGAATCCCGTTTCCATAGTACAATTCGAATTACATCATAATCCGTTAAAAAACAGCCAAATTTCTTATTGGTCCTATTTTAGAACTTTATCTAAAATTCAATTAAAACTCTATTTCAAATTTTAAAAATTGAATATCAAATTCAAAATTGAAATTCAAATTTTAAAAATTGAATATCAAATTTTAAAAATTGAAATTCAAATTTTAAAAATTGATTATCAAATTTTAAAAATTGAATATCAAATTTTAAAAATTGAATATCAAATTTTAAAAATTGAAATTCAAATTTTAAAAATTGATTATCAAATTTTAAAAATTGAAATTCAAATTTTAAAAATTGATTATCAAATTTTAAAAATTGAAATTCAAATTTTAAAAATAGAAATTCAAATTTTAAAAATTGAAATTAAAATTTTAAAAATTGAAATTCAAATTTTAAAAATTGAATATCAAATTTTAAAAATTGATTATCAAATTTTAAAAATTGAATATCAAATTTTAAAAATATTTTAAAATTTGATATTCAATTTTCAAAATTAGATATTCAATTAATAAAATTTGAATTTCAATTTTTAAAATTTGAATTTCAATTTTTAAAATTTGAATTTCAATTTTTAAAATTTGATATTCAATTTTTAAAATTTGAATTTCAATTTTTAAAATTTGATATTCAATTTTTAAAATTTGATATTCAATTTTTAAAATTTGATTATCAAATTTTAAAAATTGAATTTCAAATTTTAAAAATTGAATTTCAATTTTTAAAATTTGATAATCAATTTTTAAAATTTGATCAATTTTTGAAATTTGATATTTAATTTTTAAAATTTGAATTTCAATTTTTAAAATTTGATATTCAATTTTCAAAATTAGATATTTAATTAATTTTTAAAATTTGAATTGCAATTTTTAAAATTTGAAATTCAAATTTTAAAAATTGCAATTCAAATTTTAAAAATTGAATTTTAAATTTTAAATATTGAGTATCAAATTTTAAAAATTGAAATTCAAATTTTAAAAATTGAAATTCAAATTTTATTAATTGAATATCTAATTTTGAAAATTGAATATCAAATTTTAAAATATTTTTAAAATTTGATATTCAATTTTTAAAATTTGATAATCAATTTTTAAAATTTGATATTCAATTTTTAAAATTTGAATTTCTAACACTAACACTAAATAAATTGAAAACCGGGAAATCCTGTGAAATTTTTAAATTTTGAAATGAAGCATTTGCAGTACAGAATATTTTTAATTAAACATGTATCCAAAAAGTTCTAGTTGAAAAACCTAAAAAGCGTTCTCCTGAAAATTGACGATTTTGACTTCGTTTTATTGCACGAATTGAGCGATATATACTACAGTGACCGAAATTAAATTAGCCTCATACCGTTTTCTTAAAAAAAATCACAAATTATTTAAAATAAAAAAATATATTAAATTTATTTCAATTAGTTTAAGTATTACAAAAGAAAAAAATATATGTTTTGTCAAAAATAGCGAACAGTATTAATTTCATTTAATTAAAACATAAAAAAATGTGCGAAATTGAATTAGCCTCAACTCAAAGGCCATTAGAATTATTAGAAAGTAACCTGGGCTGTTGACTTCTTTTATTGCTTAATACTTTGTGTGTCCACCTTGATTCTTAATTGCCTCGAATAACCTATCGGGCATGCTTGAAACTAATTTCCGGAGGACTTCTACTCGGATTTCGATCCATACTTCCCGTACCCGATTTTTTAATGCAATCACTGATTGAAACTGTTTCCTATTTTAACATAATTTTCGAGAAAGGATGCCCCATAAATGTTCAATAGAGTTTAGGTCCGGGCTGCAAGCTGGCCAGTCCATCAGCTCAATATTCTTCTCGCTAAACCATTTTTTCGCCTCCTTTGACGTGTGAATTGCTACATTATCTTGCTGGAAGATAAAATTTGACCCCATTAGACCTTTTGCATGCTCAGTTAAAGCATTTTCGTGTAATCTCTCGATTTCATTTTGGTAGAAATCCATGCAAGTGAAAGTTTTCCATTGTAGAAATCCAGGCAAATGAACGTTTTCCATTGTAGCAAGATCCACCCCAAACCATAAGCAATCCACCACCAAAGTTCCTATTTAAACAGATTTCGGTTTCATTTATAAGGTCATGCCAGTAATATTGATAGCCATCAGGGCCATTTATGACCTTAGAAAAGAGACCGAAATGGTGGAGGATCGCTTATGGTTTGGGGAGGATCTTGCTACAATGGAAAACGTTCATTTGCCTGGATTTCTGCAATGGAAAACTTTCACTTGCATGGATTTCTACCAAAATGAAATCGAGAGATTACACGAAAATGCTTTAACTGAGCATGCAAAAGGTCTAATGGGGTCAAATTTTATCTTTCAGCAAGATAATGTAGCAATTCACACGTCAAAGGAGGCGAAAAAATGGTTTAGCGAGAAGAATATTGAGCTGATGGACTGGCCAGCTTGCAGCCCGGACCTAAACTCTATTGAACATTTATGGGGCATCCTTTCTCGAAAATTATGTAAGAATAGGAAACAGTTTCAATCAGTGATTGCATTAAAAAATCGGGTACGGGAAGTATGGATCGAAATCCGAGTAGAAGTCCTCCGGAAATTAGTTTCAAGCATGCCCGATAGGTTATTCGAGGCAATTAAGAATCAAGGTGGACACACAAAGTATTAAACAATAAAAGAAGTCAACAGTCCAGGTTACTTTCTAATAATTCTAATGGCCTTTGAGTTGAGGCTAATTCAATTTCGCACATTTTTTTATGTTTTAATTAAATGAAATTAATACTGTTCGCTATTTTTGACAAAATATATATTTTTTTCTTTTGTAATACTTAAACTAATTGAAATAAATTTAATATATTTTTTTATTTTAAATAATTTGTGATTTTTTTTAAGAAAACGGTATGAGGCTAATTTAATTTCGGTCACTGTATTGTAGACTGTAGTAGTTATTTAAAACTTTCGCAGTATTGCATGGAGTTGAAAAATAAATCTGAAAGTCTCGTCGAAAAAACACAGAGGGCTAAAATTCGTTATGTAGGACTTGCAGGTAAACTGCTGCTATGATTTTGGAACTAAGGAAACACAATCGGCCGGTTTGTTCCCCCCAGACTACAAATTTTCCAGTTTTTGGTGGAAGCCTTTAAAGACATTCGTTGCTAAGCCTTTCTCGAGGCTTCTTACATGATGAAGATTCTCACATGCAGCTTGAATTTGGATTCATCGGAGAAAATCACGTTATTCCACATCTCTCGAGTCCAAGAAACGTGCCCCTGGGCCCACAGCAAATTGGTTTTCACTGTTTTTGTTTGACTCATAATGCAAACTCTAGCTTCTGGACTGTTTCAAGTGCTCACAAGTAGGGCTTGCAATAGCGATATAACGAATACTGAATTCCCGGGATACCGGACGATTCTTAGAATACCGAAATACCGGTTTTGGTTGTTCCAAATTCGGTATTGTCGAAATGTTAAAATTGAGTTTTGTTCTGTGTTTTAGTATGATTTAAGAAGGTTCCTTTTCAAGAGTAAGTTGGTATATTTTATTTCAATCCATTCAAGAGTAAGTACAGCTGAAAGCTATTTAAATCTCCACGAAGAAAGACTTGAAACGTTCGGTTAGAAAAGGTAGAGCCATTGTAATATAAAATACGGCGATTCATTCAAAACCATCATCAACTTTGTTACGCACATAGAATCCAATTAGCAGTGCTTGAGGTTATGTATAACAAACAAACAGCGAATCTTCATTTTCTGAAGAAAATGTAGACAATGGGTTACATATATCCGAGAATTGCGATTCCTTGGAACTAAATGAAGAACCACTTATTCATAAGGTAAGAAAAGTCGATAAAGCTGTTTCGACGTTTTCGTACAAAAAATGATAATATATACCGCAAGTATTATGTTAAATCAGAATTTGGTAAAGAAAGGCCATATACGAAAACCAGATGGAATAGTTTATACTTTATGCTTCAACGTTCATGCGAGTTGAAAAATTGTATTTTAAAAGCCTTAATAGACCTCAACTCCAACATTTTATTTGATGAAAGAGAACTAGACTCCACTTGTATGGTAGTTACAAAATTATTACGAAACAAATTGTGCCGACGTGATGCCACTCTTCTTTCTACAGACGCCAGTATGTAATGTATTTATGATAAACAACTTGGGTTTCAGGACAACTTAGTCACCGAGTTTAAAACTGCGTTATCTACAAGAATTAGGGAACGTCAAACAAATTATCCCTTTACAATATTTACATAAAGGGCAACACAACAATAAAATTTGAGCAATGGTCGAAAGCAAATATTGTTCAATTAATATAGTGAATATACATATGTAGTTGAGCGCCCTACTTACTCCTTCAAAACTGAATAAATCTTTGGTTGGGCATCATATTTCATCTAATATATCGGAATCGGATGAATCAGTAGAACTGAACAGGAATGAAAATGCTACTTTACAACAGCAACTAGACATGGTATTTAATAAAGACAAGGCAACAGACCATACAGCTTACAAAAAATGCCACAGGTTTGGCCAAAACTATAAAAAAAGAGTTGGCTGTCTTGGAAGAAGAAGGTTGTTGGTGTGAAAATTTATAAAAAGTGTACGATTATTTACATACTACATCGCCAAGTAGCGTCGAAGCAGAAAGAACATTTTCTGTGTCTGGTCAAATTTGTACAAAAATTAGATCTTCTCTAAGTGATATTCGTATCGATATGCTATGCTTTATGCGAAGCTATTTGAACTCGAATTCACATAATTAAAATACAATTTGTATTTTACAAATAATTAGGTACTCTTATTCCTAATAGGAAGAATGAACCTATTTAGTGAAATTATTGTTCTTGAAGTTATTTAATACTTATTTCTAAATTTAATATTGGGTTGTCCGGAAAGTAATTTCGTTTTTTCCCAACAGAGGACTTAATTGTATTTTTTCACAACCAACTTCATACTTAAGCCGCATAATCATATGTATTTTGACAGCTGACATAGCAAGGCTTGCTTGTAAAAAATTCGATTGATTCTGCACAGAAGTTTTTGGTTGATACCCTTTTAAATATGGAAAGTAAGAAACAGCATTTTCGGCATATTTTACTTTTTTACTATAGAAAAGATAAAAATGATGTTCAAGCAAGAAAAAAATTATCCGATGTGTATGGAGAAGATGTGTTAAGTGAGCGCCAGTGCCAAAACTGGTTTGCAAAATTTCGATCCGGCAATTTTGATCTCGAAGATGCACCATGTTCTGGAAGGCCAGTTGAAGCTGATGAAGATACAATAAAGGCATTAATTGATGCAAACCGGCGAATAACAACTCGTGAGATCGCTGATAGATTAAATTTATCGAATTCGACCATTCATGATCATTTGAAACGGCTAGGTTTAATATCAAAGCTCGACACATGGGTTCCTCATCTTCTTACAGAAAAAAATTTGTGCCGTCGCATTTACGTTTGTGATTTGCTTCTCAAACGCCATGTAAATTATCCCTTTTTGAAGCGTAACATCATTGGGGACGAGAAATGGGTTATCTACAACAATCTTAAGCGCAAAAGATCCTGGAGTAGAAAAGATGCACCGGCTCAAAGCACTTCGAAAGCCAATATTCATCAAAAAAAAAAAGGTTATGCTGTTTGGTGGGATTTCAAAGGAATCGTTTATTTTGAGCTTCTACCGATAGCACCATACTCTCCAGACCTAGCACCTTCCGAATGTCATTTATTCCGATCTCTACAAAATTGTTTAGACGGTAAAACGTTTAATTCAAATGAGGAGGTCAAAAATCACTTGGATCAGTTTTTTGCCAGGAAAGAACAAAAATTGTATGAGCGTGGAATCATGCTACAGCCAGGAAGATGGCAAAGAGTATTGTATCAGACTGGACAATATTTAATTGAATAAAATATTAATTCAAATTCACTATAAGAAAATCATCTTTCATTTTTATAAAAAAAAAAACGAAATTACTTTCCGAACAACCCAATATAATAAATATGAAACTAAACGTTTTAAATTGGCCTTTTACTCAATTTTTATTTCGTTTTGCAATATACCTAAAATAGCCTTAGAAATAACTACAATTCTAAAATTTGTTTTATAACATATAAAAGTACAGGTATAATACCGGAATAACGGTATTGGTCAGGGAAAACACCGGTATTAGAAATTTGGTACGGTATTGTAAGCCCTACTCACAAGGCAGTTTTAATCAGTCTTCTTCTCACAAAGCTTGATGAAATTCGTTTGCCCGTTGCTCCTTCAAGATCCCCTCTTATGTCCTATGACGATAAACTAAAGTAAACTAATTGTTTGACAAATGCTTTTGCCCAGTAATTGCGTGGATGTGCCTTAATAAAAGCAAAAAGCGGTCCAACAAAATATTAACCCTTAACGAACGAGAGCTTTTATTTGTCAACCAATTATGTCCTCTCTGCGAGGCCTTTAATCTGTTAAGGGTTAATATTAAAGATAGAAGTTGCTTAAACCAATAAAGCTCAAAAAAACAACAAAAAAAGTATTAACCTTATTCCACTACTCCTCGCCTTTAAGCCCAATATAGGGTAGTTTGAATATTTTGGCATTTTTTCGATTTTTTCCCCCTAAATTGCAGGTAAAATTTTTTTTTGAAAAAATTGGGTCATAAATATATTTAAAATGAAACAATAAGCCAAATGCTTTCAAAAGTTTTGTAATTTTAGCAAAAAAAGACTCCAATTTGTAATAAAATATGATTGACCAATTTTTTGTTTCCCAGCACTGCAGCTTAGAATAATGGGGAAAGTTTATAAACGAAATAATCTAATCAGACTAAATGTAGAGGAAACCAAAATCTTGTACCAAGTTCATTAAAATACAGATAACCTCTAAAATTATACTTCTTTACTTTAATCAGGTTAAAACAACGAATTGAATTGTAAACTATTTTCAAATTTCAAGTCGCAATAACATTTTTAAAATGCTTTTCCTTAGACCAAATTTTCAACAAAAGTGATACTGCATTTCTGTTAGTAGCTGATAAAAATCATTTTTTTCTGGTTATAGCTTATTGTACTACACTAAAGCTCGATTCGATGTGTATCAAATCAAACAAATGACGAGATTCCATTTAGCATCGTTTATGTAATTTAATTAATTTGACTTCCAACCTTTAACTTAACCGAGAACCATTTTCCGACTGGATAAAATAAAAAAATAATTGAAAATACATACGAGTAGATCTCAAAGTATAAATAAAACAAACTCAGAGATAGCAGAAAAAAATTTAATTAAAAAAAAAACAGTTTCAAGTATTTATTCAGAAATCACACAAAAAAAAGAAAACAAATCAAATTTAACCCAACTAAAAAGTAAATAAACTACATATTTTCTCTGAATTACACTAGTGCATACAGAAGAAAAACAGGTAGCACGTACTCTTGCTAAAAAAAAAAAAAATGTTGAAGAAATTGTTAAATAAATACACGCAGATTGGGTAAGATTCAAGCGCTCGCTTAAAACAAAGCAAATAATAAAATTTTACTTCCACTTGAAATTATTGTGGTTGGTGGTGGTGGTGAAATCAACTTTCGCCAACAGCACAGACATTCTAGTTTATTTGTGTAAACGGAAAGGAAAACCTTAACCTCTCGGGCCGTAACCTCAAACGAATTTAATTAAAAATCGATATAGATTCATACGTATGTATATAAGCAGTAAATTATGGAGAATATAAATTAATTACTTAAATAAGCTAAGAAAGTGAATTAAGGAAAGAAAACTGATATTATACAATATTATATTTACATATACATATTTATATATAAAATATTTCATGCAACGTAATACGAAACATAATTCAATATAAATAACTTGTGTAGCATAAAATTTTGTATACGACTCGATGTAATTTATATGCACGACTTTCTAATCACTTTCATTGCTGTACCAAACCAAAAGTGTTGATGGATTTTGGTAAATTGTAATCAAATTAATTTGTTTTTTAATGTAGAGACCGGGTTGTGATTTTGTTTGTCATTTGTGCGAATTTTACAAAACTACAAATATGTTGCTAAATTTGTCATTGGGCGCATTCAGGTAAGCCAACTGTTGGCAACATGTTGGGTAAAATCAACACGTTGAGACCTGAACGCACATGATACATTCAAAATTTCATGGCAATGTGATTATTTAAATGTCATTTTTTCCATCGGTAGATTTTTGATGCCAACATGTTGGAAGACCTAAATGTGCCCATTGTATAAGGCCTTTCACAATATTCCTGGTAATTGGTGTATCGGAAACCAGTTTTCCGGTACATATTTGTAATTTCACTTTGTTGGTCTAATCTTTACGATGTATTCTGAGACTCGAGGATCACCCATTCACAAATTAATTTAAAGGCCTTATATATTGCCCGTCAAATCCGAAAATGCATGACTACAGGTTCGATTCTAAATGGCCAGAAGATAAGTTATAATCCTGTTTAGATTTTCGCTGATAGATTAAACTTTTCAATGAGGTGCTTGTGGAGCGAGTTTCACTCGAAAAGCAACTGTGCTTGAAACGCCGAAATTTTTGCCTGAAGTGAAACGCAATCAAATTATAGAATTCAATCTTGGGATAGAGTAGGGATCAAACAAATGATATTCGAAATTAACTGGGAAAAAATGTTGAATCAAAGCAAGAAATAAACCAAAAATTCTCTCTTGTTGATGAGGACCATCAAATATTTATTTCCACCGCCGTTTGAGCTACAGAATCCCAGGTTACTGCGGTCGATCCTTACTAACTCTCAATCCAATAAATATAATCTTATGCTAATGACAGCTCACTCACCTCCTCATACTGTCTACCATCTTCTTCATCCCGACACGACCTTCCCGCTGAAAGAATTGCAAGGTAATATGGCTGGATACAATCCCAACAAATTTCAATCCTGTTTTTAACTAAAGGCCTTATGTTCATTCAAAATATTAACAAGTTACAAGACGTGTGGCAGGTGTACCGAAAGTCCGAAAACACATTGGCCTGCACTCGACCAAGTTCAAGTCAAATATGCCAAATGATTGCGATTGTAAACATTACCTCTAACCTCGACCCCTTTCTCATATGCCGAATGTGGAGGCTTTATGTGTATTCTATAAATATATTTTTGGTATGTGATGTGCAGGAGCTTAGCGGATTTATGCCAAGTTTGTCACCACTCATGTGTTAAGGCGACCTATTCATAGGTACAATCGTAATCTAAAATTTGCAAGGACCCTAGAACCGGTTTTTGTTCGTAAATCTGAATGATAACGCTTTCCCTTGACATACAAAGATTTAAAAATAAGTTTCTTGAAGGCTTAAATCCTTATTCCTTCTTTAGCTCCTATCTCAACATCTTTGCTTATTTTAAGCCGTACTGTGTGTTTGCTGTGTTAGTACTTGCACATTAAAGATACAAATGCCACCTTCATATGAAACACTGGAACTATGTAGGTGTTGAAAACTTGGTCTATCAATACAGTGAATTAAAGAGAAGAATTTCATGCAAAAATAATGAGCTAAAACGTTTTAGAAAGTTTTAAAAATAAACAATTTCCGAGGATATCCGATAAAAATTTGAAAACTCTTAAATTGGACTTGGTAATAAAAAAATCAATTTTCAATGAGTTGTATGGCAAAGATTTTTCAGGACAAATCCGAAGCTCCTAACCCGAAATAATTTGTGATTTTACTAAATAATTATTAGAAAATTAAATTTTCCCTTTTCCTGAATTTTGACGTGTAAATTCTGGAAATTCAAACAAAGTACAGTAAATGTTATTTCGGGTATTTCCTGTAGTAGGAAATTCGGAGTGTTCCTGAATTCTGGTTCTCTTTAATAGGTGCTTTTAGAAACTCCCTTAAACAGTTTTGGATATAAGTAGATTCTTAAAACCAAACTTCTGACACTTGGTGTTTTAAGTGGGATAAAGTCATTACGAGATCATCGAATTTCTGGCGAATTCAAATCGACAAGAAAGCCACTATAATAAACCAAAACGTCTGTCTCGTGATTTAATCTATGTGGTAAATGTAACCTGTCTATTCTATCGGCAGACGGTATAAAGTCATTACGAGATACATAATTTTTCGATCGATTTGATTGAAGTGTCAAAAGTTTGGTATCACCGGAAACCATCTGCTGATAACTGAGCGCCGCATTTATTTTTTTTTTTTACTTTCGTTCTATAAAAATGGCAGACGGTGTAAAGTTAGTGAAACATCGCTTATTTTAAAACCCTTAGTTCTTCGTGATTTATAACAATAAAAACGTATAGGTATTTTAAGCTCCCAAAAGGGTAGACGGTGTAAGCCATTTTTCAACTTGTGTCGTTTTCTTCCGGTTTATAATCATTTCTGTTCACTTAAACTTAAATGTGTTGTTCACTTAAACTTAAATGAGTAACTAAATAAATCTGATTTTATTTGGCTCAAGTGTTTCCAAAATTGCCAATTGCAAAATGGTCAGCCGATTTTTTAAACGCCTTGAATTTTATACAGTTTTTGAAATCTTAAATCTGAAAGCTTTTCGCTGTACCCTTTTTGCTGCGTTTTCCATTACATTTTCAAGCATCTCGGGCAGTACAGCGATAATTTCGGAACGAATGTTTGCCTTAGCTCGTCAATGGTCTGAGCCTTGCTGCCGTACACTTTGCTTTTCAAATAACTCCACAAAAAGAAGTCCGGAGGGGTCAAATCTGAAGATCTGGGTGACCAGTCAATATCGCCTCTTGTTGACATCAGATGTCCAGAGAATTTTCGTTGCAGAAATTGAATTGTTTGATTTGCAGTGTGCCATGGCGCACCGTCTTATTGAAACCAGTAACCGTCAAAACCTTTTCCACGCATTTGCGGGCAGACATAATGATCCAACATTCACCGATATCGATTTCCATCGACTAATTCGCTTTCTCTGAAAAAATATGGCCCAATGATGGTTTTGGCACAAACGCCGGCCCAAACAGTCACTTTTTAGTCATGCAATCTCGTAGTTCATGGATCTCGTGTGGATTCTCCGTTCCCCAAATGCGACAATTTTGCTTATTAACACCGAGTGAAATCGACCTCGTCGGTCATCAAAATCTGCTTCCAAAATCAGGTTCAGTGACAACCATTCGAGTCACTGTTTGTGTGTTTTGTGAATTTTTCATCCAAAAGTGACCACAAATTCTCAATTAGATTTGTGGTGGCCATTATATCTAATTAATTTTGGTTTTCTTAATTTATTCCTTACCAACTTTTGACGTACGAATAGGGTCATTATCCTCTTGGAAAATATAACGCCGCCCAAGGCTCAACTTTTCGGTCTACTCTTCAGGCGAATTTTTTGTTCATGCGAACTTTTCAGTACGAAACCAAACTACCACATAGAACTAAAGGAGGGTTTTCATTTTTTGGGGTCGATACACTTTGTATGACTCTTGGGTTAAAGCACGAGGGGGATTTTGATATTTCTAATTTTTTGGTAGATATATTATAAATGATTGGCCTCTTCATTTTTTCTGATTAACAAATCGAAAAATATTGTGATTGTGAATGCCATTATTGTTAATATGTTTCGTCTATAAAAAGCCGAAAGAATCTTATTGATTTTAATACAGACAAAATTCTCTTTTCATTATTTGTGTGGACAGCACAGAAATTAAGGCTTTCCTTGAGTTTTTTTATTTAGTGAATATAATTCGCTAAGTCTACTGACTAATACAGACAAACTTCTCCTTCTGTAAATAATTTTCTTTGAGTCCATCGCCTAATTTTCTCCAAATTTTTCCTCTTTTTTTGGACCCAAACAACTCAAAATTCTGAAAATTGAATACAAACAAGGCAATCTAATAAATTGTATTGCAACAAAGCTAAAAACCTTTTTATTTTTTGATTCCGATTATGAATGATGAAAACTGGCAGGCTACTCATGTTTAATGGAGCTTTACATGGAAATTGTTCACTGTTTCTATCACGATCACAAAATGCAAGAATTGGAATTAGCAAACAGAATGTTGAAACATATTAATGGTTTCACTAATAAGAAAGTTTGCTTGATAATGCAAAAGATGGATCTTCCTCACTATTAGTGTAGAACAGCCATTCTTAACCTATGGATCACAATTTATATTTGTTTACGAAATTTAGAAGACCAACAATTGTTAGATCAAAAAAATTTCCCGATTTGCTGTTCAAAATTAAAATCAACTTCTACCTCTCCTAAGCTACAGTAATCAACTCTATGACCCACCATATTTGAACTTTAGCAGTGATATTTGGAGTTTAGCAGACGTAGAGGATACAAAGCACGAGTGCCAGCGGCAAGACGCTTTTTGATATCTTCCCCACACAAATTTTATTATTTGTCACAACTCCTAGAATTTAAGTTTATGGTAATTTCGAAAACTTTTAAAGTAAAGCAACTACTAAAAGCTTTTATAGTATTAATTATACCGGTGGGAATTTTAATTGAAAGCAATGAAAAGGTTATTAATTTATAATAGACATAATTAAATATTTTAATTTGAATTGAATTCTTTTCTTTGCAATTGTAAACTTACACATACAGTTTAGTGCAGAGGATGACTAATCTTGTCTGAACAGCAGGTTGTTAGCACTAAATAAACGATATTATTTAACCCACACGTTAAACAAAATCTTTATACAAATAATATGGTTTTAGTTAATCAGATAGAAACAACCTTCATGATGAATATCAATTACATATATAAAAATGGGGTTTACAATACTCTACCTGTAGTGATAAATTAAATATAAACTGTCGAATTACATTATTACTACACATAACATACGTTGCATACCAATTTCGATATTATACATGTACATCAATAATCATGAATAATAATGTACTTTGGAGAAATATGCGGTATTCGCATTCGTATTATAAATCGATAAACGTACCAGGCGTCTATTTTTACGACACCCAAGAGGAAATGCAATCCAGATTTTTGTGTTACCATACACTTTTAGAAATTAAGAAACAATAATTTCAAGATTACAAGATTTTTCTAATTATCATTAGAATGAGATTCCTCTGAGGCAGTATTGGCTGTTATATTCTTATAAAGTCAGTTGCTTGATTCGAAATATTATTCGGTAAGAGATCGGGGCAAGGATTATTTTACAAAAGCAATGATTTTCTGCTCAATTTCTCAAAAGTAAAACTGATTCAATTTAGATTTTAGTGAATTTATTTTACCTAAGAAGGCAATTATATTACCTGGTTTCTCTCCTTCGTATAATGCTTAATATAATAATTATGCTTTCATTTTATTTCAACAAGCACAGGTTTCTTCTCTTTGCTTATTAAAAATCACCTTATTTCAAAAACCTGTCCACATCCATTGAAAAAACCATTTAAGAAGAAGCGTGGCGTTTGCAAATCGGCAACATAAATTAGACACACTAGCTATAATTCACAAAATTACAATACTCTTGAAGAGAATTTAAATTCAAAAAACGAATCAATCAAAACGTGTTAGGATGTCATGAAAATTTGCTTCTTTTTTATGCCAAGATTACCAATATCCTCAGCTAAAGTGTTGAGATAGAAAATGAAGAACTCCGTAGACATCGGAGTTAATGAACGAAGTAAAAAATTCGAAAGATAGAAAATGAGAAACTGAAAAATTCTTTACAACGAAAGGAACCTGACGAACAGAATGATTTAGAGTTCCGTAGGAAAAATGCTTTGTAAGCCTAAAAACCAGAGGAACATTGTGCTACAAAAGTCCACAATGACGAACAAGAATTAAGAGAAGAAAATTACTGGATCCTAATGCACCATGGGCCCATCGTGGCATTGAGTGCAGAACCTCGGATGGTTTCAACCAATTTTAATAATAATAATAATAATAATACTGGATCCTAAAAAAGAGAGCAGGAAGAAAAGGCCTGCAAAAAAAAGGAAGGCAGAATCTTCTCCAGAAATTGTAACTTCAAACCGAACTTCAAAATCAGGTGAATTAAATCAATATGTGCTAAATATACCCGGTCAGGAAAACCAACGTACCAAAATTAAGGAAAAGGCACCACCAATGAAATCGGTGACTTCAAAAGAATACAGTTGTAGCACTGAACAAACATATGGAAAATCAATACAACAGGAACAGATATTGAAACTTATAGAGCCTTGGCTGCAAAGGTGACAGATGAAGGCAAGGAATGATATACATACGAGGACAAAAATGATCGCCCGATCAAGTGATGGCAGAGGTCTTCACCCAACCTGTACAAGGCAAGATATAATGGAAGACCTTAAAGACCAGGGCTTCAAAATAGAGGATGCGGGAAATATCCTAAAAAAAGAAAAAAAAATCGTAACTGATCAAGGAGTCAAAATTAATAAAAAGGGGCTCCCATTGTTTATGCTTACTTTTAATAGCACAGAAAAAGTGGAAAAAATGTTCAATATTAGGGCAGTTCTTAACATGAGAGTTGGAATAGAAGCGTTAAGAAAATCCACAGTCGCCCAAGCTTGTAAGTTCACAAAAACTACGCCTCCAAAATGTGTAAACTGTAACGGAGAGCATCCCGCAAGCTACAGAGGATGTGAAGTAGCCAGGGAACTTAAAAATCTGAGAAAAAAAAAAGACATGGCCCGCTAAACCGTGGGATGCCCAGTAATAGGACAATGTCCAAAAACCCAGTGGTAGAACTACCACAAACAAGTGCAATAGTAGGCCGAAAAACGTACAAATTGTACAAAAGCGGCACATAGTAAGTAACAAGAAAGTCGGCCAAAGCCCAATTATTAGAGAGTGCAATCCCGGGATCCGGGATTTTTGTAAAATCTTTTGATCTCGGTCTTTTTGTCAATCCCGAAATCCCGGGATCCCGTTGAAATCTTGGGATCCCGGTCTTTTTGTCAAATCCCGGGATCCCGATCTTTTTTTTTTTTTTTTCTCTGGCGCTTCATCCCATAGAGGGATTTGGCCGCTTCAAGATAAAGTTTCGTAATCGATTTTTCAACGGATAATGAGTGATTGATTCATTGATCCTACATTAACCAGCCGTGATTTTTTCATCACCCGCCGAAAATCGAACCCGGGACCTCCGGAGCTTTAAGCAAGCATGCTAACAACTGTGTTCAACAAATCCCTGTTTTTTTGTCAATACCGAAATCCGGGATCCCGGTATTGCCTTATGTATTTATAATACCGGGATTGCATTCCCTACCAATTATTGAAAAAATTCTAAAGAATATAGAAGCTTTGAACTTAAGGCTACTAAAACAAGAAAGAAGCCTGGAAGCTTTAAATAAGCAAGAAACAGTGTTAATCACTTCCATGATATACTAATCTATGAAGATGAAAATGGGTTGTTGCCGCAAATTCCGGTTGAGTCCACAATCTCATTTGACAAAAGATTTATTCGTTAGAATTCGAGGATACCAGTGCTACCACGCCATCAACCCAGCAGGCAAAGCGAGAGGAGGCTCCACGCCTTGGAGGCATTGCCCTCCACGTTTTAATCTGATTAAAGCAAACTATGCTACGTTACTCAAATTGCTCAGTCTTTTAACTTCATAATCGGAGGCGATTTTAATGATAAAAAATACATATTAGGGATCAAGGCAATAAACTGCAAGCTCCTGTCTGGAGGTAAACCGACATATTGGGGAACAAAAGGGATATCTGAAACTACGAACTACTAGAAAACAGTGAAGGAATTTCGCCTGCCACACGCCTGTTATTATGACACTCTATGATACCATTATCAAAAAAGAAAATTTGCCTAGGTTAACAAATAATGAAACAAACTGTGATTTCTTCCGAAACCTAGTCGAAGACAATACTGAATTACAAGTACCAATTAAAATTCCGGCACAACTTGATGTCCAATTGGAGCAACAGTATACTACAAGCAGCGTAGCAGAGTATTCCTACTCGATCTAATCGGAAAATCACAACAACTATCCAGTATAATGTAGAAGTGGGACATCTGGTTAGAGAAAAACGGAAAGCGCGACAAATCTGGCAAAGGAACTGAGCACCAAAAAGCAAATCACGACTTAATTATTTAAGCAACAAATTGAAAATGCTTATCAAAGAAATCAAGAACAAACCTTTTAGCGAATATCTAGCTGACCTTTCTTTGTTGCCAGAAAGACACTAATTATTCCCTTTGGAAAGCAACTAAACGACTTAAAAGGCTTTAAAATGATGATGAAACTTGGGCTAATAGTGCCAAAGAAAAAGCTGCATTGTTTGCAGCCTACCTTGAAGACACATTTCAATCCCTTCTAAGGCAAACAGCTGAAGCAAATATAATTCCAGTAAATACAATGGATAACCAAAACATAAGACCTGTAACACCTGTATTTCCCTACTTCCTACAATTTCAAAATTATTTCAAAAGCTACTACTGAAGAGGTTAAAATCAGTAATAGAAGCAAGAAAACTCATTCCTCCTTATCAATTTGGATTCATAGGGAGACAAGCTACCATAGATCACAAATTTAAAAGAACCTTTTCAGGCAGTTTTACCTGATTTTAAAGTCATATCTAGCTAATCGACAGTTTTGTGTAAAACATGGAGGAATACTCCGAACTAACGAAAAGGAAGCGTTTTGGGGCGAATGCTCTATATATGTACTATTACACGTGAGACGTATCAAGCACAAAAGAAAAAAGCATTGCAACATTTGCGCATAATACTGCAATCTTGGCATATGGAGACAACATGGAAGAGTCAACCAGTACTAGTATTACAAAACGTATCATCTGACTTTCAAAATAAAGTTTTTCGTAGCACGGTGAATACACCATGGAATGATAACCTTCATGAAGAAATTAAGATCAACGAAGCCCTTAGAACTAGGGCAGCTAAATTAATAAAGGGGTTGGCTACAAAATCTCGGTTTTTATGAATTCTGGAAAATAGGGAATTTAATTTTAAAATAAAAATACAATAAAAACCGAGATTTTAAAACCCAGATTTCGAAATGCTCCCTTAATGAAGTAACCAAATTGGAGCTAACCAATGGGTTAATATTCTACAAACAGTTAACATTTAATATAAATAAATTAAAAATATTTGTCAACTTAGGTCAGTGCTTAACTGGCTAGCAAAACGAACCGAACATAATGCAATGACTAATCGATTAGCAAGTATGAATGGAACTGAATATTCATTTCCTATTAGTAAATTGTAAAGAATTTTTTTAAACTAACTGAAGTAGTTGCTGTTAGCTGTATTTAAATAATTGAATTAAAGATTAAACGCTTCTTACGTAAAATAATTCAGTTTGTGTTCACACTTTCCACTTCATTATCTCAAATTTGCAATTAACCGAATTATAAGAAAGCATAACAATTTTTAACACGAAATACGTTGAATTCCGCATATACACATTTATAGTGTAAAAAACCGAGATGTGGAATTAATTGTTATTTGACTTTGGAATTGGTTTCTAGATATTTCCTTAACCCTGCGTGTGTACACTATATTTTTTGAGACACGGTGTGTACACTGGGTCTTTTAGGGAACAGTTGGGTTTTCTATGTTTTCTAAGCTTTCAAAAAATCTGAAAAAATGCTGGGTTACTTCTTGAAGTGTCTACTATATGGCCCAGAAGTTGCCAAAATTCAAAGTTTAAAACCGTTGGTAATAAAAATTGAAGAATAGTCGAAAAAGCGGAAAAAATCGAATTTTGTTACAAAATTCGTAACTACACTAAACAAATATTTAAAAAAAAAACGGTTATAGGCTTTTGTAGCTTAGACTATGAGCTTTCAAAAAAATATAGTGTCTTTGGCGTGGGCTCCAAACAGTTGAATTATTTAAGCACCTGAAAGTGGGGGATAGTTTACGGATTCAGGCATGTCATAATAAACAGAATGGTTATTATTTGGCACAAAAGCGACAAAAAAGGAATTTACAGTGCGCAATTGTGATAAAAGTGCGTTCGATGATTATCGCAAACCGGCGTGTCGAACGATGCACAAGAAAACGCTTTTTTTCCTTCCAACTGCAAACAAAATTAGTTTTTGTAAATACATAATTTATTATTTTGAACAAATTTATATTTTATTATTTAACACCATCAAAACGCGAAACTAAAAATATGGCCGAAAGGCAACACTATGGACCAACGTGCTGTCGTTTATAAATTTGAGACGAGACTGAATAAATTTTATTTTGTTCTAACTTTTGTTGTTTGTGTGTTTTTATTGTTTTCGTGTTTTTGATTGGTCCCGGCAGAAGACGTACAATAAAAATGTGACCGGATGACACCAGAGGCACGCAATGCACGGCGAGCTCATGTTGGTGCCGGAACAATATTATGAATGAGTATTGTAGTGGTTCATTGGGTGAACTGCCACAAGTCCGTAATAAATAGCCAAAACAGCATCAAATTACATAAAACATTTATTTTAGCCATGAAAAAACTGAAAAACTACGAGAAACGCAATAAAACTGTTTTCATTTACCTTCGAAAATACTGACGTCGTGTGTACACTGACCATTTTAGGGAACGGACATGACTTGCACTGGCTGGCGTTTGCAAGTAAACTGCCAGACCCCGGCGTCATTTCGGCATTTAGTACCCACTATTACCCAGATTTTTTAGAAGAGGTAACCGAAGCCCGCCGTCTATTCATGTGAGGGAAATTTGAGTTTCAAATTTCGACTGTTCCTTAAAAGACCCAGTGTACACACGGAGGGTTAAATCAGCGATGATCGATTTTTGCGTTGATTCCTACATATATCAATATCAATAAAATGATTTATTTTAATAATTAACAAGTACCTAAATCGTGATCAAAAAATTTGAACATTTTTGTTGTCATCATGTCATTTTGTGTCTACTCTTACTGTCTACTCTACTGCCTTGAATTCTGTTTATACGGTGGAGATATTTTTGCCACAAACGACAGGTAATTTATCAACCGATTTTATGATGAACTTTAGAACCAAACGCTATTCACGTTGACAACCATAACCATAAGACCTGTTTAATATTATTATGGCACACCCATTTTAATATAAAATCGTTGTTTGTACGAAAATACAGAAATAAACTTGTGTATTATAACAATTATATACTTTGTCTTATCATCAAAAATGTGATAAAATATACTAAAACCATTTGCAGGCAACATTACATTAAATAACCGTGTCAGTCAATTAAAAAACGAAAATGACTTGCAAACATATACACGCACAAAACTATGTGAATGGATGATTGGATGGATGAAGAGGCGAATCATAGTCGCCGAGTACACATTACATTTTTTATTTCTACAATATCTAATTATTATATAATTAACGTTTTTTTTGTAAAATAGACACCACATACCTGGGCCATAGAATCGTTTCCCTTTCGTAACATCATATACATTCCCATTAACCGCTACCAAAACACGACCATCTGGTTGATTTCCATCATATTTTCTTAATTCTTGTACAGTAAAATCGCGTCGCAAAACCGGTAGCGTTTCAATAACAGGCGGATCACTCTTTTGCGGTCCCTGCGTTCGACTCTTTGCTATTTTATATAACAAAAATGATATAATCACGACCAGCACTAAATTAAGTGGATTGTTTATGATTTCACTGAAAACACTACTTAAAATTCCTACAGATTCAACTGCTTCGGACATTTTTAATTTTTTTTTTATTTATGTTGTTCTAAATTTACTACACCAATATTATTATTATTTATCACACACGAATTATAACCTACACAAATTTATTTATTTTAAATTTTACAAAATTTAATTTTAATTTAATAACTACAATTTTATGTAAAAAAAAAATTTAAACAATTGAGGGTTTATTAGAAGATAGTTATTTATTTTATAATGTGGAATTTTCACAATCACTCAAAAAACACAAATGTCATGATTGCTTCGACGTAAAATAAATTACTACTAAAAAAAAAAATAAAAAGTAGTTTTTTTGTGTTTCGTCAAATTAGTGTTTTTCTACTACTACGACGCATCGTTAAATTTTATTGTAGGGTAGAGCATTTTTAATTAACGAATTGTTAGTACATACATACATACTTGCTGCCTAAAAAAAGGAGAAAAATGGAAAATTTCGAACAAACAAACTCGATGGCACTTGTAATAGCTGTGTTAACTGTTAACTACCTTTTTATACCTCACCTGGCTTTAAGAGAGATTGCATAAACTTTTGTCTTTTTACTTACAGGTTTGTATGAATTTCCAACATGACGAACAAAATTTTTTTTTCGTTAAGTTGGAAATTCATACAAACCTGTAAGTCAAAAGGAAACAGTTTTTTTATTGTGAATGCTCTGTAAAGCTGCGTACATTGTACAATTCTAGTATAAAAATGTACACCATGAATGAAGTTAGCTAAATTTGTAGTCTTACAGAGCATTCACACTGAAAAATTTTTTACTTTTTACTTACAGGTTTGTATGAATTTCCAACATGACGAACAAAATTTTTTTTTCGTTAAGTTGGAAATTCATACAAACCTGTAAGTCAAAAGTAAAAAGTTGTTCAATGTGAATGCTCTATTACTTTGGGAATTTTACAATAACAATGCGTAGGGTGCTTTCAAGAATTCAGTCGGCTGCGCAGCAATTGCAGTCGAAAAAAAACTGAAAAGCAGTCAAACTGCAATAGTTGCTGTCTGCATTTTAAAACGACCAACTGCGCAAATAAAAATTGACATAAAAAATGTCTAATCAATAAATAATAATTACGTTATTGTGTTGTCATAAAGATGAAAAATATTTCGGGAATAAATAATAATAGATCGATAATTTGACAGCTAAAATACGTCAGATTTTTTGAAGTGTAAGGAAAACAAACAGCAATCTTTATAAAACTATCTTAAAATGTTTGTAAATAACTTAATTTTAATAAAAATAACCACAAAAAAACTCAAACGGCACGAGATTAAACCTGAAGAATACGAATTGCCTTTTCCTTATGTTTTAATTTTTCACTGGATTTTCACAAAAAAATTACCGTCTTAGCTTAAAATGACATAAAATGAATACATTTCAATTAAATTTTTATTAAAAAATATTTAATAAATGTCTGTAATATACATACAAACAAAATTGTATCTGTGCTACTTCATACAAAAGATATGAACAATATTTTGACGTTTACTTTGTTTCCCTTAATGCAAAAAATCACAATGAAGTTGTCTACCATTAAATCTAGTGATTGACTGCATCTAATACGGAAAACAGACACAAAGTTAATCGCGATTTTCATTTATCCCGATTATCAAAAATCGCGTTGTTGAAACAAAATAATCCAGTTTTTTGTGAAAATTGTGTAATGACAGTCGTTTGTCATTACACGATTTTCACCTAAACCATCGCGATTAACTCTGTGTCTGTCTACGGTATAAGCAGTTAATATAAAACGACTTCAAAAACAGCATACCGGCTGCGTTCGTGAATGAAATTTTTAAACGACCAACTGCTTTTGCTGCATAACTTAATTTTTGAACGAACCCAAGTATCACTACTTCAAATAAATGATTCATTTTTATGGAACTGAGTACAAGTTTGAGTTCCATTATATTATAAGATTTCCTATGAAAAGTGAAACAAAAATACTAAACCGATGGAACTTGATATATGTGGGTTACGTAAATTCCATCGATAATTTTGATAGATGGAAAAAAACTTGGAACTTATGAATGAGTTCAATTTTTGTTATACTTGGGAAGTACTGCACAAACTACGCAGTTGACTGAATTTTTGGATGCACCCGATGTTTGAATACGTAACCAATTGGTTGCTAGGGTTGTAACCCTGCGGGCTCAATTTGTGCCCTGTGAGCCAAAATTGTTGCCCTGTGAACCATTTTGGTTACGTTATGTTGGTGACCCTGGTCAATTTTCTTGTTCGAAATATGTACATTTGAAAATAACCGACAAGCAAACATTTGGAAATAACGACTTTAATTTGAATTTGATAATAACCGACTTTAATTTGTATTTCGTAGCAAATATTGGAAAATAACGACCTTTTATTTAAAATAACGACTTTAATTTGAATTTCGAAGCAATGTTTGAAAATAACGATTTTAATTTGAATATATTCAAATAACCGAATATATTTGAAAATAATCGATTTTATTGTATATTTGAAAACATATGAAAATAATAACTTTAATTTGAATACATATATTCAAATAACCGAATGGTTGTATTTTTAACATTCATGTTTTTGAGCGATGTTAGCTGACATAGCAAGGCGAAGACAATTCGAGCTAAGATAGTTTGCATCGCTCAAAACAAAAAACATAGCTCGCATAGTTTAGCTCAAGACGTGTGCAACGTTCCATTAAAACTCTACAACCGAAAGCTATGTACATAGCTCACATCGCGTAGCCTAGCTTAGCTGAAACGTGCAACGGGCATTAGTATAAACTTTCCTTACCAGTTCACGGCATCCAAGAAAGCGTGAAGTTGAGCAATGTCGAATGGCCATAACATTCGACGGATCTGACTCCAATGATAATATCGTCGATCCATTTAGAGCATCCCTACACCACTTGTCATGGGGACCATTAATTGTTGGAAAATACCGGGCGCCGTTTTAATGGCCGGTTGCAAATGGTTCACCTGAAAGAGTGAGTCAACTTCTTGAAAACGTCATCTTGTTCCACTTGCAGGAACGCATCAGACAAGTCGGTGACAGTGAAAACTGTATTGCGTTTAGCCAGAATTTCCTCTTGCGTTGGCAGCGAGTATTTTTGTTTGGCTCGAGTGAATCATTGAGGGCTGTGGAGTAGTCAGCAGTGATACGTATGCTTTAGCTTCAGTGACGGTTTTATCTTGCTATATCGGCCTAAGATTTCGGAGAAGAGCACAGAGATATTTGTTTCTACCTCGTGTTCGAGAGTGCGTGAACCGCTGTTTACTGTATTTACATTGTGGCAATATACTGACGGTGGTACATCCCAAGTTTCAGTTTTGTCTTCCATTCGAAAAGGTTACGAAGATTCGTGAGACTTTAGATTGCCTACTCTGGTATCTGGCGTACCAGAAGTCGAATGAAATGTTGTTTTCGGGATCATACGCGAATTTTTCGATGCGATCCGACAAATCTCTGACTACTTAGAACCATTGCACTACCAGCGGGAATCCAGCTGAATTTCCTTCTGTGGTGATAAGGACGTTGGACTACTGTTTCGACAGAAGCAGCTCAAAACATTTTCGGTTGGTTTGAGTTCTGCGTTCATTACTTTCATTAGTGCTTCACGATCTGTTTGAACAGCAGATGATGATTTGATTAGCTTCCATTTTTTTTAAGGTTAACTTTCATTACGAGTTTCGAAAACGCGATTATGTGTAAGACATTACACGAGTTCTCGAGCACAGCCATATAAGGCTCAAATCCATTTCTATGCGGGCCTGTAATAATATAATAGGCCACTCATCCATTTTGTGTAACAGAGACATCTCTTGTACCACCGATTAGATGATTCCATTACCATCTTTTGAGGAAAGGTTTCGTACTGATATTCCCTCCAGAGAGGACTGGCTGATTGAAGAGGAGTTAAGTAGATGGTTCAAAAATGGATGGTATGGTTACTGGTTGTGGTGTTTTCTGTGCGAAACTAAATGTGAACCTTTCATTTCGTCTCCCCGACTATTGCAGCGTTTTCAGGTTGAATTAGTTGCGCTTGCGATAATGGAGGCCGTGGATTGGTTGAGGTATATCTGTAAGCGATATTCGTATTCTAACGTCGAAGGTAGCCCAGAGCTGTCTCTCATCTCTTAACGAGATGGCAGATTAGTTCAACATCCACTTAACGTGGGTGCCAGGGCACTGTGTTACGGGGAATACTCAGGCAGATGAACTCGATCGGCAGAGTACAAATTACCTCATTTTACCAAGGTAAATGTTGAAATTCAGCTCGTTGCATGTAAACTCTTGCTGCAGGAAGAAGCTAGGAGTGCAGCGAAGAGCGAACTATAGATGGTCAAATGGTCTCGTGTGTTATAACCAGGCAGATTTGACCAAAACTAGATCAGACAAGAACTGGACAGCTAGGAGTCTGCTCGGATGATTACTGTAGAAGCTGCGAAGATATAGAGGAAGAAACTGTTCTCTACCTATTCTGCACTTGTCCCCGTCTAGCGTTAAGCAAATGTCGACTTTTAGGAGCTCCTCTCCTCGGCGACCTGGCGTATCTTAATGGGATGGACGTCAGGTGTATTCAACATTCGTTGTAATCTCTGGATTGTATGTGGTATAGCTACGGACCATTTTTACGTCTATGCCGGTCTTTAGGACAGCCACCCTAACCTAAAACATGTTTTGTTTGTACAATGCAATTGTTGTTGTAAATTTACCAAAGCTTTTAAACGAATCATTGTTAGTACTTTATTTGTAAAAATTCAAATCTGATGCAATCGGAAAACTAATTTAGAAAAATCCATAGACTCTTCATCATTTAAATGAAATTAATCATGTTTAATGAGATAATAGCAACATAATAATCATTGAATTCAGTTACATCTCGCTTATGACCTAAATTCTGTGTAATTTACATTTTAATCTAAATAAATATTTAATCATGTTTTGGTGGTATGTAGGAAGATAGGCATCTGCACTAAGTAGTCGTAGTAATAAAAACTAAATTAAATTTTAAACCCCATATCTCGCATACATTTTTTATGTGCCTCAATCAGTTCAGCGCAATTCTCTTCACCGTTTTCTATTATGCTGTCGGGGAAAAAACAAAACAAAAAATTCATAGTCAACTTCTAAATTCACGTAACCTTTATTTCTAGGTTAACCTTACCATGCATCTCGTGCTTTTTTGGTTTCAGGACATGCACAACAAGCCTTACATTTTGGTTTTTCTGATGCCTGCACCGATGTTATGCCATATTTACCTACTACAGTTGAAATGCTATCTTTTACCAAGTTGTTACCCATTTTATGATGTGTTTATTTTATTATTTAGCAAGGATTAAACGTCGAGCAAATCTAAATTTGATAATTTATATGTAATAAACAAATTTTAATATAAATAATTTATTTACCTATCTCAGTATATTATATAAATAGGCATAAATAATGCAATTTGCAAAAAAAAATTTCGACCGAAAAAAATCACAATCAAATTTTGACTGCTGTCAGATCAAAACAGCTGAGTGCTGGGTTTAAAATTTATAAAGGTGGCACAGAGAAAGTGCTGAATAAAAACATTTTGTAAAATTCTTATTTTTTTCCAATTTATTAAGTGATTACGTACAAAGGAAATAATATAAAAATCCAATTCATATTGCAACATCAAAAAAAATCATATTGCAACATTAAACTAAAATTTCAAAGTAATTATAATATTTAATACTCCACGGTACTTACAGGTCACTGCTGGCCCATACCGTGTTCAAGAGTTATATAAAGTTATACATAATATAGCTAATTGTGAATGTAAAATATTAAACACAAAACATTAAATTTTAGTTCAAGTTTTACATCTAAAATATTAAAACGTACATAATATATTAAATTTTTATATCGCACATTCTCACTACAAATTGAAATAAGGATCCACATCAGTCGGAGTCACTATCATTTCGTCGATGTACTCTATCCGAATTACTGGATTTCAAGTGTCTCCTCCGATTTCGAGAACTCTTGCGTTCTTCGGATCTTAAAAAACATGTACAACAGAATAAAAGTGCGATATAAACTTAAAAATAAACAATTATTTACTTTAACTTGCTATGGGCGCGTAAAAGCTCCTTTTCTCTTAATAATTTTTTTTGGGCAGGCTTTAATCCAACGTACGACTTATTCAGCATTACTCCAGACGTTTCTAGTGATTCGCTTGGATTGTATGAAGCGTCGGCACACTATAAAAGAAACAAAATATACGATTATTGCAAAACTGATCAAATATGGCCGAAATATTTTTACATCATCCCAGTTTTCAGCTCCTTTCACCTCCTCATATAAGTGTTTCGCAGTGTCTTCTTCTTTACCCACATCCAATGAATTCAAATAAACATCTAAACTCATTTTATCGGGGCACTGTTCCTTATGTCCTTGGAGTTCAAAGTCCCTTATGTGATGCGTACTATTGTAAGGACATACTACTAGTTTAATGTCCGGGAATGCTTTTCTACATTTCACCAAATGCGTTTGAAATCTATGGCTTAAAATTTGATGAGCCGGATTATATGGACATTGACGTACATCGCGATAACCATCAACAGATGAAGCCATTTTGTGAAATTTTTTTTTTTTGCGTCTTCTCTTCAGTAACACAAATATTTACGTTTTCCTTTTGCCTTATCTGACTGTCACAATTCTACTGCTACTGCTTGATGCGACAGCTGAAATTTTTCGGGTTGCTCTTTTCCAATTTTTGGTGATGCTAATAACTAGTATTTCCAGATGCAATTAATATTTCCTCTATTTCTTTGTGCCTCAATTGTTCGCATCATGTAAACTAAACAAGTCAATACAAGTGTGGCGCTAGGTAGTATTGTAACGAGGTACTGCAAAACGTCAAACAAAAAAGAAATATATTGACGATTGGAGCATCACGGATTCCACCTAGTGGAACATTTTTAAACTGAGCTACCTGATAATTTGACGTTCGAAACACAATTCGACGTTCGAAACAGAGTAGTTCTCCAATAAATAGGCATTGGCAAGCTTGTATAGAGGGCTTCGGTTAGCTCAGCACAATTTTACTAACAGAATTAGTTGCAAGAGTGAATCTATATTGGCTGTATTTTTTCCTCACTTTTTCAATGACTAGAAAAGACAAACAGAGTGAGAGAAAAAATATATATACAAAATATTTGTGAGAGAGAGTGTATACACCATAGATTTTAAAAGAATGCAGAAACATCAAAAAAGTGTTAGCTCAATTTTTCTAGCAGTTAATCGAGCAAATATAGCAAAAAAAGAATTGGATTTGATTCTTTTTTTTGACGTTAGATATTTTTTTCTGACATTTCTTAAATAATAGAGAAAATATTTATGTTTTGTAAAAATTATTGTCGTTGCAATTAATTGCGGCAGCTAATGCAAATTTATTGTAAGCTGCCTCATATTCGAAGGATTTGATTTAGTCACAATTTATTAAAACAAATAGAAGCCGAAGACGTAAATTTATATCGGAGAATTTTGCGGATGACACCTGTACAATTCCAGAAAATATTGGAGATGTTATATCCATTTATACAAAAATTAGATACACAAAATTTTTTTTTTGATTGTATATATATTATTTTGTTTATACGAAACTTCAAAATATTTACAAAATATTTTAGTGTTGACTACACTACCCTTCTCTGTTTCGCTTTACTAGTTTTGTAGCAATTTATTGCACTTGAAAAAAGTGAGTATCATACAGCCATAATAAACTTGTAATTGCCGGTTCATGTTTTGCTGAAAAAACAAAGCATAAGGTTTACACTATTAAGCTGATATCCATCGAGTAACTGGTAATTAGCGCAAATTGTGAATGTGTTGCGAGTGCTGGAATAGCTGCAGCTTGTAAGCACATAGGAGCGATTATGTTTGGCTTACAGTATTATGGAAGTACCGGTTAGTTAGTGTTTTGCTTGTTCTGAAAAATGTATTTTTAGGAAAATCATTAGAACGGGCTTGGCATCAACCATCAACCATCTCTAACAAAAACTACATCGAAAACAAAAGTTATGGACTACATTAAACAGGATGATCAATCGATGTATACCCATTTGTATGTTGGAAAAGATAAGAACAGCAAGCTTCAAAATTTATTTATAAATAATCTATTAAAATCGACATTAAATGCTCATCGCAACGTAAACGCCTTTATGCCATAAACAAGAATTGGAATATGAACATTTAAAATATCAACCTTTACATAAAAATAGATCTAAAAAATTGCAGCGAATGTTACCAGTACCGTTCGAATTGATAAATTTTGCAGATCAATGTCAATTAGGATTATCAACCCTAAACTATTCAGTACAGCAGCAACTCGCTGGGGTATCGCAAATGAGAAAAAGGCACTGATTGCTTATGAACGGACAACGGGTGTTAAAATTAAAGAGATCGGCCTTTGTATCGATGTACAGTTCCAATTTGAGACGGCATAACAGAAAACGATACTAAAGCTATCGAAATTAAATGTCCTTATTCTCAACGAAACACTGATAACGTCGATAATCTTAAATACTTAGTAAATGGATCGTTAAAAAAAAGCCACAAGTATTATTTGCAATGTGAAATGCAGAGATGCGGGTGACGAACACAAAATCCTGTGACTTTATTATTTGGACACCAAAATTCATTAAAATTATTAACATTTTGTACAATGAGGATTACATCAAAGAAAATATATCACTAATGGATGAATATTATGCTAACATTTTCATTTCAATTTGTTTGTTTTGTTTTCAGCTACATATTTACAAAATACCACTTTTGAAATTTATTAGCATGTTTGATACGTAAATGACTTCATTGGCGTGCTTCCATAAATGTGAAGGGAAGGTTTGACATACAATTTTATTAAATTTACCTAAACCAATGACTCTCTCTACAAGAATCCTTCGATTAGCAATCCTTCGAGTTTCTAAAACTTCATGCGGGGTCAGTTGACTCTTATTTCGCAGAAAAGGAGGTATGTTTAAGACAACACCGATGCCCTCTAAGATATCACTAACAACGTCAAACCCTCGATCAGCCAGCACAATATCACCGTGCTTAAATTTGTTCAAAAATACCATAATCTCTTACTATATATCTGTCACTCACGGATCCGCAGTAAGCATCAGAACAGTAAATAACGGTGCCCTTTTCGTCAATACCAAGTAAATACTTAAGTGTATTTTGATTTTTATATTGAGAAAATAAAGCTTGATTGAATTCTGGATTAGCCCTGCTTTGGTTGGTCTTTATACCTCAGAGCAATCTAAAATCACAGTATATTTGCCTGGATTCTGATACCTGAAAGACCACCAATCTATTGCTTTAAATAATTTTTCTTGTGATTAATTAGTTAAGGCCATACATACTCCTTAAATAAAATATAACAGCAGGTTTTGTCTATATTTGCTCAGAGTAAAGGCATTGCCCCATGCAAAACGGAAAACCGGCATTTAAAACCTTCAAACCCAATTTTTGGCTAAATTGCTTCACTTTGGAATATGAAAATTATTAACAAATAGTTCTAATATATAAGTTCTACCTTATTCTAATACCGTAGACAGACACAGAGTTAATCGCGATTTTCAGTTGTCATTTTTGTCGAAAATCGCGTTGTGGAAACAAAATAATCCGGTTTAGGTGAAAATCGTATAATGATAGATGACTGTCATTACACAATTTTCACAAAAAACTGAATTATTTCGTTTTCACAACGCGATTTTTGACAATCGGGTTAAATTAAAATCGCGATTAACTTTGTGTCTGTCTACCGTATAAGGAAATTTAATTAAAATTGTTTTAATTTCATTCAAAAAACCCCAATTTTATGTTTTGCCGGCTGTCAAGTAAAAATCCGTCAGTCAAAACATAAAATTGGGGTTTTTTGAATGAAATTAAATAAATTTTAATACATATTTTTACGAATAAGGTAGAACTCACAGATTCAAACTATTTTTTAATAATTTTCATATTGAAAAACAAACAATTTTCTCAATAATTGGATTAAAGGTTTGAAATGCCACAGAAAGTTCCACAGAAAGTTCCTGATTTTCGCGTTCCACTAATAATGATCTCAACCGGTTCTGTATTCAGTTCCTTGAATCAACATTTTAAATTTAAAAAAATGAACGAATATCTATTATTTTTAACTTACCATTTCTCTTGGTTTTTGGCGGAGGTCTCTCTGAGTTACTCAGCTGTCTACGATTGGGAATAAGCGTCAAATTTTTATTTGGAATAGCCCTGGTTTTTAAATATCGTCTTATATCACCTAAAGGTAATATTAAACTTTTGAATCATAAAAACAAAATATATAAAACTAATTTTCAATCTTACTGCCAACAGTTGGTTTGTAGTTATTTACACAAAAATGTAAGCTGCATATTCTAGTAAATTTAGTATTTTTAATTTTACCCATCTTGTCACCATTAATTTGTTTTCTGGAAACTTATGAAAGTGTAGTCCACATTCCTTTATTTATCTGGATTTGCATTGAGGCACGCAACGTAAAACACCATGGTTCTTTTATCTAAAATATTATACCAAAAACATTAAAATAGTGCTAGTTATTGTGAAAAAGGGTAGCTGGGTAATTTAGTTACATAAATATATTCTTTTTTTTATTTTAAGAAATTAAATAATTTAAAATAATAAAACTTTAGATACCGCATCTTATTTACTTACTTTGTATGGTATTTTGGCAGTTAAATACCTCGTCACAAACGTGGCGACATCTACTTCAGTTTGGTGCAATGAACCGTATTTTTCGCATCATGTAAACTAGGCAAGACAATTTTACGATATAATTTTGTATTTTTAACAGAAAGGACAGTAAAAATTACAGTAAATTACAGTAAAAATGCTATTATAAATGCTGGCATATCGAATAAGCAAATACCTAACGTAGAAACACAGGAAATGCTATTATAAATGCTGTATCTATCGTCAACATGTTTACATGCAACTTTTTTCTGAAAAAATAAACAATCGGTTTCTAGGGCATATCAGCCATATTTTTGGGGTTACCATTTTTTGACAAAAGTCAATTTTATTTATCTCTCTTTCCAAGTCTTTCGTCAAACAAAATGGTAAGATTTTGTGTTGAGAAAATTTAAATTTTCAAAATTTCATGTCATCTTAATTTTTAGTTGGTTAATTAATGTAATTTCGAAAATATTTTGTTAATCAGTTTACTTTAAAATCATAATTTTAATTATAATCGCGATATTTTTAATAAATCTCATTCATTCAAAATTTCTAACCTAAAAATAAATTCTTTCGTATTTTTTCTGTATTTTATAGACCAAGGGAACTTCAAGTTTTGGAAAACGGCGCAATAAGACACATACATTGTGTCGAAGATGCGGTCGTTCTTCATATCACATTCAAAAATCAACATGTGCCCAATGTGGTTATCCTGCTGCTAAACTTCGTTCATGTAAGTATCGTGTTCAGAATTTGTGGTGCGCCCCAAAGTGTGTCAAATATTGTGTTCTGTTTTTTGAGAAGGCTTATCAAGCTCATTGAAAGTGTTTCAAGCAAAACAGACAGAAAAATATAGTTGCTGTACTGTTGAATTGTTTTGATTATAAACAATCCATCATAAAGGAACTGACATGTTTATAATTTAGTTCCAAAAAGGCAGTGTGTGTTCAGTCAATTCTGGATAATAATTCATTATATTTCTATTATAGATAACTGGTCGATTAAAGCCAAGAGGAGGAAGACCACTGGAACCGGTCGCATGCGTCACTTGAAAGTTGTAAGACGCCGATTCCGTAATGGTTTCCGTGAAGGTAAAACCGCTCAACCACGTAAAGCTTCATCTTAATTGTTTGTCAAGTTATGAGAATAAAAAGAAATTTTGAAAAAAGAAACAAAATGTTATTAATTTGTGATTATGTGAATGTGGTGCTATTTTTACTCCACCCTCATAAATACAGTGATATAGGTCGGTACCAAATGTTTGATCGATTCCTGAATAAATTCCTTTTACGTAACAGGAACTAGGTAACGGCGACGTATTGATTCCGCCACATACTGCAAAAATATCTTTAGTCAAAAGTGAGTTTTTGTTTAAATCGGACTAAAAATTACTTTTCTCTTTCAAAATGTCGAACCAATCTGTGGCTGTCTATGAGAAACCATTACCTCATTGTAGTCTTAGTGACTGGCTTTCCAAAATATCCCACTTAAAAGTTACTGCTGAATCTAAGCGCGAGGATTCATTTGCGCTACGCCACGATTCGCGAAATGTACGCAATGAATTGGACATCAAAACGGAATGGAACACTTACTTCACCAATGCACGGTTATTGGATCGTACCAATGAACTCGATCTTTGGGTTCGAACAATGGTTGAATGTTTAAATCGTGTGGTGCGAGAAATGAATCTTCTCCAGGTGGAAAAAGATCTCACCGAACAAGACATGGAAGCATTAGTTCTGCCATTAAAAGTCCTTTCCGATTGTTTATCGACGCGTGATTCTCGTCTGGAAACGGAACTAACCCACGATGAATGTGATACGCAATTGCGGAATGAGCTATCGATAACCGAAAACAATCAAAAAATGTTGCGGGTTGAATGTAATATAGCATGGGAGAAATTAAAGCAATTACAAGACGTACGAATGAAACTTGAACTCGAGTTATGCAATAAAAAGGAGGCAACCGAAATTGAGGTCGATCAATTAAAACTGGATCAAAATTGTTCCCAAATTAGTTTGAAACCAGATGTTATGGCCATACCACGAAAGTACGTGACTATATATGTATGTCGTAGTTAGGGCTAAACTTAACGGTTTTTATTTATTTTTAGTTCACTCACGTACGAAGGTTGGTTAGAATATACCAAGTGTTTGAAAAAGCTTGCTGAAAATGAAATGATTGAATCGTATCGGGTACGAGAATCATTATTTGTGGCACGCGAGAAATCGAAAAATTTAATGCGAGCACAGCAAGATCGTACCAATCATGTGTTTCGTATTCGCATTTTTGAAACGCAACGTGCACGAAATGAACTCGAGTGGCAGAGTATCAAAGTAGGTAAATCAAAAATATCCCTTTTCATGCAATTTTTAACCGAAATAATTTATTCCCTATACATAACATAGAATGCTGAAGAGCTCTCGTTTTGCCTTAAGGAGATTCAAAATCTTCATGAATGTTATGACGCAAAATTGAATGTTGCGAAATTGGCTCAAACCCGTTTACGCAATCGTTCGAATCGATCCGGAATGGAATTGTGTGTGGATGAGGTACATCGAGAATTGTGCTCAGAAATTGTTGATGTGCAGCGAACTAAAGATGAATTGATGAATAAAATTAATTTGGCTAAACAAACGTATAACGATTTGGAGCTACACGCTCATCGTATCAAGCTCGATTTGGAGCACAAGCAACATTTATTGATGACCGATGTGAAAATTACGGACTTACGTAAAATATTGTACGAAGTTGATCCAGATTCTCAAACGGAACGTAACATGATACTCACCCGGTTGGAACATGAACTTAAGCCGTAATTAAGTAAGTCGGGGAGGAAACCAAGTTTAAAGTAGTTTGTGCTAGTTCCAGTTAGTCAGTAGTTTGAAACTAAAATAAAACCTTATCATTGCAAATTGTGTTTTATTTGATGACCCTGTTCAAATCGAGTTGTATTTGAATTTGGAAATAATTTCAATTATTTCGTTCGAATTATTTGCGAGACGCGTAGCACATATTTTTGGATATTTTTTTTTTGTTTTATACAATGGCCAAATCCGTAACCATTTTAGAGAAACCTCTACCACATATCAGTCTCGCGGATTGGTATAGTCGAGCAACTCAAATCAAGAATACGTCAGAAGCAAGACGTAACGATGCATTTTGCCTTCGTCATGCGGCTCGAAATATGCGTTACGAAACGAATATAAAAACGGATTGGGATACATACCACACGAATTCATGTTTATCAGATCGGGTGGCCGAACTAAATCGATGGCACACCACAATGGTGGAGTGCAATAAACGTGTTGAGCACGAAACATTTTTGCTCAATGAAGAAAAGGCATCGACCGAGCGTGAACTAGAGGCTATGGTTGTTCCGCTAAATGTTGTATTGGAATGTCTATCGATGCGAGATTGTCGTTTAGGTTCAGAAATTACGTACGACGAGGGTGACACAGAATTAAAAAAAGAGCTATGCATTATTGAGAATAACAAGTTACTGCTCGAGAATCAGTGTCAAGCTGCTTGGGAGAAACTCAATCGTTTGAGCGATGTACATTTTAAGCTCGGACTAGAAATTGCCAATAAAAACGAAGCTCAAGAAATTGATATACAGCAACTGGGTTTGGATAAGTATTGTGCCAATATAACATTTAAACCGAATGCCTTGCGTACACCGAAAAACGCTTGCAGTTATGAAGAATGGTTTGGATATACGAAACATTTAAAACTTTTGGCCGATAATGAGCTCGAAGATACGTACGCGATGAGGGAATCATTGTTTGTGAGTCGTGAAAAGGCACGGAATGTGCTAAGGGCGCAACAAGAGCGGACTGAGCACACGATCCGAAAACGAATTTTTGAGACGCAACGCGCGAGGAATGAACTCGAATGGCAAAAGCTAAAAATAAAAGAAGAGATGGAAAATTTCAATCGCGAACTTGAGCGTTTGGAAAAAGCGTACGAGAATAAAACGGACGCTCTTAAATTGGCTGAGACAAGACTCGAGAATCGTGCTCAACGATCTGGAATGGAACTTTGTTGTGACGAGGCGCATAAAGCATTGTGCGAAGAAGTTATGCAATTACGAAGGACCCGTAAACAGCTTATGGATAAGATCAATTGTGCTAAGACAGCTTACAACGCGTTAGAAGAACAAGCCACACTAATGGATATCGATCTGAATAATAAGGAACACTCGCTTATGACCGATTTACGAGGAATCGATTTGCGAATGCGATTAAAGACTGGTGAATTTGCTGGACCGAAAACCCAAACCGACCGAAATATTGTTCTTACCCGTATGGAGAAAGAAATACCGCCCGAATAAATTATTCATTTTTATTGTAACTCTGATTCCTAAAATATATTTACATTCGAACTAACTTTAATCCTCTTTAAATTGTATGGTCGACGTTTTAAAATCATGTGCCTCATCGCACCAAATATCTTCGGCAAGTTCTTCATCCGTCTCGTAATACGTTGGGAATGGTGGTGGTGTTTTATGCCGTCTAAGTGGTAGAATACTATCATATATGTAAACCATACCATTTGTTTCTCCAGGGATTGCGGCCCCCGACACCCACAATACATTGTACTTTGTATTTATTCGCCAAATTTTTAAACCTTTCATGATGCGGTATCGATTACCCATATGGCCAGGCATTTTGGTTCCTGGCCAAACTCGTGCCTTTTCACCTCCACCCGCTATATTACCACCACGCCGATGTGTTTTGGTAACACCATGAGATGCAGGCATACCTTTAAAACCGTGTCGCACAACTACCCCCTGAAATCCACGATCTACAGTTTTTCCTCGAACATCAACAAAATCTCCGACTCTAAAATGTGTTGCATTTAACTGGGTACCGGGTAACAGAGCAGCCGATGGCGTTACTAAAAATCGAGCCAGTAATTTTTTTGGTATCACACCAGAGTCTTTAAAGAGACCACAATATTCTTTCGTGAGTTTAGTGGGGTTTGCACTCTCAGCACCTACTAGTAAACATCCTAATTTATTTGCTACTTCTGATTTAACACGACCAGCCGGTATATACTCTTCAGGCGGAGTATATTTGATGACATGATTATCCACAATTTGTAGCAGAGTTGTTCGCATTTTGGTACCATTTTTCAACCAAAGTGGATACTGTCCTATTTTCCGGGCAATAACACCAGTTCGCCTTTCGCCCAAATTCCATTGCACTGCGGGCATTTCATCCACTTTAATTAATGTGCTGACTGGATTCGAGTAAGTTAGAATACCTTTAGACATTACTTTCGGTCCAAATTTTGATTCCACTATTTCCTTAACAAACGAAACATTATCCTGGGTTAAGCTTTCATTTTGGGCACGACGGTCGGACCGTACAAACCAATATGGATTACGATGCCGCGGTATATTTAATGTATTCTTATATCGAGGAAAAATTAAGTTCGGCGATTTCGTGCTGAAATAAAAAAATATACATTGGCATATTTTGAGGTTAGAATTTTTTTGAATTACCCAATTTACTTTCCCCCAACTCTACCTTAAACTAATTAAATTATTGTGTGTCCATTTTAATAATTCCAAACCATCATTTCGTAATATTTTAAGCATTGTAAATATTAAGTTTAATTAAGAAAATTTAGAGAAACTTTTTATGTAGGTGGAATTGACATTTAAAAATCATCACATTGGAGATTTGACATGTCGGCCAATAAGCATTATGAAAATATACTACGTAGTAACGAATATTTAAATGGTGTCTGGGGTAATCTATAATAAAAAGTTGTTGATCATAGATCATAGAATATTAATAGTGATAATTAATTTGATAAAGAAAGTGCTTACATATTTCTGTGATAAGAGAGCTAATTTAAGATCTATTTGATTGAAAATATGGATTTTAATACTTTATTGAAAAGTGAAATATTTCCGGTGTATGCCTTCTGGAGCACTGTGCTGAGCTTTAAGATGGTTTTAATGTCTTTGCTAGGGTTCCCAACTATTCGTTTTCCAAAGAAAGGACATTTAAAAAAATTTTAATTAACTAAAATACTTAGGCTAGGTTTCTCAAAAAAAGGGTAATCTCCAGTTAAATAAAATTTCCTCTCTTTCTTCTTTTATGAAATTTGCAGTTTGCTCCATAATACAAATTCAAAGCAAGCTGATTATATTTTTACTTAGACATATTTGACCTGGCGGATCTCAATGGGATGGACGTGAGGTGTATTCAACATTTCGTTGTAAGCTCTGGATGGTTCCGTGAGTAGAGCCGAGAAAAATTTTATGTGGTATGGCAACGGACCAATTTGTGTCTATTTGTGCCTGTCTCTTAGGACAGTCACCCTAACCTACATATTTGTCTTTCAGTCAAATATTTAACTTTCCAGTTACAAAATTCATTTGAAAAAGAAATAAAACTTTGTTTGCATTGACTTTGTATTATGAAACTTCAGAAAAAAAGAAAGAGAGGAACTATTTTTTACTGGTGATTGGTCTATTTTTGTGAAACCGAGCATAATCTAACATATTTAAATACATAAACAACATAAATTAAACGCGGTTTCACAACAATTCCCTTAGTAGAAAAATTTGTAAATCCTTTTTGTTGGCTATCAACTGAAAACTTCTTTTCGATTATTCATGAAGAGTAGTAGTGCATTCATAATGAAAAAACTTTTGACTTTTGACTTACAAGTTTGTATGAATTTACAACATAATGAACAAAAATTTTTGTTCGTTATGTTGGAAATTCGTACAAATTTGTTAGTAAAAGGTAAAAGGTTTTTGCATTGTGAATGCTCTGTAAGTCTCTTCGATCATCATTGTCCTTACCTTATAAATATTTGGGTAGTACATATTTGGATTCCTTACCTAGCAAAAAAAATGAAAGTAAAATCCCGAAAAGAAAAAGTACAGACACAAAATAATTCAGAACAAAAAAAATCCAGAAAATAAAATCTAGAAACACAGTAATCAAAGTGTGGCCCAAGTTAAAATTAAAATTTATAAAATGTCTATAAGATTTGAGTTTTAAGAAATTTATTTAGAACTTTTAATATTTGTCCTAATGCAAATTTCTTTGTCAACCTTGCAGGCACAGTTCAAAGGAATTGTGTTCCTAATATCACTTCCACTGATAGTTCTACCATAAATGTTTCAAGTTGTGTTGTGGTTGGCTTAATTCATTGGGTTAGTATGATATCGATGAATGTATTGGAGCGAATCACGGATTTGTGTCAAACTGGCTAATGCTTCGCAAGCCTTGTAGAAATCATCAAAGGAATAGTATCGCTTTTACTGATAGCCCAAATGTTCCAAGTGGTGATAAAGGTATAAAATGCCTATAAAATTTATTTTTTATTTATTTTAATCAAAATAATTTTTCTGGATTTATAATTTGGTAATTTCTGGATTTTTTTGGGATTTTTTTCTGGATTTTAACTTTTCAATTATTCTACATTTTAAAATTTGTGTATTTTTTCACGCATAAGTAGTGATCCCCTTTTATTTAAATTGGAATTATCTATAGTCTTGATAAAACTAGTTCGAAATTTTTGAAAGATATTATTTGATAACGATAAAACATAACGAAAATCAACCCAAAATCAACGAAATTAAATCTTTTTTCAAGATTTTATAGAGATTTCTGTTACAAATTATTCAAGTCCTTGTTGGGCCAGTGTTTTGCTAGTGTCTTGGATTTTTAAATTTTTTCTTTACTTTGTAACCATAAATTCTATTTTCTAACTGATTATCATCTCGCAATTTATCCATTATGCTAAATATAATAACGGAAAGGACATTTTAGCTCACAGAAAGCGGAAAGGACAAATTTTACAAAAGAAGGACTGTCCTTCCCAAAAAAGGACGGTTGGGAACCCTAGTCTTTGCTCACCGTTTACCATCGACGTAAATCAAAGGTTTGTTGAATAATTAGAAGACTGATATCCACGTATTATATTCGCCAAATTGTTTAATTTCAGGGCAAAACAACGCCAGAATTAAAAGAAAATATAGAACGTGTACGAAGGTACATTATTTATTAACCACTTTATAAATCGAAGATTCTAATTCCGGGTTCAAGTTAAGCTAAGTTTTGTTTTCTTTTTTTCTTACAGAGCACATCGCAATGACCTTGAAAATATTCCAGCCTTCATAATTATATCGTTCTTTTACCAATTAACAAATCCATCAGTTTTCTTAGCTACGAATTTAATTCGACTTTTTAGTATTGCTCGCATAGCGCATACAATTGTTTATGCTATTGTACCGATTAAGCAGCCAGCCAGATTTTTAATTTTTCTCATTGCAATGCTAATAAACGCGTTTATGGCGTATTCGTCGGTTACATATTTTTTTGCTAATAAATAAAATTATAAAATTGCAGTTTTAAATATTCTAGTGCCAGCTACTAACTACTTGTTTTAATTATTTAATTTATATAAAATTGACTATAAGAATAACAAACCCACTTTAAAGCCTTTCAACGGATTTGCAAAAAATTGTATTTTTAAATGTACATTTATGAAGTTTGTTGACCCTAACGAAAAATTACGTCACACAAAATGATCGCCGTTATTCGGCATCAATTGTATTTTCTGTTCGTTTCCGTGGTTCCACCTTGCACGTTTTAAATTTTCTTGTGTCTCTCGTGAATTAATTTTCTACCTTAAGTTAATCATAAAAAAATATCCCTTGGGCGTTGTGACTTGTGAGTAAGTGAACCACCAAATTGAAAAGACATATTCGGTTCTTATTTGTGCAGTTGGCGGTAAACATATATGTAATTTGGCCTGATAATTGCTTGCTGCAACAAAACAACAGAGTTCCTGTTATTAAAATAAAATTCAATTATTTAAGGGCATTGTGCAGCTATGGCATTGACGCATGCTAAATTGGCAAGTGTTAATTTAAACAACTGATGAAAATAATCGAAAAATCATTATATGTATATATTTTCTGGTGCATAACTAAACAGTAAAAAGGTTGGTCTCTAATATCGGCATTGCAGTGCAGGCCTTGAAAAAAAAATGTAAATTTTCAAACCAAATGGGTGAGTCATTTCAATCTAGGCAGCAGTTTCAACAAGGTAGTATCCAATTACCTTATGTTTCCATGTAAGGTTTAAACTGGCTTGGGTTGGGGTTAGTATTCAATGAAATAAATGGTCGACAGGGTTTAATGTTATTTTTGGCTCCATGAAATAACTTCCACTCCAGGTGAAGTAATGTCCTATAATCCTATTAAAAATAAAAATTGATAGTTATTTCATGTTTTTACTTTGGAAAAGTATTTCATTTTTGTTTAAAATCGATATCTCAAAAATTTCTGATCATTATTAGTTATTGTTAGGTGGTTTGGCGTCTATTGGAGAGGGGACCAAGTTGAGTAGGGTAATCTACCAACGTTTCAGTAGAGTGCACATCACGTGAGCTGTTCATGTTTTACGCAGCTGCGTGATGGGTATGAGTGTGTAAGGGGAAGGGGTAACCTGGTCAGAATTCGCAAGTGATGCTTCCTCCTCGTGGCGACCACTGGTAACTGATTCCATTTCGCACGCAGGCTAAAGTACGGCACTAAAGGAGAAATCTTAACAAGAAACCCTAATCTAAGGTGGAACAGCATATGGCCATAAGCTGATGGATGAACGGCTGTTAGGTTAATCAGTTGTAAGTATGCGGCTCTAGATACCTGGCGCCCTCCAGTTTTATTTAACCTTCCTCTAGTGAAGCTGGGTATTCTATAGGCGACTTTCCTTTCCCAGCATCTCTTGGGAATAAAATGTATGTCTTTACTATTTAGTATTCGAGATCTAGAGACACGCAAGGCGGTGTTGTTGTCACCTAAAGCAACCTTCGCGGAAACCATCGCTGGTGCGTTGACGAACGAGACTACACAAGCCGTAACCAAACCGTCAATGCAAATACGCAGAGTGGAAATTGACACCAGTATAAACAACGAGCCGTCAGCACCAAGATACCCAAACGGAAGCAGCAAAATCAGATGATGGGCATGTGACTCGTGGGACTGCTGGGAAATAAGAAGGAAACGTGGAAGAGCAGGTGGAGACCAAGTGGAGAGCAGACAGTGGCCAAGCAAGAGGGCGGCCAAACGACGACGGAGCCGTTAAACTACAAAGAATCAGCTTAAAGGAACAGAAGCTGACTCCCACAACCTATTGCCCCATAACCTCTATCCGAGTTTCGAAAGTAGCAAGAGGCGGTGACAGCTTAACAATCAAAGGCGACATTAATGGCATGGACTGGAGCAAATCGCATGATTGTCCGTAAACATCTGATCTGTGGAGATATACAACCAGCTTATGGATTGAAGTTACAAACGACAACTGGAGATAGTTCAACAATAAAAGGCAAAAAGATCGTAAAAATATAGATCGGGAGACCTTTTTTCCAACACGGAGTGTTGATTGCAGATATTGTGGACGAAGTTATTTTGGGGATGGACTTCATGAAGGCAAATGGCTTCGTGGTGGATATTGGAAGAGGAGTATTAACTTACGATAATATCGAGTTGCCACTTCAATCTAGCAGTGCAGGAGCAACTACCAGGCGAATTATTAATAATCATCGGGAGAAGCTGCCACCGAACTCAGAGACGATCGTGTGGGGAAGATTTGAGGGAGGTTCTGGCTTCTGGGTCACCCTAGGTTGTGGGTTGTTGAAGCTAACGAAGTAGAAAGTGGAGCCAAAGAAATTAAAATCGGGAAAGTCTTAGTTAAACCGGACCAATTAGGACTGTAAATCTTTCGGATAAGATAAAAACCATCAAGAAAGTGACAGTCATCGGCAAATGTGACAAGATATTGACGATAGTTAAATGTGAACAGAAAAGTTCGATTGGAAAAGCTGACATGCAATTGCAGAAAGAAAAGGTATTCTACCGTGGCACAGAAAAATTCTGGATATTAACTACCCAAATGGTACATGTCCATATTCTGCAGTACATCGGATAATAACGGAAGGATCTCAATGGTAAAGTACCGAATTGATACAGGAACAGAGATGCCGATTCGTCAACCACCCAGGAGGTTACCATTGGCAAAACAAGAAGAAGTCAATCAGATGGTAACATATATGCAGGCAGCAGGCTTAAACGAACCATCTAACAGCGCATGGAGCACACCGGTAGTATTGGTCGAGAAGAAGGACGGTAGCATGAGATTCTGCGTTGATTACCGAAAACTCAATGCTGTGACGAAAAAGATAGCTACCCACTGCCAAGGATCGATGACACGTTAGATACGTTATCAGGAGCTCGAATATTTTCGACATTAGCAGAGGTTTTGGATTGGATACAGGCCGCCGGATTAAAGTTAAGCCCAAAGAAGTGTAAAATATTTGGGTCATCTGGTAACGACTAATTGAATCCACACCGACGAAGAAGAGATCGGAGCTGTATACGATTGGCCAAGACCTGAAAATTTACATGAATTACGGAGTTTTCTGGGATTGTGCACTTATTAAAGACGATTCGTGCCGGGATTCGCCAACGTCGCAAAGAGTTTGCACGAGTTGACCAGGAAGAACAAGGCATTCGAATGGAAGGATGACCAGGAAAAACGATTTGTGGAACTAAGGAGTCGATTATGCGTCGCGCCAATCCTCGCATACTCTATACTCAACGTGAAATTTATTTTGGACACCGATGCAAGGTAATGACGGTATAGGAAGAGTGTTATCACAGGAAACTAATGGCCAAGAACTAGTTATTGCATACTACTTCAAAACATTAACAAAACCGGAGCGTGATTATTGCGTGACTCGGAAAGAATTGTTGGCTATAGTGGAATGTGTTAAGCATTTCCATAAGTACCTTTATGGCCAAAAATTTAATTTTCGGACGGATCACGGCGCTTTACGGTGGTCGTTGCAATTCAAGAATCCAGGGACAAGTAGCACGATGGATCGAACGCCTTCAAAACTACGATTTGCAAATCGACCATTGAAAGGGAAGCGCACGTTAGGCTTACACAAGTGCTGCCTGACAAGGAGTGGACTGACGAAAAGATCAGAAAGAGCAATTAGATGACACGGATTGTCGAATATCTTGGAATGGAAGGAAAAGGAACACCGGCCCACTTGGATAGCCCTAATAGCCTCCGAATAGAGAATGGGTGTTTAAGATGGATGTAGGAAAGCACGGATTCCAAAGTGAAGCAATTGTTGCTGGTGTTACCGAAGAACCGGATTGCGGAAATCCTGAAAGAGTATCACGGAGGAGCAAGTGATGGCTACCTAGGAATTAATAAAACACTGTACTGGTATACCCCATATCCAATCAATAGCTGATGCCGTGGTCAACAACTGGATTAGTAGATTTGGAGTGCCGATGGATATTCATACCGATCAAGGAAGGAACTTTGAATCAGTGGTATTTCAAGAAATATGCCAGATGCTCGGTATAAATAAAACGAGAACAACACGCCTTTGCATCCACAGTCCAACGGTATGGAGGAAAGATTCAATGGCACGTAAGAGAAATATCTAGCAAAGGTCGTGGAGAAAAAACCAACGCAACTGGGATCAACATCTAGCGATGTTCCTGATGGCCTATCGATCAGCAATACATGACCCGACCGGAATGACACTAGCTAAAATCATATTTGGAGATAATCTACGATTACCTGGAGATTTAAAATTTGGGGCTGTTCGTGCACGCGCAATTCACCGTTATGCCATTTGGCCTGTGCAATGCACCAGCTACATTCGAGAGGCTGATGGAGCAAATTTTGAGAGGGCTGCACTGGAAGACATGCCTCGTTTATCTAGACGACATCATTGTAATCGGGAAAAGTTTCGACGAACACCTCAAAAATCTGTGCGAAGTGTTACGATGTATCAAGGCTGCGGGAGTAAAAGTGAGCTCGGACACGTGTGCACTCTTCAAGAAAGAAGTAAAGCACCTGAGGCATATCGTGTCGGAGAAAAGAATTCGCACTGATCCAGAGAAAATTGAAGCAGTACGAAGTTGATCAGTGCCGAGGAATGTGCATGAGGTTAGAAGCTTCCTGGGGCTCTGAACATACTACCGGAGATTTGTCGCAAACTTTTCGTGTATAGCTGCTAGCCTGCGCAAACTCACCGAGATATTTCCAGTGGACTGAAGCCTGCCAAAAGTCATTCGAGCGGCTAAAACCAGCACTATGCCAAATACTGATATTGGCATACCTCGACCAGGCCAAAGATTCATTTTGGACACGGATGCCAGCAACGTATAGGAATTGGAGGTGTTTTGTCTCAACAACATGGAGCAGAAGAACGGGTGCAGAATCCTATCCAGGTCAGAAAGAAATTATTGTGTAACCCGGCGAGAATTACTGGTGATTGTGGAATGCGTTAAACATTTCCACAAATACCTGTAAGGTCAACAATTTCTAATTCGAACAGACCACGCTACTTTAAAATGGCTAATGCAGTTTAAAGAACCAGAAGGACAGGTAGCGCGATTGATAGAATGACTGCAGAACTACACCTTCAATATCGAACACAGGAAAGGTAAAGTGCACGGTAATACAGATAGTCTATCAAGAAGGCCTTGTGCACCAAGATGTGGAAAATGCAGCAAAATTGAGGGAAAGGAAGGCATCAGTAGCTTTAACCGGATTGGTGTGGAGGTGCCGTAAGGGTGGACAACGAAGAGTATGTCGACGAAGAGCAGAACAAGGACAGAAACCTGCATGGCCCGAGATATCCGAGACCTCTCCAATGCTAAACGGCTACTGGGCGCAGTGGGACCCATTGAAGATGGAGAACGGTGTGCTGAAACACGATTGGAAAAGTTTAGATGGCAAAACTACGCAAATGCAGACCGTGTTATTAAAATGCAGAATTCCGGAAGTGTTAAATGAAGTTCACAATGGATCAACCGGCGGACATCTTGGCGTTAATAAAACTCTGGCCAAAGTGAGGGAACGTTTCTATTGGGTCAACTACCGCAATGATGTTAAAGATTGGTGCAAAAAGTGTCACACTTGCGCCGCTACATCTTGTATGTATCGACTACTTCAGTATGTATCAGCCTATCCAATACCAAACTAGTAAGCACAAACAGTGGCCTGAGAATTCATAAACAACTGGATCAGCAAATATGGAGTACCGTTGGAGCTTCATTCGGATCAAGGTCGTAATTTCGAGTCAAATGTGTTCCAGGAGATGTGTAAAGTGCTCGGTATTAAGAAGAGGTTTGAGTTTTATTTTATTTATTGAAAGATTTAGACGTTCGAGATATTAGTTCGTCGCCTAAGGCTTACATTTTCTACAATTTTAGTAGTAACTCGCATCAGTAATATTTTGTCTTTATGTAGATGGCGTTCTATATTTTAACACTGTAATAATATAGTATAAACCATTCTCACGCATCATTTTGTTTGGCCTCGCTGCCTGTATTGCACTTAGTTCCTCAAATATTTAAGCCGATCTGTATTGGACTAATTCACAGAGGTCAACAGAATGACGATATACTTGAACCAAAGGAATCTTGAAATTCTTCAAACGATTTTGGATCCTATATGAGTTCAAAGGAATTTGAGGGCACAAAATATATTTTGAATATATTTTGGTTTAAGAGAAAGATTTGAATAAAGTCTTTGATTGGAATGCGGCTCATTTGAAAAACTTAGAAAATAGACAAATTGGAGAAAAAGCGTAGTACCCCACCTATTGTATTCTTATAAACGCGTAGCGTGAAAGAGTTAACAAACGAAAAATTCTTTTGATAACAACACAGAACCAAAATAAACTAAACTTTAATTATGAATAGCCAGAGACTATAGTTTACATATTAATTTAAAAATGTTTATGAATGTGTTAGGGGCTACAGACACACAACTAAGAGAATATATAACTGCTTGTTGTGTACTTCAACAATCATTAAATAAATATACAGTATAAAACTCTACCAACCCGATTATCAAAAAAAAAAAACAACAACGTGGAATCAACAAAACATTTTTTTCTGCCTTAATTCAGTCTTGCTTGATTCTTCACGCAACGTGGATATTATTTTGCAAATTAATACTTTTAAAATTTGCACGGTGTACATAAATATTTTACATTGAAACGAGAATTTTGTGATAAAAATATAAAATCAAAAAAATATTAGATAAATATTTGTTAGAAAATTGTGTTATTAGTGTGTTTGTGTGTGTGTGTCTATTTTATTTTTTTATTAATATCGATTACTCAAAATATTTTAATTGTAAGTATGTAAATTATTTTATGCTACATAGACAGTTAGATACTAAGAAGTTTAAATGCAAACCAGTTTTACACTAAGATCTGACCGATTTGTAAACTATCCCTTAACTCTTTTTAAATTCCTTTGAACTGTTATTCTTTATAAGATTCTTGTGTAGACAATTAAATTGCATACCTGCAGTTTTATGAAAACACAAAATAATTGTTGCCGGCATGTATTACTTATTACAGACATGCTCAGTATATGGCACACGGTATTTTTTATGTGTGCGTGTTTTGGATAAAAAAGACATAATGCGTTGTTGTTAGCAATTTCCAAAAAAAATTTTGTAGAAGTAAGCAAATACGATTCTAATTTGAAAGAAATAAGAAATGTTATCTTGTCTTAAAATTTGGGAACGTCAGATGTCAATTTACATCCATTATTGGTTTAACATTAACTGACACCAGAATGTTAAATAGTTAGCGAATAATAAATTGATCATCTAATTTACAACGTTGTGCAATATTCTAAATTACGATTCTCGTAATTTGATCTAAATTATATAATTATTGTTAATCGCTATACAAATCATCCAAAAGTGTTATTTTTGGATATGTTACATTGTTGCAAAATTCGAGTTTGTATAATAAACGAATTTCTCATGATTTTAAATTTATTTTGAATATGTAGCTAAGTATGTTGAAAAAATGCAACAAACTATTTTTACAACACTAACAATAATTTTTTTATGGATTCACTGAAATTCTCATTTTGTATATAAATAAATTTGTTATGCGATTACATTGCGTGTCCAGATTTAAATTGTATCTGTATGTAATAATTGCCAGTTATGCGAATTCAGTTCAAGGGTATATAGAATTTTGTTGTTCCATTTTGGGAATTTTGCCAGAACCTTTATTAGACTAAACTAAAAGTGTTTGAATTTTGAAAGTTTCTATCACTTCTATCCTCTTATCCGGGGTTACCAACAATCGAACATTAGAGACCTGGAGAAATTTAACGTAAACCTTATGGTTTCTTTAAATTTTGCTTTTATAACAAAATTGAAATGAAACTGGGTAATTTGGCTAAGTACACTTATGAGACCCATGCCTTATGAAAGGTCTTAATGAGTTCATTAATTGTTACTTTGTAGTATCTCGATTATGGAGTGCTGTCCCATACAACGGTACAACAAGGTTCTTACAAATAATAAGATAATAATTTCCTGTCCTGTAACAGCACCGTGTAACTTACTTACTTTCCTACATTGTTTTGGCCTTGTTACTTTTTACTTTTCCCACTATAACGAAGATTTTCACATTTCTCGACGAATTAGGATACCAGGACTCCGAAACACCGATCAGAAAAATGTCTTGTCCGTCCTTCCGTAAAATTCTAAAATCAGTAACTACAAAAACTGAAACCTCATAAAATTTCATTTCCAAATCTGTAGCTAGGCTATTGACTCTAGAAATTAGCTTCAAAATCAAAATTAAAATATGGCTCTTCTGCTTAAAATCCCACTGAAAAATAATTTAAATTAGATCTGTAACTCGTTAAATAATAACAGCTGTAAGTTGTCCATACTAAATTATGTTACATTAAATAATTTGAGTATCCGTACGTACCATATATGTATGACAAATAATTAGCACAAATATATGATTTGGCTAATAAACATAATTTTAATTTTAAACGCACAATCTGCTAAACAAAATTCCCGCTAGAAGAAGATATATAAATTTAAATTCAGAATCATTTTGATTTAGAAATCTGAAACTTTATTAACCTTGCCCCAACCAACAATGTTATGAACAAACTATTTGAATCCAAAAACCTTTCACCTTGGACGATTAAAAAATTAAATTCTAATCTCAAATACCAAATCTTAAATTTTAAATTCCAAATTTCTAAACTTCAAACTACAAATCTCAAATTTCAAATCCCAAATTTCAAGCTCTAAATTTTAAATTTTAATTTCAAATTTTAAATTTCAAATTTCAAATTCCAAATCTCAAACTTCAAACTCCAAATCTCAAATTTCAAATTCCAAATATCAAATTCCAAACTTCAAATTCCAAATTCCAAATTTCAAATTTTAAATCTCAAATTTCAAATTCCAAATCTTAACTTCAAACTCCAAATCCCAAATTTCAAATGCCAAATCCCAAATTTCAAATTTAAAATCCCAAATTTCAAACTTCAAATTCCAAATTCCAAATTTCAAGCTCTAAATTTTAAATTTTAATTTCAAATTTTAAATCTCAAATTTCAAATTCCAAATCTCAAACTTCAAACTCCAAATCCAAACTTCAAATTCCAAATTCCAAATTTCAAATTTTAAATCTCAAATTTCAAATTCCAAATCTTAACTTCAAACTCCAAATCCCAAATTTCAAATGCCAAATCCCAAATTTCAAATTTAAAATCCCAAATTTCAAACTTCAAATTCCAAATTCCAAATTTCAAGCTCTAAATTTTAAATTTTAATTTCAAATTTTAAATCTTAAATTTCAAATTCCAAATCTCAAACTTCAAACTCCAAATCCCAAATTTCCAAACACCAAATCCCAAATTAAAAACTTCAAATTCCAAATTCCAAATGTTAAATCTTAAATCTCAAATTTCAAATTTCAAATTCCAAATTTCAAACTCTAAATTTTAAATTTTAATCAAATTTTAAATTTTAAATTTCAAATTTTAAATCTCAAATTTCAAATTACAAGTCCCAAGCTTCAAACTCTAAATCCCAAATTTCAAATTCCAAATCTCAAATCTTAAATTCCAAATTTCAGATTTCCAAATTCCAAAATTCAAACTCCAAACTCCAACTCCCAAATCCAAAATTTGAAATTCAAATCCTAAATACCAAATACCAAATACCAAATTTAGAATTCTTAATTTCAAATCCAAAATTTTAAATTTCAAATTCCAAGTTTAAAATTTCAAATTTCAAACTTTAAATTCCAAATTTTAAATTTCAAATTTCTCATTCCAAATTTCAAACTTCAAATTTCAAACCTCAAATTTAAAATTCCAAATTCCAACTCCCAAACTTCAAATTCTAAATTTCAAATTCCAAATTTCGAATTCTAAATTCCAAACTACAAATCTCATATTCTAAATTCTAAATTTCAAATCCTAAATTCCAAATCCCAAACTTCAAATTCCAAACTTCAAATTACAAACTTTAAATTCCAAACAGCACGCAACTCAAACCCCGCTTTACAAATGTCGATTAATATCGAGAAGTACGATTATTCAGAGGTCAAGGTGAATACCTAAATATTTTACTTTATCAGTTTGAGGTACATCCTGGTACATTTGTATTGGTGGACATGTACCTATTCGCATTGTAAAGGTTAGATGATTAGATTTAGCATCATTGACTTTAATTCGAAATTTTTTCATCCATGCCTGAATAGTGTTAATACTCACCTGCAAAACTTCTGTAGCTTTGTTGGTTCTTCACGTGAAAAGAGTACTGCCGTATCGTCTGCAAATGTTGCGACTGTTACTTGATGTATACGTATATCTGCTGTATATAGCAGATATAATATCGGCCCAAGCACGCTGCCCTGCGATACACCAGATTTAATTGGGTAGACATTTGTATACGCATCTTGTTGATAAGATGTTCATATTTTGTAGAAATTATGTGGCAAACATAGCTTATCAAAAGCTTGTGCTATGTCCATGAATAAAGCGCAACAATATCTTTTTCCTCCAGGGCTTCTTCAGGTAATTGAACTATTCTGGGAACTTCTTCTATTGTTGAGTGCTCTGGCCTAAATCGAAACTGATGATCCGGAATCTTTAGACGCTTAAGTAGTAAGTTTTCAAATAATTTAGACATAATAGATAGTAAGCTTAGGTATTACGACGTAACTTCTTCTGGGGGCTTGCCTGGTTTTGATATTAATTAGGAAATATCCTGTTCTAAGGATAGCGTTGAATAAGTAGGTTATACATCGAATACTCTTATCTGGCAACTCTTGCAAAATATTTCCTGTGATAAGATCTTATCCTGGCACTTGTTTGAGGATTTACCTCTCTCTGTATCACGCAGTTCTTACTTCTAACTTAGAAAACTTCGTAATAGTATGATTCATTTGCAATGGTGTTTCCAACTAGTTTTGCATGTTGTTATTATCTTTATTCGTACTTTCTGACGGATATGGTTGATATACCCTTTCAAAATGGTTTGCAAATACTTCAGCCTTTCCTTCGTTGTTTCTCACCGGGTAACCATCACTATTTTGTTGTTGGGGCCCCGCCATATTTATTAAGTGTTCGAATACTATTTGAGGGTTCAAAGTTTCAATTTTATTCGAATTTTGCATATATCGTTTTGTTGAGCTTAGCTTTAATTTGCTTAGTAGTAACATTAAGTTGCTTGACAAATAACTCGATAATTTTACGAATTTTCGGGATTTTTCGCAGGTTTTCTAACAGGCTTTCCAAAATTATTCGAGATCAATCGAGATTCTTTAATACAGATATTATTTAAATTTTTCTGTAAACATTAAAATTTGCGCAATTTTTTAAATCCTACTTTCGAAATCAGATAATTAATTAATGCGAGGCTGGAGGCTAGATAATATAGGAAGAAATAAGTTTCTACATAATTAGAAAAGGGTGTAAAGCAAATTTTTATGCTAAATAAAAGCTTTACTTGTTCGTAGGTACAAAAAGTATTTTTAGGGGCCCAAGAAAAACTTTGCGAAGTGGCCTTCAATTTGTAGTTACGCCACTAGTTTTATTTATGTACATATCGAGTTTTGTGTAAAAAATTGAGTCGTGTGAATTTGATTTGTTATTTTTTGTAATTTTACAAATTTGTAAATGAAAAGATTTTTTCTCACTGGAGGAAATGGAAAAAATTGTTTATTTTTGTATGGAATATTTTTCATCGTAGGCCGTTTCTTAACATATAAATTGATTTTTTTGTGTTTATTTATTTCATTGCTAATATATGTAAATAGATTGTTCCACTACTCACGTCACCAAAGTATTAAAAAAAAAAGTAGAGACTAAAATAGATAGCTAGACAGATTGTTACAACGTTCAGCAACTGAATGACTTGAGCACATGTCAATTTTCTTATTCCGATAATTCTTGTTATAGATTGTATTTCCACTATATTTCTCATAAAATTCTTCTTTTTTGTTTTTTCTCTGAATTAAAATCGTCTAGTTCAGTGTTTGACCACCAGCACTCGAATTCTGCCATCACGGGCTAAAGGACGGGAATTAAAAGTTCCCGCTACCTCAATAGACAATGTCGCTAGTTATTCCAATGTCAGTACTTGAACTCCCACAACTATTTTCTTGTGAGATTTAAGGTTAAGCATACGGACTGCTGCCTCCCGGGGGCCTCCGAAATGCGGCGATGTAGTCGGAATGTATTTCCATGTGATGCCTTCACACTTTGTTTTCACCTACAAAATTTCTGACTTGCTCACTATAAATGAGTGCACTCCGTCCCCTTATTAAACAAAAAAAACGTTTCAAACATTTCTTTCGTTGTCCTTTTGACTAGAAAAAGATCACAGAAATGAACTGTCTGATAACACGATAAATATAGCGTCGATGCCGTCCCATAATTTACGTCGCAGCTAATAAATCTTTAAATCAGCACTGACATTTTCTCTTCAATAAATTTTATGATACATTGTATGAGAGTGCGGCAATTTAACCATCCTATATACATCTTTTCGATATCACTTGTAAAAGAAATTGACATGATGACGATTGAAAATAAGTCTTCTTGAACACTAATACTGAGCAATATAGCCAAATGGGGTATACAATATCCCGATTCACCAGCTACTTCAGACCAAAGCTTCATATGGCCTATACTGTCCATTCTCATGTGAAGAAACAGGTGTGATATATACATACATCTTCCCATAGCCCTTATTTTTCCACACCTCTCATCAGGACAGGCAAATTTATAAATTGAACACAGTTTTCTGAAACAACGAACAAGCCATTTTTGAATTTACTTCATTGGACTTTGAAACCGACATGAAGGTTTTAGTACTTTTGGACATTTATCCTTGATATGTCAAATTTTGTTATGGTTTGTTGCGGGCAATGATTGGTTTCCACTACATTTAAAACTGTACAACGGGTTTGAAAAATTCCAGAAAGTTCTTTCCAAGTAGGAAGCCTCTTTTTAGCAAATTAGTGTTCTTACGCTTTTCGAATATCATCATCTAACCTATAAATATCAATATGAACTACATCATATTCCATTGATCTACATTTTGTTTCAATTTCTGTAAGGCACGTAAATTGAGTTCAGGTTCGATTAATGAGATTTTTTATGTCTGTACTAGATGATTTATTGATATATACTGTGATTTAAACAATTCACTAATGTGTTTTTAATCAAATCATGAGTATTATCGAATCTACATAGCTAATAAATTTACCAAGCGATATCAAACCCATCATCAGAAAAATCGATCTTATTAATAATTTTGGCTTTTTCAGCAATCAACATAAATCTACTATGTAAATACCACATATTTTGAGTTTTTTAAATTATTTGAAGATTATTTGTAACAATTTTTTCAAAAGAATTGCGAAATCTTACCCACTCTTGTAATATTTCATCGGCCACGGGTATTCTAATTTCTGAAAATTTTGCCTTAGAAAGCAGACTATTTGCACCGCCACTGTCTTCTGATTTTTGTCACACAAGACACGATTCGGTAGCTGGGACTGACTAGGAATCCTATGAGCCTGCTATAGGGTTTCTATACTATACATAAGATTAGGATATGTGAAAGGTTCTAATTTCTAAGAACTATTAGAGCAAGCTGTCGTTTATTTATGCTCAGAACTCGGTGGTATACCTCATGTTTCATTTCGTTTACTTGTTCAAAAGTTATAGAAGCGATTCTAATGGAACACTTTTCTTGCGCTGTTTTGAGCTCTTTCTGCTATTTGACGCTGGATCAAATTGCAAAAGGGCAATAATTAAAGTCGCACAGCAGGAAGCTTTTGAGCCAGAATTAAAGAATTGAGAAATAAATCAAAACTTACCAAGGAGCAGTACAATAATAACGCTAACTCTATTTCTAGACAGAATATCACTAGCAAGCTATGTAGGTTTAGGGTTAGGCGTGGAGTTTCCTGACATAAATTCGTGATAGAGAACAATAGATAGTAAACCAGGTGTGATCGTTCGGGATGCACCATACCACCTCGCTCGACCTCCTCATAGTCTGCGGAAGAGGCACAATCCTAATTATCGGTCCGAATTTTCTTTAGGGTCCAATATGTCCAAATTTAACTCTGCAATAGATGGTTGAATTCCAAATAACTTGAACAAAATCATAACTTAACACAATCGAAAAAATTCGCAGTTTTCTGGGACTGGCAGGTTGGAACCAGCGGTTTGTATCTTCATATGCAACTATTTCGGCACCATTGACCAACCTTTTAAAGAAACCAAAACAATTTGTTTGGTTTTAGCAATTTAAAATGCAAAGGCTCCACTTTTAGTATATCCAAATTCCAAAAAGGAATTTTTAATACAATATGATGCTAGTTCGATAGGAGGTAGTGTTCCTTTGAAGAAGATGAACAGTAGTTACCTTTCACGCACTGGCCACATTGACTGTTACCCGATTTAACTAGTCGATGCGCACATATTTCAAGGATCTAGGCAAACTCGAGTTGATAGCCATGAAGTTGACTTTAGTAATCTTTTACAAAATGGCGAGCTATTGCAAGGAGATCGAAGCCTTTAACCAAGTGAGAAGCAACGTCTGATTCTTTATTACGTTATTAGCGGATATTAGTTAATCATTTCAAAAATCATCTAATAAACGGAACCTCCAATCTAAAGGAATTCAGGATCACAAATAAAAATTTGGAAAGGGAGCTATAGAAATGATAAAGGAAAATGAACGACTGCCAACAGAAATGAATCATCATGACTTCATCATTACACGATTTCCTGCTTAACTATAGCAATTCTGATGGTACTTTTCACTATTTTATATTTTAGATTTAGCAGTAGCCCTTCCTCGATTGAGTGCAAGTAGTGAAGTGTAAACAGCAAGACCACTCCAAACACTGTAGCCCAGAATACATTGATTCATCAACATTAGAATGTTAAACTTCAAACCTATATAGATATGAATGTTGGTGCCACATTTTATTTTACATTTTAACCTTAGTGCTAATACTAGCATTTAATTGTATAAAAAAGGTGAACATTAAATAAAATAAAGCAAAATGAATTTAACTCTGCTCTTGTCAGGCTCGGGCGAACCGAATCGTCTCGCAGAAATACGTGGGTCGCCGTATGCAAATCACCATGCACGAATACTTTTGGATTGCCGTGCCACGCCATTGTTGTTGGACCAATGTTGCAGTCTTGTTTGATGGCTGCTAGTCGAAAAATACACCTGGAATGCGAAGCGTGTACCAAAAACGAGTTCGTCCGGTGTTACATTCAAATTCTCTTTATACATTGAACGAAGGCCAAGGAGAATTATTGTAAATGCGTCGTCCATTTCTTAGTGTTTTGGCAGAGAATTGCTGCCTTCAGCGTGCGGTGCCACCTTTCGATGAGGCCATTTGTCTGTGCATGATACGCGTTGTCCTGTAGTGTGGAGTTCCCAGAGTTCTTATCAGCTCGTCGAAAAGGTGCGACTCAAAATGAGAACCTTTGTCGGTAGTGATTGCTTTCGGCACACGATATTTTGCTATCCACCTCGAAATGAGGGCGCTTGCGACTGTTGGTGATGCCATATCGGGAATTGGAATCGCTTCTGGCAACCGTGGGAAACGATCTATTATCGTTAAACAATAGCGATTTCCTTCGGATGGTGAGAACGGTCTCACTAGGTCTATATTAATGTGAGCAAATCGCACGACTTGATAAAGTCGACTGCACCAGCCGCTGCATTCCTTGCTTCGTCCGTCAACGTTAACACCGTTCGATCATTCTTTTTATATCCGGGAATCATTTCCAATAATTTGACTTGAGTTTCCATGGTATTTGGTAAAAACTTGCAATAATAGTTGAGTGTCGCCAAAAAACTTTTTAGCTGATTTACCATTGTCGGAAGTGGAAATGATTTGATGGTTTCGATTTTGTCAGGCAGCGACAAAAGTCCTTCGGTTGAAACACGATGTCCAAGGAAATGAATCTCCTGCCGGCCAAGCGCCCAAAAACGATTCGCAAGTGTTCTTGGTGCTCTTCGGGCGTTGTCGAGGCGATGCACAAATCGCCAACATAAACGCAAAGACAAAATCGAGATCACGGCAAACTTCGTGAATTAATCGCTGGAAAGTTTGTGCAGCGTTGCGTAGACCAAACGTCATAAACTTAAACTCAAAGAGTCCGAACGGTGTCGTAATAGCCATTTTTTCAATGGTATTTGCTTTTAAATTACCAACGGAATCGTTTACATACGGAATGGAACTGTGATGGCGTTTAATGCACGATAATCACCGCACGGGCGCCACGATCCATCGGGCTTCTTCACCATGTGAAGCGGGCTTCTTAAACTAGTGCTTAATGGTCGACAAATTCCGACTTTCATCAATAATTCGAATTCCTTTCGTGCTTTTTCGAGTTTCTAGGCCTCCAATCGTCTAGGTCGAGCATATACAGGATGTCCTGTCGTGATAATTCGATGCATTATAGCGGTCTAAATTTCCCTTCATGGCAGTCGAAGAATCGTAATTTACTTGAGCTGTTCCAGTAGACCAGCGTAATTCGAATCCAACTGGTACATTTCGTATTCGGTCGTCTCCAGTGAGCGGATCGATTATTTTTTCCCATTCAAAAATGATTGGGGTTGTGTGCAAATGTAATGATTTCGATGTCGTTTGCTGCGAACAATTTAATTTCCGATGATTTACAATAGACTGCGTAGCATGACTGATACGCGTCGACATCTGTATCAATCAAAAATCCGATGTTCGTAGCATTGTCGTCAATTTTCATTCGGTTAATAAATTTGGATTTAGGCTGTTCGTTACCTAAATCAGGCTGTTGCCTTCATTTACTATTTGACTGGGCATTCGTGGCGTCAAAATTGCACGGCTTGCGGCAACGGTTTGCTTTATCGCCAAACTTCCAGCAAACCAATAATTTAGATGCTCCAAAGAGGAATTGGAACGGGAACGTGATCTATTAGCGTTTGCTGAATTACTGCGACCGCGGAAATTGTCGAATTTTTTGGGTGTGAGCACAAAATACTTTGATTATTTTAAACAATCAAAAAATAGATCAATATTTCAGTCTTTCTTGTGATCTGTGTTTAGAAGATATCGGGACTCGCGGACCACTCTTTGTATGCGACCCTGAGTCATTTTAAACTAAAAGCCATACAAATTATGGCATTTTAACTTACTTTTACAAATATTAGCATTGACATTGCAGAAAGACGTACACAATACAAATTTACTTTTCGCACTTGTTCATAAAATATTTTACGCACCACATTATAAAACGTGAGAATAACCAGCCTATTGAGTACTGACCTAATAATTTAATGTGGTTTTCATTGTAGGTGGCAGCACCTCATTAAACTTGGTAAATACAATCATTATTTATAGGGTTTTCCTTGAGTTTTTGATTTAGTGAATATAATTCGCTAGGTCAGTACGTTCTTGCCTCATAATTAATGTATGAAGTGAGAACTAATTTTGATAGCCGAAAGAATCTTATTGATCAATACATTTATTTATAGGTAACTAAAGTTCATATGTATATGCGGTCAAATAATGATTTATCAATATTGTATTGTTTACTATATAATAAAATAAAAAACTGCGGTTTCTTGAAAACACGTCGAGTCGATCCGGATTATTTCTTTGGTCAAGTGAAAACCAGATGTTTTTTATTAGATAACGATTCCATATAAGAATGCGTTTTATTAATATTTTAATGTTTTGCACGTAATCTTAGCGTTCTTGTTCTTGACCTTTGTGGATATTCTCTCGTCTGTATATTTTGGGGGCCATTTAAATATGTTGTGTATATAATTTAACCACGTTTTTAAAATCATATACCGCTAACAAATATTATGTTAAGTCACTACGTTCACTATTTACATAAACCGCAATGTTAACGTATTTTTTAAATACATATACTGATTACTATTTTTCGTTATCTTAGTAGTTAATTTCCGTTTCTTGGTTCAAAAACTGTCTTCTATTTTAGCCACACTATATTTGTATATAAATGTCAAGCACCACTGATTTATAACAACAGTTTAATTTTTTCTTTCAAAGGGATCCGAGGTGAAGTTCAGTTTATTATTATTTCTAAACAATTGTGCGCACGTTTTATGACGTCTTATTGTTATAATCACGTTTTTAAATCTGACAAACAAGATTTTAATGAGTTTGTTATTTATTTTTATTTTTAGAGTTCAGTATAAATTTAGAGGCTTGTTTCTCGTGCGTATATACTCATAAACGAAACAGAATGGCAAGTGAAACAAATGGATGCCCGTTATCGGCGGGATTTAGTAAAATAAAAATGGCCGATTTTGATATGTCAACATTTGTGCGTCCTGATCTACCGTCAAGATGTACTTGGAGCTTGGAAAATCCAGATGCTGTTACTGTACATACTGTACGACCATTGTAAGTACAAAAACGGATCTAATCAAACAAAACATGTTATGGAAAGGTTATCGAAATTTTATGCTATCACAATGCAAATAATAATATTCTATTTTAGTTTCCTGATTTCTTTAAATGACAATTTTTTTTTTTTTAATCTCTCAGACCATTGCTAAACATTTTTTAAGATACGTACAAATCGTATTCTTATCAATTTTTGGTGGTTGTTTAGATATAGATTAGTCGTAGTTCCTATAAATTCGTTACACTTGTTATACGTATGGAATCTAAAATATTTATTTAATTTAATTTTTTTTACAAGGTCTGAGCGTCCATTAATCCTCGATAACATTTGTGATGCAATTGGACAAACGCCGCTGGTCAAAATCAATCGAATCACAAAGGAAGAAGGTGTTAAGTGTCAAGTTTGTAAGTGCACACTAAAATTAGTTAAAATCTAGTTGATATAAACTAAACGGTTTTCTTATATATTCAACAGACGGCAAATGTGAATTCTTGAATCCAGGTGGCTCGGTAAAAGATCGAATCGGGTATCGCATGGTACTCGATGCTGAACACCAAGGAATATTAACGCCGGGATGTACAATCATTGAACCAACATCGGGTAATACTGGTATCGGTTTGGCAATGGCATGCGCCGTTCGTGGCTACAAATGTATTATTGTGATGCCGGAAAAAATGTCTGACGAAAAAGTCGGTACCCTTAAATCACTTGGTGCACATATTATTCGTACGCCAACGGAGGCGGCATTTGATTCGCCCGATAGTTTAATTTCGGTTGCTCAACGTTTAAATAAAGCAATTCCAAATTCATTTATTTTGGATCAGTATCGTAATTCGGGAAATCCGCTCGCTCACTATGATGGTACTGGTTCTGAAATTTTACTTCAATGTCCAGATGTTACAATGGTTGTACTTGGGGCGGGTACTGGTGGTACGGTAACTGGAATTGGTCGAAAAATTAAAGAGGAAGCAAAAAAGGCGGGAAAAGATATTAAGATTGTGGCTGTTGATCCACCTGGCTCAATTTTGGCTCTGCCCGATAGTTTGAATAAAACTGATGTTACATTCTATGAAGTCGAAGGTATTGGTTATGATTTTATTCCAACCGTTTTGGATCGTAGCGTAGCCGATTTGTGGCTAAAAGTTAATGATAAAGATTCGTTTGCCATGGCTAAACGATTACAAAGTTTGGAGGGTATGCTATGCGGTGGTAGTAGTGGAGCTGCAATGCACGCCGCCATCCAAGTAATTAAACAACAAAATTTGGATGAAACGCATAAGGTGGTGGTTATTTTACCCGATAGTATCCGTAATTATATGTCAAAATTCGTAATTGACAGTTGGTTAGAGGCTCGTAATTTAATTGAATCGAAGAATGTAAACGAGTATCCATGGTGGGATAAATCAATCGAACTTCTTAATTTAACAACACCGGAAACTGTTCGATTTGATGAGACGTTCACTGAAGTCACCACCAAAATGAATACGCTTAATGTCGAACAGATTCCAATCCTCGATAATTTAGGAGACCTTAAGGGAATGGCGACACGTGAGCAGGCGCTAAACAAATTATTAAACGATAAGCTGAGTGTAAATGATCCAATTTTGCGATTCATCTATAAGCAATACATTAAGGTTGGTAGGGATACAACACTTGGACGTATTTCACGGATTTTAGAGCGTCAACCTTATGTTGTTATTATAGAGAAGCAAAACGAAGGTAAGCTCGCATTATTTTCGTAAGCTTTAATCAGCCTTGTTAATCATATTTTCGTTATTTCTTTAGCAACCTGTAACAAGGAGATTACAGTACCTGTTGGGCTTGTAACACGAAAGATGTTCACCGATTTCCTTTTGAGATAGGAGGATATAAGTCAGAATCAGAATAAAAAGTTGTGGCTAAACACAAAATGTCCACATGGTGTTCATAATTTAAAATTTGATAATAAATTGAAAAAATTGCAAACTTAAGTGTTTTAATGCGTTTAAGCGCTAAATTTTCTAAGACATAACTTTCGTCCGATGTTTCAACGTTTGAATATCGCCTTTGTTGATCAAAATACTTGAAGGCAGTTATGGATTTGAGTGAGGTAATAATCCAACCTTGGCATAAAACGCCCACCCCGTACATTAGCATAGCTCTTTCCACGGCGATATAGAGCCAGTGTACCAGCTCCGGTTTCAAACCACATATCTTACCTAAGGCGTTCCTACATGAGTATATGGCTACATTAGGCTTATTTACCCTTTCCAAAGTGTTAGGCTTCCAGCTGAGCTAACTATCAAAGATTATGCTCAAAAATCTCGCGCTGTCAGCAAAAACCAGTCTAATGCCGTTTACGACATGAGGGCTAACTACCGGAATTTTATATTTCTCAGTAAATAGTACCAGCTCTGTCTTGGAAGGGTTGATCCCCAATCCACACTTGCTGGCACATTTCGTAATGATCAGGAGTGCATTCTGCATAACATCCCTAATCGTATCTAGATATTTGCCTTCCAACAGCAATTTATTAATCACTACACTCCAGGGAATGGGGGACATTACACCTCCTTGTGGGGTTCCTCTAACCACCCGTTTTCTAATCTTGGACTCTCCCAGCTCCGAAGTAATAGTCCTGTTTACCAGCATCTGATTTATTAACCTACTTATAGAGCAGTCCACCTTCAAAAAAGACAATCCTTCCATGATCGCCTCCGTCTTTACACACAAGGGTGTCTTTACGCTCAATATCGAGAAATGCTACCATACAGAACTCTTGCGAATAAATTGACTTCTCAATCGTGCGTACTAGATCGTGCAAAACTGCGTCCACCGACTTTCCCTTACAGTACGCATGCTGCGACATTGCCCAATTCCTGGGATCAATTTTTGATCGAATAAATACATCTACCAACCTTTCCAAGGTTTTCAACAGAAAGGACGATAGAGTTGTAGGCCTCAGGTCCTTTGGATGAGCATGTGAGCTCTTTCCCGATTTCGGGATAAAGACCACTTTGACCTATGTTCAATTCCTAGGAGTAGAGACCAGTTCCAGACATCCCCTGAAAATAACCTCCAGCCAGGGGAGGATGACTGCCGAGTTCCTTTGGATCTCTGCTGGTATAATCCGATCCGGGCCCACCGATTTATAAAGCTTAAAATCCTGCAGCGCCCACAGGATCCGTTCCCTGTCCAATATGCCCTCCATATCTATTGAAGGTGTTCCTCGATGAGCTCCAGGCTTCATCGAGTCATCAAAGCTTCCCGGAAAATGGGTTTCAATGAGAAGCTCCAACGATTCCGCACTTGAAGCTGTCCATGATCCGTCTGATCTAATTAAGTAACTATGACTAGTTAGGTTTGTAGATAGAATCTTCCTAAGGCGAGAAGTCTCAGAGACTTCCTCCATTCTACAACAGAAGAGTCTCCAAGATCCCCTTTGTGCCTTCCTCAATTCTTTTTTGTACTTTCTTAGGTCCTCCTTATAGGAGTCCCAGTCCCGAACCTTCCTTGTGTTCTTAAAGGCTGTTCTACACGCCGTCCTATAGGTCCCCAACTCCGTAGACCACCAATGTCGGTTTCTGCCTGCCCCTTGGCTTTACCAGGGGTATTAAGGGAAAGATTGCAGGTTTTTGTGACAACGTCCACCACGTAATTCAATTATCCCACTGTCGCCGGAAGTCCAGGGACCTCTGGCGGCAATAATTCCTCGTACACCTTCCCATATTTCTTCCTGTTTGTCCTTCTAGGATTCCTGAAGGGCTTCTGGGTAACCGGGTGAATGTTGAGGTTATATGATATATATTGGTGATCAGAGAATGAGTGCTCCTTCGCCACTCTCCATCCCCTATGTGCGCGTTTGCATCACACCCGGGTACCACACCAATCCTGCTTTGCCTTGCTACTCGGATCAGGTCCCCCAGGTTATCCGGCGAGATCTCCTTCTCCCGATCCATATAGGCTGAGACCTACCAGAACTTATCTCTGCCAACCTCCATACTGATCGCGGTAACGTCACCACTACTGTATTGAGAAAGTAGAACAATTTTTAAAGTATTTTTCACTAAGATGCAAGATCTGATCTTCTCAGAGTTTCTTGAGTACAAAATTTTATACCATTTCACCTTAAGGCTACAGATTCTGTTTTTGTTAATCCAAGGTTCCTGGATTGCCAAGGCAGCCTTCGTATGGTGAAGATTAATCTGCACAACGTTAATCATCGTGCATTAACTCACTTGCCTCTTCATGCATTCCCTGATTTAGGCTAATGCTACCTTCCCCCGGGAGGCCGCTGGTATCCGCCGTTTCACCCCCGTAGTCATTGTTTCGTTGCCTTGATTGCCATCTCCAGCCACCCTTCGTTCAGATTCCGACAAGGTGTCCCCGTCGGATCCAAGCGAGAGAAGGCTGCCTTTCTCCAATAGTAACTCTTCATCAGTTTCGTGAGCCCCATGCGCTTGCTGGACCGTCTCCTGCTGGGTCCGTCCGACGCCCCCCCTCCTCCTCCTCCCCCGGCCCGTTCTCCAAGCGCATGTCTACCTCATATCCTTTATAAATACATTAAGAGTGATCGACCCGAAACCGAAGCTGATCACTCCCTTTGTCTCTGAAAGAGGAGCAAGGGACTCCTTATTGATCAGCATGATTGCCATTCTAAAGCCCCCTTTAGCCTCCTCCTGTTTGATAATCTTCCAGTCTTTCGTTGGAAGATTTGGATTACTTGCCCGAATGATCTCAAGGATCTCTTCTGGCTTGTCCGGCTTGGCGGGTAACCAGACGCGTGCCCTTGGCTTACTCGGAATTTCTTCCTTGCCAACTGCCTCAAGCCTCGCGCCTATCCATACCTCACCTACTTCGGCTATTGTCTTTTTATACAAATCCACCGATCTCAGATCCAAGTACGCAGTTAACTTGACGTCCTGGATTTTCTCTCAGAACCTTCATGAATATGGAGTTTAGTGCATTGTACACCGCCCTCCACTTCTCTGACGTGATGCTCCCATCTTCTTGACTTCTGTCAATGATGGCTAGCACCAATACGTGCTCCTTTAGGATCTCACTGAATAATTTCGGTTTTTGATCCTTGGGATCTCCCGACCCCGCCCCTGTGCCTGTATTGGCTCGTTTGTTTCCGCCCACTGAGAGTTTATCCTGGGACCTCTGTCTTTTAGGCACAAACTTAGACAACCTTCCTCGCCCATACCACAGATTCCTTCTGTACTACTGTAAGTTGCCTCTCAGGGGTTGCAGCCAGTCTGTCCAGAATATTGAGCGCCGACCGTCTCTCCTTATATCGTCGCTTTGTAGGAGTGATTCTTCCCGATCCCCTGCTTTCTTGTTTAGCATTGGCACCGCTGACTCCTGGCTTTGGTGCCATGTTACTACTTACCCCTGCCACTGAGGAGGTAGCTGCACCTCTAAGGTAAGAGCCACTCCCGTCTTTAGATTTTTCCGGTTTTTCAAGGGTGCCCCACGTATTCCTACGAGTGTCGGAGAAATAATGGTCCACCTGCGCAGAGATCCGTATACGCAGGTAAGGCTAAATACAGCTGGAGGCAGCCAGGTATCCGACTGGGCTTTGTTAAATGGGCCCCCAGCTTAGCCGATCATCAGTACGGGTCGCATAATATCTTAATCCAGCCTATTGGCTCACCAAGCATTGCGTCCCCAGCACCCCCGCCCCCATCCACTCTTCACCCGATCATTCACCCATTCATATGGATATCCCAAACCAATGGGACCCATTCCATTCAAGGGGTAACCAGTTTATAGGGCTCCTCACTCACTACTTGGAGACCCGGGAGTGCAGGAAGATGTAACGCTCAGTTCGCCGTGGTTAGTAGTCGATGGTTTTATGGCGCCATCAGTTCGCCATTCCATACCGAGTATCATAGGCACTCAGAATTTAGTAAACTGAGCTTAACCACTCCCCAGTTTCCTGAGACTCTCCTCTCAGCAGAGCTGCGGTTGGTGGCGGCTTATTTAATTCACCGCTAACCTACCTATCCACAAGCCGTCCTCTATCCACCACCTGTGATCCCCCGAGAGCTGCAGCATGCCCCGGGCAGCGGGAGAATAAGACTGTCGAGACAAGACTTGATGGTGAAGCAGCTGGACATCGTTCTCAGCGACAGAATGTAACTCCCGAAGAACATTTTCACTCATCACTTCATTCTCAATGAAGCTCCCCTGATCCATAGAGCCCGACTTGAAAGGAATGCTGAACAGCTAAGATTGCGAGAAGTTAGTAAATCTGTGGCCTTTCAAACAATTGCCAGAAATTGCGAATCCGATGAGTGAACACTCTTTTATCTTGATAAAATGGACATACTTTGCTCCAAATGCTTTTCACTCAACTTTGCTGGGGAACAAACCGGAAACGACAAAGATATGTTTACCCGATGCGCTATGAAAAGGGTCAGGTGAGGCTGGAACCTTTCCAATAATGTCATTACTCTCTAAAGCTCTTAATGAAGAACGAGCAGACACAGAAGAAATTTTCAAATCTGTGGTCAAGTTGTTCATTTAGTAGGCACCTTGCATCCTGCAAAAGGTGAACCAAGAAAATTTGCACGAATTTACATTTTGGATCCGGATTATGCTGCTGTACAGAGAATGTCCTTGCCTGAAAACAAAGATTGTACGAAACATTTGATGAGACTGTTGTACTAGAACAGCAGGCAATTGTTGCAGCTGAGCAAGCTGGAATACAAATTCCCCAGATTATGCTTGCAATTACGAGTGATAAGAATAAAGATCGTAGGTGTTACAATTTGCCCGTGTCCAACGAAAGTCGTCTTTCAAAGTGAGGATGACGAACCAACTTTTGACAGAGACATAATTTTGCATTTACGACATGGTCCTAATAACCCGAATGCAAATTTGAAACGAATTGATATATTGAATCCAGATTTGGATCCCATGACTTATCCCATCTTCTTCCCTTCTGGCCAACGAGGATGGCATCCAGACACTGCCAGATTTCATACTGGTGCAGAAATCCCCCGACTGAAAAATCTAGGAAGATAGATCTCGGCGCCAGCAATTCAATCCCATAATTAATGGCGGTAAATTGACTCAGCAATATATTGTGGATGCCTACATTCGTGACGAGGCTAACGAGTTGCGATGAGTCAAAATACATCAAGACACTCTGCGTGCTGAAAAATTACAATTGGATGAAACAATGAAACTGAAAACGCTGAAAAAGTAGGAAAGGCAATAATTTTACCGAGTACCTTTCAGAGGAGCCCAAGAAACATGCATCAAAATTACCAAGATGCTATGGCTATCGTGATGAAGTTTGAGGAAGCTGGATTTATTTATAACAGTGACGTGCAACCCAAAATGTAAGGAGATTACGAAGAACATGGAACCTTGGCAAAAGGTAGAACATCGACCAGACTTGGATACCCAGATTTTTAATTTGAAGTTACACAATCCATGCGGGGAAGCTTACCAAAATCCGAATAGATGATGTTTGGTCGATAAAAAATATTCAAAGGGATTCCCGAAGCCTTTTAAAAATGCAACCTTAGGATGTGTTGACGGTTACCCAAAGTATAGACGACGAAAGTTTTTGCCTGTAAAAATTGGAAACCACGTGATTGACAACAGTTGGGTTGTTTGTTGAAATCTGGTAAATATCTTTTCAAAATTCAAATACGTCTACAAGGGTTATGAGTGTGGTAATCTTGCAATTAAGGACAAAGCCAGGAATGAACCGCAAAATTTTGTAGACTCGATATATGTGAGTGCTCCGGAAGCTTTTTAGTAGAAGCTTTAGTAGTTTAGAAGCTTTAGTAGACAAATTGCAACTTTATCTAAACGATTCAGATAAGTTAAATGAATCAATACACGCATCTAAAGCAATACATATCGCGAATAACACGAATCTTGAAAATAATCTAAATCAAATTGACCTGATGGATCAAATCCGGCAACTATCTCAACAGGTTCTATTGCTGAGTAATCAGTGCAAATAAATCAAAATGAAATCTGAAAGGAAATCGGAAGTACCACCAGTGGTAGTTCAAAATACCCTACAATATACGCACAAATCCAAGTTTTACCCTACAAATCCATTACCGATTCCGCCTACCGCAAAACGTCAATGTTCGTTTGTGTTTGGATGCCCGTGAACTGAATAAAGTAACCGTAAAAAATGCTTACCCCTTACCTCTTATCGATGGATTGTTGGGTCGACTGGATCAAACCCGCTTTATATCCAGTATTGACTTAAAAGACGCTTTTTGGCAGATACCACTCGACCCGCAATCCAGAGATAAGACGGCTTTCACCATCCCTGGAGGGCCTTTATATCAGTTCACGGTCATGCCCTTCGGACTGTGCAATGCACCGCAGACGATGTGCCGCCTCATGCACCAGGTGATCCCGTATACACTTCATGACCAAATCTTCGTATATTTAGATGAATTGTTGGTCACATCTGCCACCCTAGCGAAACACTTCGTTCTCCTAGAGTGAAGTAGCTAGTCTACTGAAACGAGCAGATCTGACCATCAACGTTGTGAAAAGCAAGTTCGTGTTAAAGGAAGTGCGATATGGTTACCTGGTGGGTGATCGTTGCCTTCGCACGAATCCCGAAAAGGTTCGGGCCATTCGAGAATTCCCAGTGCCAAAAACAACCAAACAGGTTCGCAGCTTCTTAGGATTATGTGGGTGGTACAGGCGATTTATCCAAAATTTTGCTACGATCGCTGTTCCTCTCACAGATTTGACTTAAAAAGGAAAAAATATTAACTGCCTCATTAGACTCTCAACGGCACCCGTCCTGGCAAATCCTGACTTCGAGAAGCATTTCTTTATACAGTGTGACGCTAGTACCGCTGGAGTGGGTGGTGTATTGTTTCAGATTGATTCTGACGGAAATGAACGTCCCATCTCATTCATGTCACAAAAGTTGAACGCCCCTCAAAGGAATTATTCAGTGATTTCACCATATACACGGACCACGCGAGTTTACGCTGGCTCATGTCTCAGAAGGATTTGTTAGGACGGCTTGCTCGTTGGAGTCTGAATTTACAGGCTTTCAATTGTTTCAAGATATGTTATCTTGCGCCTTTTGCGATGAGTCAGGTAATATGCTTGAAGCCATTCAGGAATCTAAAATAGAAGAAAGTACTATCAACGAAGAACCACTCCATATAAATTTAGATTCTTCGGCCTTCAAGGATGACGAGTATTAGGATCAAATCAAAAAAGTACAAAACTTAAAACCAAATAGCACAAATTTTTGCGTCAAATGATGGCAAATTATTGTTTGCACCTTCTTTTGGGTCACATTACGAGGACACAGATATACCTGATTGGCGGTTGGTTGTTCCCAAGCAACTCACCTTCCTCTGCTCACATGGGAATAGCAAAGATAATCGAGAGGCTCTGTAGGCAATTCCATTGGAATAAAATGGCCCTTGACGTAAAGGAATTCATTTCTAATTGTACAACCTGCAAAATGAATAAGGCGGTTAATTATATCACCCGGCCTGAGATGGGGAGGTTGGTTAGTTCCGAACGACCTTTTCAGAGGATTTATATTGATTTCTTAGGCCCATACCCTCGATCTAAACAAGGGAATACTTTTATATTCATTGTATTGGATCAGTACTCGAAATTCGTGCTATTAAAACCGTTACGCGAAGCTTCTGCAGCATTGATCTGTAACTTCTTGGAAAACGATGTGTTTCTCCTAGTTTCCGTACCAGAATTCATAATAAGCGATAAGATCTTTTGAATAAATATGGAGTAAGGCATATTAGACCTCAAATTTATTCACCTCAGAGTAACGCGTCTGAACGCGTTAAGAGGACCATTTTGTGTGTTTGTTTGCCATTCAGTCTTATTTAACTGATACGACTCATAATGAGTGGGATTTGCATCTCCAAGAAGTAGCTGCTGCCCTCCGCAACGTGGTACAAAATACAACCAAATTTTCACCCAATTATCTAGCATTCGGATGCTTGGTGGGCTAACCAAAACAACGAATCCGGAATCAATGTTTTAAACCAGTGATGAATATTTTTTTTCCTGAAATGGTGAAACTGCGTCATATCGAAATCGCAAATAGATCAAAATGGACATCAATCAATTCAAAGAATTGTATAGAACGAAAAACTGGTTGAGGCAATGTTCAAGGAACAAAATATCGGATCACCGTCAGTAGCCGTACCACATTACCATGCTTTCAAAAACGATCACATGAATTGGGAAAATGGAAGATGAGGCGGTCAAGCGAACATTTTGTCTCGCAAGCGTGGGAGACACATCACTGGAACTGCTTCGAAAACTATTCCACAACGATCTAATGAAAAAATCATTTCAAAATTTGACCAACGCGTTAACTGTTCATTTTCGTATGATGCCGGAACAGTCATAAGCAGATTGGATTGCCAATTTACGAGGAGCAATGCGAGGTTGCGTGCATTTGTTTCCAAAAGCTGGATTCGAGGAAGCTTACACAGAGTGGGAAATTAGGGACATGCTTCTCAAGCATCATACTCCACATGAGCGGTGTGCGCAATGCTCGTTACTGAAACTCAACCCCCACATTAGAGGAGGTAGTCGAAATAGCATAAGCTTATGAATTGAAATCGTGTCCTGAGTGCCAAGAAACCTATGAGCGTCGAGATTGTTGAGACATCACATCTATTTGTGAGAAATGTGGCAAGAAGGAAAATATCGCCAGCATATGCCAGTCATCATTCATTACATAAAATCTGTTTATAACCTGGAAACAGAATTTCCAGAAGAAGACGATCCAGTGTCAACCGCAATGGTGCAAGATCTGGAAAAAATTATTGTCAATGTCGGTATTAACAACAGATAAATCTCTTTTCAAGTTGACACGGGAGCATCGCGTGCTCTATGGCTGGACTTAAAGGATACTATCAATTGAGCTCTTCAGCATATGAGCTGACGAATAAGGTCGTGAGGGCTTATGGAAACACCCGCGTTCCGCTCAAAGGAGTTGTACACAAAAACAAATGCCCGAAAGCGAAGATGGCTAGTCATTCGTCAGTTTTTTCGTGTTTGACGGCATGCAATCTCAAATCGACTGAGTGGTATGTAGACTCTGGTGCCTCTGCATACATGACATGTGAACGAGGTTGGATGGAAAATCTCAAACCAGTGTCAGAACTAGGAGAGGTTACGATTGCAAATCGTAAGGCCGAATTGATTGGCAATGTGTTACTTCAGTGGATGTCAGTCGTGATGTCGTTTTTCTGGAGTATCAACGCTGTGAAAACAAGGTAATTGATTGTAACGAATTTTCTAATCATTTTTATCCATTCGAAGATGATAGCAATGAAATGGAGGATGAGGCAATTGTTACAACAGCAAGTTCAGAAGGCGTATCTGGATATCAAAATAGTGAGGATCAAACAAATCAAGATTCAATTGACGTTTCGAGTAGTAATGAACCGTCGATTGAGAAAGTGAACGATGCTTGGTTGTCAACACAAACGGAATGTTAGCAGATAGCCTTACCAAACCGGTGATAGCAGAAAAACACAGGTTCTGTTCGATGGGAGTCAATCTTGTGAAGAGTTGAGTGCTGGAAAATAAGGCTCTAGTGGAGGTGTTGTGTTATTAAGTGTGAGAGAGTCTTTATTTTAAATGTGTTTTAATGCTAGCCGCTTGTGGCGCTCTCTTTATTTTTCTAGTTCAGTGTTTTCAATAAATACCTCGTGAATGAACGTTTATGCAGCAAGCATAAGGTCAGATTGAAAAGGAAGCGCTTTCTATTATTTATGGTGTGACAAAGTTTCAGCTGTATTTATACGGCAGAAATTTCGAGTTGTTAACGGATCAATAAACTGCCAGTCGCAACTCTTCAAAGACTTCAGCGTTGGACTATTGCATTCCAGGGGTATAGATATAATATCAAATATCGTCCAACAGAAAAGCATGCCAATGCAGATGCATTATCCGCAGAATGCCAGTGGGCCATATAGGCCATACCCCATTTTACAGTCGAAAGTTTGGTTTATCTCTTCTTCAAACAGAACATAACCGAGTTGTCATTTCAAAAGCAGTACAGCTAAACGTACTTCAGCTTCTACATCAGGGTCATTGGGGTCAAGTAGAATGAAGCAGATGGTTCAGAGATAAATTTGGTTCAGGTTTATAGAGATATAGTCATGGAACGAATCGTATCAGAGTGTAAAGTGTGCCAGTCAAATATGATTGACCCCAGGAAGACATTCTCCAGTTGGCCGGTGCGAAGCATCCTTGGGAGCGTATCCATGTTGATTTCGCAGGTCCATTATAAGATGTGGTTAATTTGTGTGGACGCTTTCTCTAATTTTCCGTATATCAACGAGCTGAGAGATATCAATGCAGCTGCTTCGCAGGCGCTTTAATCAATCTGCGCAATTGAGGGTCTCAATTCACATCAGAATAGTTCTGAAAATTTTGTGAGCTGAATAGTATTAAGCCGAGTGGTTAGTCCAAACCTTCAAAGCATCCTACACGGATAATACTTATCGAGCTACTCCTAATCCATCTAGTGGTAAATTTCCAGCAAAACTTTTACACGGGCGACAACCGCGTACTCTAATATCAGCCTTAGTACCGAATTCACAATATCAACATTATAGAAAAACATCGAAGTTATACCCAGGTCAAGTAGTGTACGTTAGATATTTCGGGCATAGGGAAAAGTTGATTCCGGGACCAATCTTGAAAGTCATCGGGCGAAAAATGGTCATCATAGAGTCATCGCGAGGAGTCTGTAGACGCCTCCATAATCAGATTCGTCTAAAGCCTCCAGAAGTCCGACAACTAACTTCAATCGAGAACGAGTTTAACTTGGACCAGAGTTCAGATCAAGCACCAATATTAGTAGAACGATCGATACTACCATTGCCATCACCTAAGCTTTCGCCGGAAAGAATACAGCGAATGCCAGAACCAGAAGCAGCAACGTCGGTCTAACCAAAGCCATCCACATCGAGATGAAAGCGGTAATGCGAACCAAACCAACTTACCTGTAGACGTTCGTCGCTCAGAGCGACCCCGAAATTAGCCATTACATTATAGGCAAAATTAAGAGGGGGAAAATGATGTATCTCGCATCATTGGCAGTGGAAATTGTTCCTGTTCGAGCGAATCATTTAAGCCAGTTGAGTAATCGGCACAGATTCTAACGTGTACATGCTGTACACGGCGTATGCTGTTTATTGAAAGGAGGTAATCACGTTCAAGGGATGCAACCGTTTGATCTCGTTCTCGATAGGCTCCATAACGGCAAACAGTACTGGACGATTTTGTGTAATGTTCATGATCTTAATTTCAGTCACTACTGAAGACGTTCAAGCTTGAATTTGCGACTTAGCATAAAACACTGATTGCTTACTCTTCCCATGGCCTCAACGGTTCACCAATCTTCACCAAGACAAACTGTCTTAGAGATGATTGTCCAGTCGGAGCCAGAATCCAGTTGCAGGCGAAGTTTGTGATCATCGATGGCTGGTTCAACAAACTTGCAGGTGGGGATCGATGCTGTTGTGACTGCAAGACTTTGACAATGTTCTGATCTGCGGCTGAGTCTGCTTGGTCTGGATCGGAATCTGCGCAAGAATTCGTTCGCCGATGTACTGCCGACTTTGCGATCCTTTACCTTATAAGTTTTGCAGATTTTGTCCTTATATGGGCAATCCTTATTCCGACCTTGCTGTTGCTGTCCCTCTTTCTTTCTGAAAATCTGCATCATTTCGCTTTTCATGATAACCGATTTGCTAGCTCGCAGACATCGTTCAGCTTCAATCTGGACACTGTGTCTGAATTGGCTGCTGCTGCACGAGTTGTTTCGACATCTTCGAGCTTCGAGAACGAGTGAGTCTTCGCCTCCGGTGAGCGTGAAGACCAATTCCTTCCGTCCGAAAATTTGTTCAGCTTGAATAAGCCGGAGAATCTTTAAAACTATAACACACAGTTGGTTTAGGTACAGACGGCACTATAATTTTACGTTAAAACCAGTTATCAAAAAAATTTGCAAAAAATTGTCAATTCCGTGTGGAAGTAAATAGTTTAGATCAGCATCATTAGATCGAGATTACAATTTTTGCTCACAGACCACAAAAGTTAAGACAAAAAGCTGACAGACAATAAGAAAGTTAAGCGAAAGACCATGTAAGAGTTTAATAGAATCTTGTTAAATTCGAAATACGAAAAGAAATTAAAAATTTCTACTGTCAATAAATTTAAACCATTTTAGGCTAGTGTGTCCATCTATCATTCAACACATTAAGCACTTATAATGAAACAAATAAATTTAGTACAGTATAACAGTTTTAATGGTTCGAAACCAAGCTAACATCTTTTCTTGTCATTCCGATTTCAATTTATACTACCGTCTCACTCCAATCAAACACGTGTTTTTTATTGTTTTGTTTATGTTTTGCTTTTCATTCAAAAAAAAAAAAAAAACAAAAAATTTAAATTTTTTATAATTTTCCCGTTAGTTGTTTTATAGTACTCGACGCGTTTGGTCCTGTTTTTTAAAAAAATAGTAAATTGTGACGCGATTTAATATTGAACAGTTAAAGTAAGAGCAAAAAAATATGAAATAGACAAGAAAAAATACCGTAAGGATAAAAACTAAAAATTTATTACGGTTCATTTTTAATTACAAATAGAGGATTATAAAATAGAAAACAAAAAAGTGAATTTACTTATGTGTGTTTAAACAAAAAAAAAAAAACCGTTTTGTTTTCGTTCTGTGAACAGTGGACATTAATTATTTAAATGTGCCGTTCTAAAGTTGAATTACTTTAATTGAAAAGTATTATCTAAGGTGTAATTAAAAAAATAAAAATTTAATCAATAAAAAAGTGAATTCAACAACATTATTTTAATTGATTGGCGAATACGAAAAGTAAGTGAAACTGTTTTTATTGAATACATTATTAAAATTGGATGATTTAAATTCAGATCAAGGTTAATAAAATGGATTAAATTACGTTTGTTTCCTTTTCCTGTATCACATTTGGTGTTAACTATACATACATTTTCATTTTGAAAAGGATTTTTAAAATATTTTTGATGAAATTAGGTTAGATTTGTTTACCTTCGCCTTTTAAGAATATTAATTGAAGAGATCTTTGTAAGATACTAAACCTTAAATATTCAGTGAGCTGATTTCAAGAAATTGTTTGTTTGTGTTTATCTTTGCAATCTTTTTCTGGGGCTCAAGGCACTCCCAACTCTTTTGCAGTTTGCTTACAACGTCCTACCTTACGCAGGTATTTAGCCACTCTCAACAAGGAGTCACAGAAAGAAAATGTGATAAAAATCACTTCTAATTGTTACTAAATTTAAAGAGATAATCTAACTCCAATGGGTGAAGAGAGAGTGTGCAGTGGCGTGGCTAGCATGGTTGACAAAAAAAACACGTTTTTTGTTTAAAATAATAAAAAACGGTTTTTTTTGCAACCCTGCAAAAAACACAAGTGATTCCGTCATACACAGCATTCACAATGCAAAAACTTTTTACTTTTGACTTACAGGTTTGCATGAATTTCCAACATAACGAGCAAAAATTTTTATTCGTCAAGTTGGAAATTCATACAAACCTGTAAATAAAAAGTAAAAAGAAAAACTTTTTACTTTTGCCTTCCAGGTTTGTATGATTTTCCAATTTGACGAATAAAAATGTTTGCTCGTTATGTTGGAAATTCATACAAACCTGTAAATCAAAAGTAAAAAGTTTTTGCATTGTGAATGCTGTGTATGACGGAATCACTTGTGTTTTTTGTGTTATGGTTTTCCAGTTGCCAGAAAGAAAAACCGAGTGAAAAACAAGCGAAACTATGACGGACACACGCAGCATTCACAATGCAAAAACTTTTTACTTTTGACTTACAGGTTTGTATGAATTTCCAACATAACGAGCAAAAATTTTTATTCGTCAAGTTGGAAATTCATACAAACCTGTAAATATAAAGTAAAAAGAAAAACTTTTTACTTTTGCCTTCCAGGTTTGTATGATTTTCCAATTTGACGAATAAAAATGTTTGCTCGTTATGTTGGAAATTCATACAAACCTGTAAATCAAAAGTAAAAAGTTTTTGCATTGTGAATGCTGTGTATGACGGAATCACTTGTGTTTTTTGTGTTATGGTTTTCCAGTTGCCAGAAAGAAAAACCGAGTGAAAAACAAGCGAAACTATGACGGACACACGCAGCATTCACAATGCAAAAACTTTTTACTTTTGACTTACAGGTTTGTATGAATTTCCAACATAACGAGCAAAAATTTTTATTCGTCAAGTTGGAAATTCATACAAACCTGTAAATAAAAAGTAAAAAGAAAAACTTTTTACTTTTGCCTTCCAGGTTTGTATGATTTTCCAATTTGACGAATAAAAATGTTTGCTCGTTATGTTGGAAATTCATACAAACCTGTAAATCAAAAGTAAAAAGTTTTTGCATTGTGAATGCTGTGTATGACGGAATCACTTGTGTTTTTTGTGTTATGATTTTCCAGTTGCAAGAAAGAAAAACCGAGTGAAAAACAAGCGAAACTATGACGGACACACACAGCATTCACAATGCAAAAACTTTTTACTTTTGACTTACAGGTTTGTATGAATTTCCAACATAACGAGCAAAAATTTTTATTCGTCAAGTTGGAAATTCATACAAACCTGTAAATAAAAAGTAAAAAGAAAAACTTTTTACTTTTGCCTTCCAGGTTTGTATGATTTTCCAATTTGACGAATAAAAATGTTTGCTCGTTATGTTGGAAATTCATACAAACCTGTAAATCAAAAGTAAAAAGTTTTTGCATTGTGAATGCTGTGTATGACGGAATCACTTGTGTTTTTTGTGTTATGATTTTCCAGTTGCAAGAAAGAAAAACCGAGTGAAAAACAAGCGAAACTATGACGGACACACACAGCATTCACAATGCAAAAACTTTTTACTTTTGACTTACAGGTTTGTATGAATTTCCAACATAACGAGCAAAAATTTTTATTCGTCAAGTTGGAAATTCATACAAACCTGTAAATAAAAAGTAAAAAGAAAAACTTTTTACTTTTGCCTTCCAGGTTTGTATGATTTTCCAATTTGACGAATAAAAATGTTTGCTCGTTATGTTGGAAATTCATACAAACCTGTAAATCAAAAGTAAAAAGTTTTTGCATTGTGAATGCTGTGTATGACGGAATCACTTGTGTTTTTTGTGTTATGGTTTTCCAATTGCAAGAAAGAAAAACCGAGTGAAAAACCAGCGAAACTATGACGGACACACACAGTATTCACAATGCAAAAACTTTTTACTTTTGACTTACAGGTTTGTATGAATTTCCAACATAACGAGCAAAAATTTTTATTCGTCAAGTTGGAAATTCATACAAACCTGTAAATAAAAAGTAAAAAGAAAAACTTTTTACTTTTGCCTTCCAGGTTTGTATGATTTTCCAATTTGACGAATAAAAATGTTTGCTCGTTATGTTGGAAATTCATACAAACCTGTAAATCAAAAGTAAAAAGTTTTTGCATTGTGAATGCTGTGTATGACGGAATCACTTGTGTTTTTTGTGTTATGGTTTTCCAGTTGCAAGAAAGAAAAACCGAGTGAAAAACAAGCGAAACCATGACGGACACACACAGCATTCACAATGCAAAAACTTTTTACTTTTGACTTACAGGTTTGTATGAATTTCCAACATAACGAGCAAAAATTTTTATTCGTCAAGTTGGAAATTCATACAAACCTGTAAATAAAAAGTAAAAAGAAAAACTTTTTACTTTTGCCTTCCAGGTTTGTATGATTTTCCAATTTGACGAATAAAAATGTTTGCTCGTTATGTTGGAAATTCATACAAACCTGTAAATCAAAAGTAAAAAGTTTTTGCATTGTGAATGCTGTGTATGACGACGGAATCACTTGTGTTTTTTGTGTTATGGTTTTCCAGTTGCAAGAAAGAAAAACCGAGTGAAAAACAAGCGAAACTATGACGGACACACACAGCATTCACAATGCAAAAACTTTTTACTTTTGACTTACAGGTTTGTATGAATTTCCAACATAACGAGCAAAAATTTTTATTCGTCAAGTTGGAAATTCATACAAACCTGTAAATAAAAAGTAAAAAGAAAAACTTTTTACTTTTGCCTTCCAGGTTTGTATGATTTTCCAATTTGACGAATAAAAATGTTTGCTCGTTATGTTGGAAATTCATACAAACCTGTAAATCAAAAGTAAAAAGTTTTTGCATTGTGAATGCTGTGTATGACGGAATCACTTGTGTTTTTTGTGTTATGATTTTCCAGTTGCAAGAAAGAAAAACCGAGTGAAAAACAAGCGAAACTATGACGGACACACACAGCATTCACAATGCAAAAACTTTTTACTTTTGACTTACAGGTTTGTATGAATTTCCAACATAACGAGCAAAAATTTTTATTCGTCAAGTTGGAAATTCATACAAACCTGTAAATAAAAAGTAAAAAGAAAATCTTTTTACTTTTGCCTTCCAGGTTTGTATGATTTTCCAATTTGACGAATAAAAATGTTTGCTCGTTATGTTGGAAATTCATACAAACCTGTAAATCAAAAGTAAAAAGTTTTTGCATTGTGAATGCTGTGTATGACGGAATCACTTGTGTTTTTTGTGTTATGGTTTTCCAGTTGCAAGAAAGAAAAACCGAGTGAAAAACAAGCGAAACCATGACGGACACACACAGCATTCACAATGCAAAAACTTTTTACTTTTGACTTACAGGTTTGTATGAATTTCCAACATAACGAGCAAAAATTTTTATTCGTCAAGTTGGAAATTCATACAAACCTGTAAATAAAAAGTAAAAAGAAAAACTTTTTACTTTTGCCTTCCAGGTTTGTATGATTTTCCAATTTGACGAATAAAAATGTTTGCTCGTTATGTTGGAAATTCATACAAACCTGTAAATCAAAAGTAAAAAGTTTTTGCATTGTGAATGCTGTGTATGACGGAATCACTTGTGTTTTTTGTGTTATGGTTTTCCAGTTGCAAGAAAGAAAAACCGAGTGAAAAACAAGCGAAACCATGACGGACACACACAGCATTCACAATGCAAAAACTTTTTACTTTTGACTTACAGGTTTGTATGAATTTCCAACATAACGAGCAAAAATTTTTATTCGTCAAGTTGGAAATTCATACAAACCTGTAAATAAAAAGTAAAAAGAAAAACTTTTTACTTTTGCCTTCCAGGTTTGTATGATTTTCCAATTTGACGAATAAAAATGTTTGCTCGTTATGTTGGAAATTCATACAAACCTGTAAATCAAAAGTAAAAAGTTTTTGCATTGTGAATGCTGTGTATGCAGGGTTGCAAAAAAAACCGTTTTTTATTATTTTAAACAAAAAACGTGTTTTTTTTGTTTAAAACGTGTTTTATTTGTTTTAAACATGTTTAGACCAAAAAAAAATAAAAACATGTTTAAAACTAGTTTAAAACACGTTTAAAACATGATTAAAACATATTTAAAATTTTAATTATTGTTTTAAGCGTTTTTGTTAAACAATATACCTACACAAATCCAGTTTATTCGGAACTATTCTTGAAATTGTGAAGGTTACTGGCCTTTTACGAATTTCGAGGAAAACCAAATCTGTATATTTGTATTTTATTCTTAATGTTTTATAGTATTTTTACCATAAACGAAATAAGATAGCCAAAGGCAAAACCAACATTACAAAAGCCGCGCAGTTCCAATCGATTATAGGATTTAATGAAAAACACTTATATTAGTATTAGTGATACGTCGCCTTGTACATTGTACATATATGATATAAATTAAATATTCGTATTTCATATATGAATTATATTTATCAAAACCTGCCCTAAAATTTTCTCTTTCTGAATTAACTCGTTTAGTTAGAATATGTTCCTCATCAGTATCGGATGGGCTTGTATTTTCAGCCATTTTTAAAAATAAACACATCCACTTCAGGTTCAGATAAAATAAAAATCACTACTATCAGTTGTGAAATGATTTTAACGGTAATTAAGAAAGGAGAAAACGTTAATACAATAAAATTGCATCATAGTCTATTCGAAATAGACATTCCGAGTAAAAATTTAAGAAGTCAGGAGTTCCTTCATCTGTATATACGCAGAACAAACTATGGTGACAATTAATGAACCAGAAAACATGATGTCCAAGAGTTTCCAGAATTCCGACAAGCAACTTCAATCGAGAATGAGTTTAACTTGGACCAGAGTTCAGAGCAAGCACCTATACTAGTAGAACGATCGATACTACCGTTGCCATCACCTAAGCTTTCGCTTTCCAAAAGAGCTGAACATTTGGTCTTTAACTCACTTGGAAATTGCTATGAAGCGTCGAGTCGAATGTTGTTGCAGACGTTGGCAATTGGAACGTTCCATAGGTTTAAAGCTTCCATCCAGTCGCTGCCGAGGACGTTCAAGCTAGAATTTGCGACTTAGCATGATGCGCTGATTGCTTGCTCTTCATCGCATGGCATCAACGGCGGTTCATCATTTTTTTGCCAATTTGTCTTGGAGATGATTGTTTAAAACTATGACACACAGTTGGTTTAGGTACAGACGGTACTATAATTTTACGTTAAAACCATTTATCAAAAAAATTGTCAGTCCCATGTGGAAGTAAATAGTTTAGATCACCATCATTAGATCGAGATTACAATTTTTGCTCACAGACTACAAAAGTTAAGACAAAAAGCTGACAGACAATAAGAAAGTTAAGCGAAAGACCATGTAAGAGTTTAATAGAATCTTTTGTTAAATTCGAAATACGAAAAGAAATTTAAATTTCTACTGTCAATAAATTTAAACCATTTTAGGCTAGTGTGTCCATCTATCATTCAACACATTAAGCACTTATAATGAAACAAATAAATTTAGTACAGTATAACAGTTTTAATGGTTCGAAACCAAGCTAACATCTTTTCTTGTCATTCCGATTTCAATTTATACTACTGTCTCACTCCAATCAAACACGTGTTTTTTATTGTTTTGTTTATGTTTTGCTTTTCATTCCAAAAAAAAAAAAAAAAAAACAAAAAATTCAAATTTTTTATAATTTTCCCGTCAGTTGTTTTATAGTACTCGACGCGTTTGGTTATGTTTTTTAAAAAATAGTAAATTGTGACGCGATTTAATATTGAACAGTTAAAGTAAGAGCAAAAAAATTTGAAATAGACAAGAAAAAATACCGTAAGGATAAAAACTAAAAATTTATTACGGTTCATTTTTAATTACAAATAGAGGATTATAAAATAGAAAACAAAAAAGTGAATTTACTTATGTGTGTTTAAACAAAAAAAAAAAAACCGTTTTGTTTTCGTTCTGTGAACAGTGGACATTAATTATTTAAATGTGCCGTTCTAAAGTTGAATTACTTTAATTGAAAAGTATTATCTAAGGTGTAATTAAAAAAATAAAAATTTAATCAATAAAAAAGTGAATTCAACAACATTATTTTAATTGATTGGCGAATACGAAAAGTAAGTGAAACTGTTTTTATTGAATACATTGTTAAAATTGGATGATTTAAATTCGGATCAAAGTTAAAAAGGATTAAATTACATTTGCTTCCTTTTCCTGTATCACAATTGGTGTTAACTACATACATTTTAATTTTGAAAAAGAAATTAATTTAAGAGATCTTTGTAAGATACTAAACCTTAAATATTCAGTGAGCTGATTTCAAGAAAATGTTTGTTTGTTTGTTTGTGTTTATCTTTGCAATCTTTTTCTGGGGCTCAAGGCACTCCCAACTCTTTTGCAGTTTGCTTACAACGTCCTACCTTACGCAGGTATTTAGCCACTCTCAGGAGTCATAAAAAGAAAATGTGATAAAAATCACTTCTAATTGTTACTAAATTTAAAGAGCTAATCTAACCCCAATGGGTGAGCAGAGGGAGTAAAATGGCGTGGCTAGCATGGTTGGCACCCGATGGGTAATCGTACTACAGGGTTGCTCAAAATAACTGTCGTATCCATAATATTGAATTAATATGACTGTATCAATTAAATATTTTTTATTGCAGTAATTATCTTAAGACTAACATATATTTTTAATACTATTCAATTCTTTGTCCTTTATTAGCAATATTTTTTTTCAAACGTGAAATAAGTCCACTACAGGCGGCACGCACCACTTCATCAGGTATTTCGTTTCATATCGTCACTAAATTTGTCTTGAATTTAAATCTGGCGATCTAGGACGCCGTTCCATCGTTGTGATGAAATCAGGTAAATTTTGTTCCATCCAGTCTTGAGCAATTTTGGTTTGATTATCGCTTTGTGCAGTAAAACTTTATTGGCTAATGTTAACTGAGATTTCCTTCCCATCAGCCAATACATTTTGGAAAATGTAATTTTTATTTGGTTGCGCTTTGTTTCAATATGGTTTTTCCACGTTAACCTTCTATCCAGGTGCAAACCTAAGTATTTGACCTTCGTTTGTTGAGGAATATTTTTATTGTTTAATTTCACTGGTGGGCAGGTACGTTTGTTCAGCGTGAATGTGATGTGAGTTGATTTGTTTTCGTTCACTTTTATCCGCCATGACTTTAGCCAGTCCGCGATTTTGTTCAAATGATTCTGTAACTCCTTTGAGGCAATTTCGGGATTATTGTGTGATACCAGGATGGCCGTATCATCGGCAAATGTTGATATTGTTACTTTGTTGGTTACAGATAAATCGGCTGTGTTAAGTATAATATTGGCCCTAGAACGCTGCCTTGCGGGACACCTGCATTAATATCATTTAAGCAAGTAGTTGCGCCATTTTGTTTGAATTTCTTCGGTAGAAGCTCTTTAATTTTGTATATTAGTACATCGTGCCAAACTTTATCAAATGCTTGTGCTATATCCAAGAAAGCAGCAGAACAATATTTCTTTTCCTCGAAGGTGATTTTGATTGCGTTTACAATTCTGTGAATTTGCTCTGTGGTACCATGTTGGTTTCGGAACCCAAATTGATGGTCTGGTATAACGCGCCGTTCTTCTAATATTGGTTTCAATTTTGTTAGTAACATTTTTTCAAATAGCTTTTGAGATTGTGGGCAGCGTGCTTATTGGACGATATGATGAGATCTGCGTTTCATTTTTTCCAGGCTTATGTATCATTGTGATCAAAGATATTTTCCATTTTTGAGGAATATAACTGATTCGCATGATCGCGTTGAATATAAATGTTATTAGTTTTATGCATTTGTCTGGCAATTCCCTTATCATTTTTCCAGTAATAAGATCATGTCCTGGTGCCTTTTTCGGGCTTATGCAATTTTTAATTGTATTCTTAACTTTCTTCCAATTATACTTTATAGGTTTGTAGGATAAACCATCATCCATTTGCTGGGGTAGCACGAATTTATTATCTTCTTCGTGTGGTGCGAATACTGTTGTTAGATGATCAGCAAAAGCATTGGCTTTTTCTTCATCACTTCTCGCCCAATTTCCAGTTGGTAGTCTAATCGGTGGATTCGAATTTGTTGGCCTTTTTAAATGTTTTGTTGCCTTCCACAAAGAGTAATCTGTCCTCTCGGTTGCCGAGAGATCACTTAAATAATTCTGGACGCTCTGGTTTTCTTCTTCCCGTAAAGCAAATCTTAAGGCCTTGATAGCTCGATTTAATTTCCATTTCAATAACGGTGATTTTGTTTGCTGCCATAGCCGGTGAATTTTCCGTTTTCCCTGGATTAGTTCCTGTATATTATGTGACAGCTTATTAACTTTTTCGGAACTACTTATGACAGGTGTAGCCAATTAGTTTGCTTGTTTGTAAGACGGTTGGGTATTTCGTTCCTTAAGACATCGGTACTCACTGTTACTATTACCGGTGAGTGATCAGAAGACAGATCATAACAATCGGTGGACTTAGCATATGTACATGGAATGCCCTTAGTTACACAAAAGTCGATTAAATCAGGAATTTTCTTTTTATCCGTGGGCCAGTAAGTTGGATTACCGGCAGATAAATAATCCAGGGACTGTTCCTCTATAGCTTGATAAAGTTGTTTGCCTTTCGGCGATGTTAATCTGGAACCCCAATTTTTTTGTGTTATGGTTTTCCAGTTGCAAGAAAGAAAAACCGAGTGAAAAACAAGCGAAACTATGACGGACACACACAGCATTCACAATGCAAAAACTTTTTACTTTTGACTTACAGGTTTGTATGAATTTCCAACATAACGAGCAAAAATTTTTATTCGTCAAGTTGGAAATTCATACAAACCTGTAAATAAAAAGTAAAAAGAAAAACTTTTTACTTTTGCCTTCCAGGTTTGTATGATTTTCCAATTTGACGAATAAAAATGTTTGCTCGTTATGTTGGAAATTCATACAAACCTGTAAATCAAAAGTAAAAAGTTTTTGCATTGTGAATGCTGTGTATGACGGAATCACTTGTGTTTTTTGTGTTATGATTTTCCAGTTGCAAGAAAGAAAAACCGAGTGAAAAACAAGCGAAACTATGACGGACACACACAGCATTCACAATGCAAAAACTTTTTACTTTTGACTTACAGGTTTGTATGAATTTCCAACATAACGAGCAAAAATTTTTATTCGTCAAGTTGGAAATTCATACAAACCTGTAAATAAAAAGTAAAAAGAAAAACTTTTTACTTTTGCCTTCCAGGTTTGTATGATTTTCCAATTTGACGAATAAAAATGTTTGCTCGTTATGTTGGAAATTCATACAAACCTGTAAATCAAAAGTAAAAAGTTTTTGCATTGTGAATGCTGTGTATGACGGAATCACTTGTGTTTTTTGTGTTATGATTTTCCAGTTGCAAGAAAGAAAAACCGAGTGAAAAACAAGCGAAACTATGACGGACACACACAGCATTCACAATGCAAAAACTTTTTACTTTTGACTTACAGGTTTGTATGAATTTCCAACATAACGAGCAAAAATTTTTATTCGTCAAGTTGGAAATTCATACAAACCTGTAAATAAAAAGTAAAAAGAAAAACTTTTTACTTTTGCCTTCCAGGTTTGTATGATTTTCCAATTTGACGAATAAAAATGTTTGCTCGTTATGTTGGAAATTCATACAAACCTGTAAATCAAAAGTAAAAAGTTTTTGCATTGTGAATGCTGTGTATGACGGAATCACTTGTGTTTTTTGTGTTATGATTTTCCAGTTGCAAGAAAGAAAAACCGAGTGAAAAACAAGCGAAACTATGACGGACACACACAGCATTCACAATGCAAAATCTTTTTACTTTTGACTTACAGGTTTGTATGAATTTCCAACATAACGAGCAAAAATTTTTATTCGTCAAGTTGGAAATTCATACAAACCTGTAAATAAAAAGTAAAAAGAAAAACTTTTTACTTTTGCCCTCCAGGTTTGTATGATTTTCCAATTTGACGAATAAAAATGTTTGCTCGTTATGTTGGAAATTCATACAAACCTGTAAATCAAAAGTAAAAAGTTTTTGCATTGTGAATGCTGTGTATGACGGAATCACTTGTGTTTTTTGCAGGGTTGCAAAAAAAAACGTTTTTTATTATTTTAAACAAAAAACGTGTTTTTTTTTGTTTAAAACGTGTTTTATTTGTTTTAAACATGTTTAGACCAAAAAAAATAAAAACATGTTTAAAACTAGTTTAAAACACGTTTAAAACATGATTAAAACATATTTAAAATTTTAATTATTGTTTCAAGCGTTATTGTTAAACAATATACCTACACAAATCCAGTTTATTCGAAACTATTTTTGAAATTGTGAAGGTTACTGGCCTTTTACGAATTTCGAGGAAGCCCAAATCTGTATATTTGTATTTTATTCTTAATGTTTTATAGTATTTTTACCATAAACGAAATAAGATAGCCAAAGGCAAAACCAACATTACAAAAGCCGCGCAGTTCCAATCGATTATAGGATTTAATGAAAAACACTTATATTAGTATTAGTGATACGTCGCCTTGTACATTGTACATACATGATATAAATTAAATATTCGTATTTCATATATGAATTATATTTATCAAAACCTGCCCTAAAATTTTCTCTTTCTGAATTAACTCGTTTAGTTAGAATATGTTCCTCATCAGTATCGGATGGGCTTGTATTTTCAGCCATTTTTAAAAATAAACACATCCACTTCAGGTTCAGATAAAATAAAAATCACTACTATCAGTTGTGAAATGATTTTAACGGTAATTAAGAAAGGAGAAAACGTTAATACAATAAAATTGCATCATAGTCTATTCGAAATAGACATTCCGAGTAAAAATTTAAGAAGTCAGGAGTTCCTTCATCTGTATATACGCAGAACAAACTATGGTGACAATTAATGAACCAGTAAACATGATGTCCAAAAGTTTTAATAAAATTGACCATCTCTCCGACTTTTACTTAAGCAAAGATAGCTTTAAACGTAGGTTGAAGCAACATTTTGTTCCGACTTGAAAGTATTTTCAATTTCAATTTTAATTCTTTAAAACAAATAAAATGTTTTATTTGTTTTTTTGATATTGACAAATATACATTTACCTTAGAATCCACTATTGACAAATATATTATTCCACTTTTCCTTCATCAGTTTTCACATAACAAATCACTTCAGACATTTGACCAATATGTGAAATGTCAGGTGTGCTATCAAAAATAATTCCAAAATATTTAGCCGATTTAATTTCATTGACAAGCTTAAATTTTAGTGATTTAAAATGCTCCAAATTCAAGATGTGTTCTTTCAACAATACATCATACTTTGACAATAGTTTGACTAGTTCTAAGAAATTGCCTTTATTTATAGAGCCTTGTCCTTGTTCATCATGTGCACGAAATGCAAGGTTTTGTTTAGCCAGAAACATAGTTATCCAATAATCTAGATAGAAGTTGTTTCCACTTCTGTTTCTCAGTATCTATTAATTGCAAGGCTACGTCATTTTTTATTTTATGAAATTTTAATCTCATTTCCAAAGTTTTCCACTTTTCAAAATTTACCAAATGTTCACTTAAAGTTTCATCGTAGGCCACTTTCGGATTTAGTTTCCACCACTTCTGAAATCCAGTCGTAAATGTTGCTTTTGTATTAGTACTATTGGTGACAGCAAATAAACGACAGCAAAAGCAGTACAGGTTATTATATTTATATGAGAATAAACCATGACCACATCATTTTTTCACCATTAGGCATCATTTTATAAAACCATTCTTTTGAAAGATGATCAACATCACCTTTTATTTTTAACCCGTGCTAGAAACAGTGGCAAACGGCCCTTCTCTGTTTTGGAAATCTTCACCGCCTTTTTTTATGATCTCAATGCGAACATTATCAGGAACGGGTATACTCCAATGTGATACATCCTCAAGTCTTGAAGTAATTTATCCATGCAAATACTGTCTTCGATAGTAGAAGCATTATCAGTATTATCACTGTCATTTTCAATATATTTTTCTAATTCGTCTTCTTCATGGGTTATCATCATTAATTCTGTATTGTCGCTGTTGCTTCCTGAAAATAAGCTAATATTATCTGAATCATTCCTTGCATCAACGTGAGAATCAGTTTCTTTGGATGAACTTTTGCTGTCATCAGTTTTTGTAACATATTTTAAGATGGATCCAGACGTGCTCTTAACTACATCCATTTTAGCCTCTTTGGGATTTTCTGCTGAAACCCACTTTTTCTTTTAGATGTATGAACTCCCCGAGTCATATTTCTTTTGGGTATTTGGTACACGTACCCTAAAAATATTTTCAATTAGTAGGTATCATCGATGTCATAAATTCTAAATATATTTATTTATAGGATACATATGTGATATGTCTATTACATAATAAATACACTGTGTTATCGAATAAATACACCGTCATAATAAATTATTTTTCTTCAAAATTAGGACTTAAATCAAAAATTTGGTTTGAGGATTACTAAAAATAAAGATACAGTATATTTCAATAATAGTTTTATAACCTCTTAACCAATATCATGTAGTTATTAAATGAGTTTCCTCCAAAAACGGTCTCTTTTAACAAAATCACATTTAGTATGTAAGATAAGAGCACCATCTACCGTCACCGTAGTAGCTTAGTTTGAGAAAATCTAGTGTATTTTTATTATTTGGCACGAAAAATTGTTGTTATTTGTTTTTTCTAAATTTATTGTAGTTTAGTCACGATATCCTAAAGAAAAACATTCAATTCGTTGGGGAATTAAGTAATTATAATAACTTTTTTGATTAATCAATTGTTCCCTATCACCGCCACCCCTATATTGTGTTGTACCTAATACCGGCAAAATTACCCAAAAAATGTATCAACTACCGCCACATGTAATTAACAGATAATTAAACACATTCAACCATAATTTATCTGATGTAACAGTTTTATTTACTTAAAACCTGCAACTGCTGAATCATTTCAAGTTTCTTCGATGGGCCTGAGAACTGTTCGCTCAGTATTTAAATTACGGTACAATTTTGGGTTAAAAAGTCAATAAGTTATTCTATTTTGGATTTGGAGGTCGAACCTTGCCGACATTAATTGTTTAATTGAAAATTGCAATTTATAACCGGCTATATTTCAGTAAAGCGTTGTATTGGTGAGCTTGAGCAACGTACAGTTCTGTTAAGTTAATCATCTATAAACCTGTCCTGACTGAGCGCTTTAAAATTCACCATTACTCATACAAGACAATTGTTGATGATTCCATATTTAAACTTTTGTGAATGGTCACGGCAAACCAGGGGCCTTATCATGATTTCCGCCGCGAAAGAATTTTTCAATAGCGATTTTTAACATCTATTCAATAACGAGAAAAATTCCGCCAACAAAAATAAGGCGGACAATTTTCCGATTGATTTATTGTTGAGGATTGTGACAAGTTTTTACATCTAATCTAAACTAAAATTAAAACTAGTCTCAAAATAATCCCGCGTACACTGACAAACGTCATTAAATGAGTGCGTCTATTATGTTAAATGAATGTGTTTGCAACCTTTTCGATAGGGGAATTCATAATAAGAAAGTTGAGGCGAGTCGAAAAGAACATGATAGAGGCCCTGGTGAACAAAGCAAAGTGGCATCGCTGATTTGATTGATTTTTGAAGTAAATGAAATATGGCGGTTTGCGCTAAAAAGCACTATTTTGAATAAAAGCGCAATTTTGACTGTAAAATCATAGCAGCTGGGAAGACGGTAGCATATCTTCCCTGCGGCTTCTTCCTTGCGTGTATCTTTAGAAAATGGCTTTCGAATCTGTTTGCCACTCTTATACTTTTTGTTTCCTATATGCCCTGGATAACCAAACTCAGCAACAGCATGAGCAATACTAAACATAGCATACCGATTAAACAATTCCAAAATTATTATTTTATTATGTATCAACGTATGTATGTATACGTGCCATTTTCACAGCTCGCTCGCTAAGATTATGAATATATTTAATATTTGAAGTATGGGTGAATTTGTCTTTGTCGTACTTCCATTTCAGTTTTTTTGAATCACTTACACTACACATGCATACTTTTTGTGTCTTTTCATTTTAATCTGACGGAAATTGTAATTCGAATTATATCGTATGCAAGTTCGGTGCATTTTATGTTCGTTTTTCTCGTATTTAATTTTTCATTTCGGTCGTACCGGACTTTCCGTTCCTTTTTTTACATGCAATTTTTGACTTACCCCCGCTAAAGATGTTTTCACATCAAAAACTTAAAAAAGCACCGTCTTTTGCTTTATAGTTATTGCTTATAAGCTTAAGCAATTATAAAAATTAAATTAGGAATATTGACTCGTATATATAAGGCTAATTACCAATTTAGTGTAATTGGTTTCCAGATTTTATTAAATCTATCTCTGGAACTGCATAAAGCCCTCGATTGTTTGTTAATGATTGACATCTTCAGTTTCAGGCCATTTCCAGTTGGATCCTGCCATAGCCATGGTTTTGACCTTTATCTCATCAAGAACTTCTACTTTGCCGACGACAAGCCCAGGAAACAATTCACCTTCATAATAAACTGCCACATAGTCTCCAACATTAAATATGTCTTTCTTTCTTTTTTTCTGATATAACACTGACCATTTCTTTTTGTGCTTCTTTTTCGTTGAATTTCAGTTCTCTTTTCAATCGTCTTGCAGCCATTTCCCTTTCTTTTAACTCTTTTTCACATTTTTGAGCTTGCAGATGTGAAATAAATTCTTTTGACGTTGCCACAACCGGGGTAATCTTTTTCTTCATTTTGACGGTTTTGTTTTGTGATGGCCCTGGCCAATACAAAGCATTTTTGAATGGTGTTGGATAGTTCGTATCATTCGAATTTGAACATTCATGCAAGAGATTCACAGGTGCTGCTATAATAGTGTTCATGGCTGACTCTTTTTCTTTGGGTTCGGCCACAATTAAAACGGAACCATCTTCCAACACGTTTAGATTAACAACGTCACTTCCTTTAAACCAAAAATTTTTATCAATATAATTTACATCTTCATTAGACAGATTAAATGTGCGATTTTGATTCCTTATCGTTTTGTACCACAGTTCAAATAGGCTTTTGTGTTGAAGATCACCGTCCCAAATACCTGGTGAGTTGCGGAATTCTGAAAGCAAATTTGATGGTATTTTATTTTCTAAAATATTTAAGAATGTTCGGTCTGAAGATTCAATTATGTTTGCAGGTTCGTTTCTGTTGTTGTCAGTGGGCTTAATAATTTGCCATAATCAATACCATCAACATTGAATGGAAACAGCCCCGTTGTTCTGAAGGCACATCTTATGGTTTCTGGTTTTGCACTATTTTCTAAGCAAGTTGACAACAACGGAGCAAAATTTTCTTTCATCAGTTTTCCATTATTATTTTTCCACCTGTAGTTATGCACCGCAGCCTTCCATTCAGCTTTGATTGGATGAAACAGTCCGACGTCACAGGGTTGCAAAATATGCGTTGCATTTGGAAATAAAGCAATCAAAATAATTTTATTTTTCTCACAAAACTCAGAGAGTGGTAACGAAATATGCGATGAGTGGCCGTCAACATATAATATTACAGGTAACTGAATTTTCTTTTCTGTAATCCATGGATGGAAAACATTTGTTATATATTCATAAAATGTTTAAGCGGTCATCCAGCCGTTATCGGATACACCAATACCCCAATCCTTTGGCATTGTTTTTACGATTCCATTGGGAATTCTTTTATATGCAAATAAAACCATTGGTGGTCCGAGGTCACCACATGCTCTTACTGTAATTAATACTGTAATGTACTCTTTTTCATCATTCGCAATTCTCGAATAAACTGTTTAGCTCCTATTTTCACTAAAACCGATTTTTCTTTAGGTTCAAAGAAAAATGCTGTTTCGTCACAATTAAATATGCGTGATGGATCATTTGTTACTTCTAAGTAATTGTTTTCAAGTTTTAATTTCAGCAAACCAATTCCTAATATTCCATTCTGTCAATTGTGATCTAGCAGCAGTCAAGTTTTGCGACACTCGTAGGGCTAATTCGGGGTGTCTTTTTCAGAAACCGGCCAACCATTTTCTTCCAGATCTCCCACCAGTAAAAGGATTTGGCCGATTTAATGATTTTGTGAGATCTGCAACGGAATCCTGCAGCTGGGTTTTTGTAATAGGAAATCCCAACCTTGCTAACTTTTGGATCCACTTGACTAGTAGCGCCTCTTCATCAGCACTTAATATAGTATGAGGTCCTGACTTTGCTCCTGTCTCGTATTTACAACTAAGCTTATCACGTAGTGTAGTTCGTGGTACATTATATTTCTCGCTAGCAGCCTTAACACTTTGTCCCTTTTTTAATTCCTCGATAGCCTGTGTCATGGCATCAATGGTATACTGAAATTTTTTACCCTGACCCGCCATATTTTATTGTAACTGAAAAAAGAACGACCCAACTACCGATTATTGCACCTATTATCGTCTTCTGAATAAATACTACTGTTTTGAAATTAAACGGCATTTATTGGTAAATAAAAAACAAAAAGTACACTTTTTTGGTTATTTTTCTAAATTAATTAGAAAAAAAAATTAAAATATCTAGCTCCTTTATTTAAATATTTTAATTTTAATATACCTTTACTTGGTACCTGTCACCGCCATAGCAAAACTCCTATTTCCACCACTATATTTTTGTCAGTGATTTTACGGGAATAGGGGTTCAAATATTAAGTGGCGGTAATTGGACCAAAGAAAATACAGCTAATGATTCTACAATTATCATATAAATAACTTATTAAAAAAGTATAATTTTAACTCAAAATCTTAAAATTATAATGTCTATCACCGCCAGGACCAGGAGTGGCGGTAGTTGGTTCAAATGGTAAACTTCGTGGTATCAATTACCGCCACACAATATTTGCTATTTTTATTATATAGTTTTAAATATTCGTATATAAATACTGACGAGAAATGATTCACGAAGCACTATTTATCAATTTTATCACATTAACCATCAATGATTTTCTCTAAAACTAATTAAACTTAAGAAATTAATTTTCAACGTGTTCTTAATAATTATTGCAAGACCTGTCAAAAATGTCCTTTCGGTCGCAACCAACGCTATTGAAATGAAATGTTATATAGAATTTGTAACGGACTTTTGAAAACATATGGTCGATTGTGTTCGAAATGCTTCGGTATATTATCGTGCAATATATACGATATACAAATTTCAAACGGTTTTCTTATTATTTTGCTATTTTGCACGCAGTGGCCTTAGTTGGTGGGGTGGCGGCGACGGGTCCTCTTACCTTAAGGCTTTTCCGGTGACATCTCATTCAAGTTTCTACGATATAATGGTAAATTTGATAAGAACTAAAATTGGTGCGTTCTTCAAGATCTTTACAACGACCTGTTACATGGTTATATTCGACTAAAAATTTGATTTTCACCTCACCGTGGTGAATATTAATTAATAATTAGAATGGTAAAAAAATAGGATTTTTTACGCCTCCCGATCAAGAGGTTCACAGCAGTAATACAGCAATTGTTTTTTATTGCTTGCTGTTTCATGAAACATGATCTGATCCGGATCAGTTCAAACGTCGAGATATGCGGCTATTATCGAAGTCTATAAAATTTCGAATAATAAATTGAAAACCGCGGAAAATCCCAGAAAAAATCGAAAATCTCGATACATCACTAATTCTGTATAACACCACATAACACCAAAGTGTCTTGTAAATTCTGAGCAAGACTCGAATAATTTTATAGAGCTCTGACTATTCGCGAAATTCTCAAAAGAAAAATCGAATATTCACGAAAAGATGTCTAGAATCATCTTGAAAAATCGCAATGCTAAGCAATTCAAAGGCAAGAAAAAACCTCTTTCTCGAAAAATTGATTAAAAATTCTCGAATATTCTCGAAAATATTTAGTAGTGCTGATTAATGCTATTATTCCAAAATCTCAAACTTCGAATTTCGGAAATCTCATCTAACTCAATGTTAATGTCCAATTAACTTGAATAATATCGAAAATCTTGGTTAATGTCAAAAAATCCAGACAAAGCAAAGCTGGCTATTAAGCCTGAAAATCTCGAAAAATCCGTGAAATCTTGAAATTCCCGATGTATCTGTTAGCCAACTTAACGTGAAAATACGAGAAACTCAATAATCCCTATTAAGACCATTCTAATGTACAAAATTAAACGTGCGGTAGGCTGGCAATTTACTTGCGGAGCCTAATTCTGTTGTGACAATTAATAATTCGTAGAAATTGTATATACCTCAATAAAAATCGTTAAATATCGGATTGATTAACGGAAAAGTTTAAATAATTCGGTTAACCCATTTTATATTAGCACGTAAGGTACCCAAATCAATTTGTAAATAAGTGTAAGTCAGAAGCAGCCACTGGAATTAATAATTTAAAGAGGTAAATATTATCTACATTTTTCGATACATTGAAAATTAACTCAAACCATTTCTCAAGTTCAAGATATTTTAGATTAAGATTTAGTAACACATAATCCATCTATAAATGAAACACGATCAGATTAAGGAACCATAAATTATAAATGCCATATAAACGCAATGCATATAGGATTTTTTTTATTAGTCTTGTGTATTAGATTTTGATGAGAAGATGTCGTGTTTTGTCTTTTAATCATCATCACGACAATAAACATAAACTTGATTGATTTATGTATGCATATATGTTCATACCAGTATATCGGTTCCGTCCATACACAAATTACGCATAGAAGACAATAAAACTGTTGCTAATTTTTTTTTAATTACCTTTATTAATTATTATCGTTGTGTGGTAATTTTGAAATACAAAAAGTGAATACTAAATAGTTAGGATGGGATTTTTAGGTTCAAATATACATAATTTGGTGTTTTGTTACACTGTTTTCTTTATAATAATCAAACGTTACATCGAAGTGTGGTTCAATAATAACCAAAAAGTATTCTAATTATTATACTAATTATAAATTCAAATACATATAGTTATTTAAATGGACGTGACTAAATTGGTTGATTACCTAAATTTATCTATAAAATATCATCATTGTTGTTTATTCGTATTGTACATTGTCACTAGGTAGTTTTAATTTTTTTGCTCATCAAAATTGATGATTTAGTTAACTCGAGTTGTAGTTAAGGACAATGTACGAATTTGTGGTATATATTCGGTTACCGCAAAGTTAAACGCAATGTCTGATTTATTTATGTCATTTGTTAGTTTCAATTGTGTTTTGATAATGTGGAAATTTAACAATTTTATCGTTTTCGGTCGTATATAAAAATTCAGCAATATACTGCATAGTCATTCGGCCCTGGACATTCCACACATCAATTATTACTCAATTATCGTAACCATACGCGCACAAGTCATAAAATTTTGATGACCAATTAAAACGGTTGTGCTTTGTTTAGTTGATAAAATATTCTTAATAATTTTAAAATCTCAAATTCTCACCATTTTTATATCACAAGCTATATAGGACAAACTAAAATAGGTACATATAAGTATTGTGAAATAGGTAAAGCAAATTTATACAAAGTTTTGTAATTATTCTGTTCATAGTGTTTTTAGAGAAGAAAGTAGAAATTTAAAATGGAGCTAATTGAAGTATTCTCAATAAATCTTTCTCTGTCTCTGCGTCGAAATATTTCTTACCAATTTTACGTATTTTGCTTAATCAGTCAACAGAATATAATATTTTGAAATCAGCTACTTAATTACAAAGTCTTGAGGTGTATAGAGTTCGAAAGTACACGAAATTAAGAACATCACAGAATGTTAGAGATCCAGATAATTTCATTTACCAGCCTCAGAGTATTTATTCTGAATCAATGAGCTCATACTCTGTAATACATCTTACAATCATATAGCAAAATTCATTTATTATTGCAAATAGTGCTACAATTCATGTAATTTTGCTGTTGCTCAAATTATTCTAAAAATAGTAAAACCATTTAAGTAGTCTGGTGAATTTATAACGGAATGTTTAGTGAAGATCGCTGCAATTTTTTTAATTCAAAAACTGCAGATAATACAGTGGATGAATCTATTAACCAAATGTCAAAAATTTCAACATTTTCCATAGTAATTCACATATCACATGTAACACAACTTATTATATTTATAAGATGCCTTACCGATGAGCTTGAGGGGGAGGGCGCGAGGGGCGGATTGCGGCCGAATTCGCAAGTTTTTGCACCTGAATTTTCTAAAGTGTCTGAAGTTTTTGACACCTTCCCATTTATTATATACTTGACCCATTTTAATCGATGGATCGTTGACGGTCATCTATCAAGCCCTTGACCTTCAGGTCAGTTTTCAAGATCGTTTTAAGGTCAACATCATTTTTTTTAAATTGAGACAACTATTTTGGACACCGGATTCAAAAAGAGTGGTGAATTTTATGCCAGAATATACAGTGGTGTGCAATGAAATAGCATACTCTAAATTTTTTTTACAAATTCTTCATTAACTAAAAAACTATTTATCAATTATCAATTTTTTTTTTATTTACATAGTACAAAATATAAACTTACAATTAAATATCAAAAAATTATATTTAATTAATAAAAGGAATAAGAAAAAAAAAATTAAACATTTTATTTTATAAATAGGCTGTTCAATATAATAGCACAGTCAATTTCAAAATTCATTTTCAGCCTTATTTGTGTATGATTAAACCTAACATGCGTTTTTATTGAATAGTATTGGTCTTGTGACCTTCTTTTCGAACCATTTCCCGGCATCGGCTCGCCCATAGAGCCTACCAGCTCCTGGCATTTGTGAACGGTCATTTATTCCAAATTCGACAAATTTCAATACCAAAATTTCTGTTTATTTTTGTGTTTCTCATTGTTAATAGCTACTTTTACTCGATTCCAAAAATTTTTGATCGGATTCAGATCAAGCGACTGATCCGGCCGTTGTAATTTACTTAATTTATCCAGTCGTTTGCGCTCATTGAGGTATGACTGGCCGTTGTATGCTGAAAATACCAGCCTACTGGGTACTTAAATTGTTCGAACTGCAATGCAATATTCTTCTATCACCTTTAACGAATTAAAAAACTTCTTAAATCCTAATAACTCAGAGCATATTACTCCCAAACAGATGCTCGAAATAAATTAAAAGGCAAACAAAATTTTGAAGTCAAAAAAGTAGAGAGAAGAACTATGAATTATCAAAATAAAAGTCAATCTGTTTGGTTCTGAAAGTCGACATTATGAACGATCTCAGCCCAATACAAGCTTTCGCCCTAACATACGAAAAAGTCGATTAAGCATGGTGGTTGTCTATTGTGGCATAGCAAAATTTTTTTTCTGGCACTGAACAATATAATTTATTGTCCGGAAAATGGAATGATGGCAGTTGTTTACAGTTATATTATTAACTCATCTAATGCTCTGTTATGCCGAAGACGATAAACCACCAGGCTAGTGTTTTCAGCAAGATAACGATACAAAGATTACCTCGAGAGAAGCGAAATATTAGCTTAACGATTACAAAGTGGCGGTCACACAATGGCCGAGTCAGTCATCTGATCTGAATTTGATCGAAAATTGTTGGAATTAAGTAAAAGTAGTTATTAATAATGAGAAATACAAAAATAAACAGAAATTTTGGAATTCAAATTTGTCGAATTTGGAATAAGTGACCGTTCACAAATGCCAGTAGCTGGTGGGCCCTAGAGGTGTGCCGATTCAGGGAAATGGTTCGAAAAGAAGGTCACACGAACAATAATATTCAATATAAACATTATTAGGTTAAATCATACACAAATAAGGCTCAAAATGAATTTTGAAATTGACTGTGCTATTATTTTGAACAGCCTATTTATAAAATAAAATGTTTAATTATTTTTTTTCTTATTCCTTTTATTATTTAAATATAATTTTTTGATATTTAATTGTAAGTTTATATTTATACTATGTAAATAAAAAAAATAATTGATAATTGATAAATAGTTTTTTAGTTAATGAAGAATTTGTAAAAAATTTTTAGAGTATGCTATTTCATTGCACACCACTGTATATTTTTCATGACTTCCCAAACTCACCTGAAGGATTATATTTTAGTTATAATGCTTATAACTTTGCTATGAAAATTTAAAAAAACAGAAAATAATAAATTTAATTTGGGTCCCGGTCGATACGGCATATTTCATTACGGAATATGAAAAAACGGCATATCATATTTCAAATCGACATGGTACACTACGGCATAAGGTACACTACGGCATAATATGGTACACTATGGCATATTTAGAAACGGCATATTTTAAAACGACATATAGTACGTAACGGCATAGGGTTGGCCACGTAATACCGGTTTTCAAAAGACTGTTTACAAAAGACGGTTTCTAAAATCTTTTCTCCAAAATCTTGTTTTACAAAATCTTGTCACTAAAAACTGATTTACTTTTATGTTTCTTTTATATATAAATTAGAGGATGTTTTGGATGAAGATGGAAAAATTATTGCATCAAGGATAAATACAAATTATATTTCGGGTCGTGCTGGTAAAAACAATAAACCGCCATGATATAGTCCCAATTTTTGGTCTATTGCTGACTCTTTTGAGAATAACTTTCCACGAACTCAAAACAATTTAGAAGCTTGGCATAGGAGGCTCCAAGTTGTTGTTGGAAAATTGCAACTTGGACTTTATAAGTTAATAGATGAATTAGGCAAAGAACAAATATTTTTTAAAAACCGAATCGACTAAATGAGATCTGTTGAACAATTATTTCCAAATAAAATATCTAGAAAAAGAAAAAAAAATTGAAATATATCATGATAAATCGACGGCCTAAAGAGGAAATGTCTTCCCTTAAAGGCATCGCAAATAATATAGCTTTTTATTGATTTGTAGCACTAATCCATTAAATTTAGTTTTTTTATTATATTTTTTCAAACACATCTCAAGAAGAGAAACTTACTTGTGAAATTATAATTTTAAATAAAAGTGTGTATGCAAATTAATTATTAAAATTTGTTTTTTATTAATTGAATCTGAACCATCTTAATGTACATAAATGCCTGCTCATGTGAAAAATTAACTTAAAATAAGGGACATAGAAAAACTGGGTTGGGTATGTAATCTTGCATTACAAAATATTGCATTACTATTGCAATTACAAAATGTTGCAATTATAAAATATTGCAATACAAAATCTTGCATAACAGTTTCCCGTACATTTTTTTTTCTCTATTCTGACGAAAATAAATTGAAGAAAAATGACATCGACTAACTTAACTTAGAATTGTAGAGGCTAACAGCTACGGTAACTCTCACGGGCACGCGGGAAGTCGCTGCGCTCCCCCCCGCTTAGCCCTCCGAGGGGCTTTAGATTTGAGTTTCGGGGGACGTAGGAGCCGGGATCAGCGAACATGTCGCACTGCGTACCGCACGTAGGAGCGGATTATATAGAATCTATTAATGATACCTACTAAACAGCAAAATAATTACACTATTTTGTAATGCAAGATTTTGTAATTGCAACATTTTGTAGTTGTAATCCCATTTCCATCGCACTTGTCGAATTTCATAATAATCGCAAAGGTGAAGGAAAATTTAAGTAAATAAAGGATAATTCTACAACGTAATAGAAGGATAATTCTGTTAGGTAAAGGTTTAAAAGAAAATCCGTTAAGAAAATTCTATTAAGAGAATGGATTTCAGCATAATCTTTTAAAAAATCGCCAAGTTCCAGACTAATTTATCTTATTGCAGAACTTCATCTACAAATTATTTTAAGATCCCATTTCCATCGCATTTGTAGAATTTCATTTTCAATAATCGGTTAAAAATAGCCAAGTTTCATCCTAATTGACAACATTCTAGAGTTTTATCACAGAGAATTAAGAAGAAAATTATCTGTGTTTTTATCTAAAAACCATTTTAGAACCCTATTTTCGTCTTATAAACGAGTTCATACTAGTGATTCGAAAAAATCATTACGAAAATAATAAAAAATCCTTAAATAAATACGCTATAATCCAATTATGTTGCTAAATTTTGATGTTGGTATAAAATTAGTTCAAAAGAATAAACCGAGGGCCAATATACATATTTTTACTTTTAAAATTAGATTTAAATAAAAATGAAAAATTATAGATATTAATAAGCACTTCCCGATTATATCTTTTATTACCAATATTTTTATTTCCGTTGGGAGAATAAATTTAATTGCATTAAGTGAAGGAAAATTATATTAAGCGAAATAAAATTCCAATAGGTAAAGGGTAATTTTAGTAAGTATAGGGTTACTTTATAAGTTGATGATTAAAACCATTTTAGAGTCCCATTTTCATCGCACTGTTGAGTACCGATCATAATCGGTTAAGAAATAGCCGATTTTCATTCGAATTGGCCATATTTCAGAACTTTATCTAAAACTCATATTTGTCAAATTTCATCATAATCAGTTATGAAATAGCCAAGTTGTATAAAAATTGCCATATCTCAGAACTTTATCTAGAAACCTTTTAACAATCCCATTTCCATCACTCCTTCCGAATTTCATCATAATCGGCCAATAAATAGACAAATTCTATCAAAATTAACCATATTCCAGAACTTCTACTAAAACTCATTTTAGGATCCCATTTCCATCACACTTGTCGAATTTCATCATAATCGTTTAAGAAATATCCAAGCTCCATCATGATTGGCCATGTTCTACATTGAAATTCATCTAAAATTCTTTTTAGAAGACCATTTCTAACGTATATGTTGTATTTTATCATATTCGGTTAATTAATTGGTAAATTCCTCCCTAATTGGCCATATTACAGAACTTCGTCTAAAATCCGGTTTATTATTCCATTTTCATTGCACTTGCCAAATTTCATCATACTCGTCTAAGAAATAGCTAAGTTTTAGAAAATGCCTTATTATACCATATGCCATATGAAAATATGCCGTCGTGTACCATATGCCGTTTTTAAATATGCCGTTTTGAGATATGCCATAGTGTACCATATGCCGTAGCGTACCATATGCCGATTTGAAATATTCCGTTTTGAAATATGCCATGTTGAACGGATTCGATTTAATTTTCATAGCAAATTATAAGCATTATAACTAAAATATATTCCTTCAGGTGAGTTTGGGAAAATACATATTCGGACGTAAAATTTTCCACTCTTTTCGAATCCCGTTCGTCAAAATTAGAGGTTTAAATTTGTTTTTAAATGACCTTGACATTCAAATGATCTTGAAACTTGAACTGAAGATCAAGAGCATTAGTGCAGATAGATTACCCCGATTGTCCTTGACAATTTTTGTCCAAACCAATTTTTTTTTGTAGCTGGCGTATTTTAGGAGATATCTGCATCCGTAGATTAAAATGGGTCACCTAGTACAGTGTTTCTCAACGGAGGCCATACGGCCCCCATGAAATAAAAAATAAATGAAATAAAAAATGAATTTCTGTTTTGTAATTCCTTACGCGTGCGTTTCTTTATGCGTAATTTATTATTTTATGGCGAGGTGGACCACAGAGGACAATGAATTGAACGTGGGCCTTCGGCAAAATAAGGTTGAGAAACACTGACCTAGTAGATAGGTTAGTTTCACACTGTTAAATGACTTCCAATTGGAAAGCATGCGATTTCTATATTGAAATATTTGGTTCTTAGAATTTCACTATAAACTGGAAAGGAATCATTCAAATAAAAATTAATTCTGGAAAGGGGAAATACTATTTAGGAACGGTGGGCCAGTCCGAAATTCTGGCAAGGAATATTATTGTCCTTTGACATGTTCACTTAAAATCGAAATTCGTATTTTTAGAAAACTTTGAATCAAACTAACTTTTGCGGCGATAGGAAATATCGAATTTAATCAAATATTCCTTGTAATATTGGGATCTGAGTACAAGCCTCTAGAAAGGAGGCCGTAAATAGCCCTACAGCAATTTAAAATTTCGACTTGGATATTAAAATATGGAACAAATTTATTTCTGTTGATAGGATATAACTTTGTATTTTGATGGATGGCACATTTGTTCAGCTATTCCGTGTGCTGTATCAGAAAATGAGTACAAATATTTCTTAATAGTTTCTTATTCGTTAAATTTATTTTAACGATCGTAGGATAAAAATTGCATAATGCCTTTGATGTGGAGTATCTTTCTAGGTATATGGGTGGAGAATTTAATCAGCTTATCTAAATACTATCAGACCTTGAATCTAAATCTCTGGCAAGGGTTGTTAATGGTTCTTTGTCAATTTTAGTCAGAATATCTGAATGAATAATTATAACAGACTATTCCGTGTACTATCAGAATTTGAGTCCAAATCTCTGGCAAGCGGTGTTAATGACCATTTATCAATTTCAGGCAAAACCGTAATTTAAAGATCTCGCAAAACAAGCAATTTTTGGCTTGGCTTATACCCTGCAGAATAATGGAGCTGAATGTCAGAAATTTGTATTAAAATATATTTATTCGGATAGACAATTTAAATAAACCGAACTGTAATTAATCGGAATTTTACCACATTATAGATTTGTTTGTGCTTAGCATGAAATAAACAGAAGAGAGATCAATAATTGCCTTAAAGTCTGACATCCAATATTAAAACCATAAGCTAGAATTTTAAAACTCAAGCGCACCAGCCTTCCATTCAAATTATTCTGTGACATTAACCATTAAATACTAGAATGTTAGTAGCGGTAAAATCTTAGATAGCCGGATCTGTGCCTGATTAAGTTTTTTTGAAATGGATGCGTTGGGTAAAAACTGATCGCCTCAACTCCGATTAATCATTTCTGAAGCATAACGCCTGGTTCGCCAACTGAGCTTTGCTAGTCCACGAAAATGTCGGATGTTTTTTGATAGGTAATCGGAGCGGTTGATATAACCATACTGGTATATCAAGAAACCTACGGGTTTATTTTACGCTTGATAATTTCCTTAAGGGCTTCTAATTTTTCGGGTCGGTCCAGGGCCAGCCACAAGAGGGAGTAGTGGGTTCAAGAGACCCGGGCCACATGCTATAGGAGCCGGAGAAAATTCACAAATAAAAAAGAACAGTAGAACGTATCGAAATTACGACTGTGAAGAACTGAAAAATTATGCAAAAATCAATATCAGGATTTTGTCACCAACAGCATCTTGAAATCTGATTACCAGTCTGAGGAAAATAATGTTACTCGGATCGGACTGAAAATGAATCATGCCGTCATATTGGAAAGTTCCAATATTAATGAGCCAAAGGAGGTTCATCATCAAACGGTAAAAACTGAAGCCTCCCATCATTTTGTTACACTTGCTTTATATAACATTTCTGTGTAATTTAAAATTTGTATCTTAATTATGAAGTGTTCAATGGTCCTCAACATTATAGTTATGTTTTTCTTACAACACTGCTAATTCAATGACAGCTGTAATCGAGATGTTGGTGTACAAATGAACAAATTTAGTGAAAAACGTCTCGCTGATCACGGAATACGTAAATTTTCAAGCCTTAGATTAATTTTAAGCCAAATTTGATTATTCCAGAGAATACCTTTCATAAGTTTCATTCGCTCAGATGATCAAAAAGTGACTAGAAATTAATTTTTTTTTTCGTATTTTTGAAAACATTGAGTTGAGCACTTCTTTCCAGTACCTACAGAAACAATGTTAGGTTTTTTGGACCTCTATACCGGATCCATCATTGAAATTTTTTGGGTTCAAAAAATTAAATGTTTTGCACCCGGGCCCATTCATGGAGAAGGCTAGCTCTTACATTTCAACTTCAGCCAACGCACAAATCAAATTCAATCATTTCTTATCAAAATTTGGTTTGCAAAAGGCAGAAGTTGAAGTGCAAAAGATTGAATTTGGAGTACTAAATCTATATCTTAATTGTTCCTAAATAGTGGCAGAGATAATTAGCAGATCATTAAGTAATACTAATACTATAAAACTTTATACATCAGGAGTTTCTCCACCTAAATTACTTAGCTCAGAAGTGATTCAGCGGTCGACCAGGAAATGTGAACGTAGCTTTATCTCCAGGACAGCGATTTTGGTTGCAAAAAGAGGATTGATTTGAGGATTACCGGAAGGCAATAGTATTGGTAAATTGCTGTCGCTTGTTGTACGGCACAGCTCACGTGATGTCTATCATGGGAAATCGGTCCGTTTTAATGATTATTCAACCTTTCAATTTCTACTATGATCAAGTCCGTTAACTTTCTTTATTTTAGGGCATGGCTGGAAACCAATTTGTATTTTAGGTTGGTTCGGTTTTTGGTTTTATTGACTGAAAAATTTTGGTTTTGGTTTTGGTTTCGGTTTTATAAATTTTCGAATTTTGGTTTTGGTATTGGTTTTGGTTTTATAAATTTTCGAATTTTGGTTTTGGTTTTAAAATTTTTAATTTTGGTATTGGTTTCGGTTTTGTAAAAATAAAATTTAAATGTAAATTTAATTCAATAAAAATTTAAATAGCTTCTTTTTTATTAGTTAAAAACAGAAATAAATTATGTTACCTCCAAACATTAAAATAATTAACAAAAAATAAAATTATAAACAATAATTATATATTTGGTTTTGGTTTTGGTTTTTTTTTATTTTGAAAAATTAATTGGTTTTGGTTTTGGTTTATTTGATTTTAAAATTTGGTTTTGGTTTCGGTTTTGGTTTTAAAAATATTTTGTGGTTTTATGGTTTTTGTGGTTTTGGTTTTGCAAAACCGGTTTCCAGCCCTGTTTTAGGGTTTGAATGAATTCATCATTACCCTGAAAAAAAAAAAACGCCCAAACATAATTGATGCCCAAAAAATTATTAAAAACATTTTCAGAATAATACGTAGTTTATCGATATCTCCACGACTGTATGATTAAAGCGACATAATATAAATTCAAAAACAATAATTTCTTAATTAGACACCAAACCATAATTTCATTGTCTCTAAATGTGTTCAGCAGAAGTTAATCTTTATGAATTTTAATTAGTTTTGTATATGTATAAACTAAATCACAAACAAGTTATGCTCGTACATATCCAAACTGTGTGTAACGTATGTATGCAAATACAATGAATTATATGCAAAGTTTGAATAAAATTACTTTGGGTGTTAAAATTCATGTGAAATTTTCAATTGAAATATAAAATTATTTCGAAAATAAGAAAATTAAAACCCACTTATGTATTATGAACACAATGGTGTTGATGCATTTGAAATGTTTTTTTTGTAATTGTTCAATATATTTACGAGAGACGATGATATTACAAAATTAACGAAATGGGCGTGAGAAGTACTTGAAATTATAAAACATTGTCTTAAGAGGTATAAATATATTTCTTAAGGGATAATTTCTGTTAATGTAATTAAAAACGTCCATACAGGCAGGAAATGACTTTAATTAAGATCATTTATTTCTATATAAAAAAATAATTAGACGATAAAGGCTAAGTCACTGTCCTCATATGGTTATGTGCTAGTGCTGTCTTGTTTATGGAAAACAAAAGAAAACAAAAAAAATACAATTTTCATGTCTCCATACATATACTTACATATTAAAACATAAGTTGTACCCAAGTGTGTTTAACATATTTGTAATATGTCGTACAATTTGTAATTAGAATTCACACATTACGTACATAATTTGTGTACACATAAGCATAGTAGTGTCAAAGGGGCGAACTCTTCATCTTTTATAGGAAACATTAATAAAATTGATTGTTTTATTCAATTCGCGAAATCTTAAAATACCTCCTTAATTTACAAATTTCGTTATTCGCACAATTTTTTTTTGTTAAATACGTATAGAGGAAGTTAAATCAAAAATTATAGAATTTAAAAATAAGTGACATGCTCAGAAAGTGCTTACTTAATAACTCGGTTATTCTGCATTTTAGGAAAAATTATCAAACGGCAATGGCAAAGTTGTTCTACGGGAAATTTCTTATCGACATATTATGTACGTAGTTGGTTACTTATTTGATTCATTTGTTTTTTTTGTAAAGAAATTCGAATCAATTAACAAAAAAAGGTCAGTTTTGATAAAATTCTTCTTTCAGTAATTAACTCGCCTATTTTGAATTAAACCGATTGACAAAATGGATCGGTTTTAAAGTTTACATAAAGTTTTCAACAGAAATTTTTTTAACTTTTTAAAGTATTCATGTTTCGTCGAATAATGCTGGTAATATGCGGATAATATGAGTATCTTATATTGACTTCCTAGCCAAGTTCTCTCAAATTTTGCCGAGTCATTAAAGATTTTTGTGGTTTGGTATTGTTGTGATGGAAGACGACGCCTTTTCTATTGATCAATTCTGACCGCCTTACCTAAATTGCGCGTTTTAACCGCATTATTTGTTGACAGTAAATGCAGCAAATGATTCCCTTCCAATCCCACCAAACACAAAGTATTATCTTACGTGGTGTCAGTCCGGGCTCTGCCACCGTTTGTGCAGCTTCCCACTTTTCATACCTGTTATCAATCTCTTCAAAAATTGCTCAATTTCATTTCGTTTCACCAGCGATTCGCAGATGGAAAATCGATCAATTAAATTTTTCACTGTAAATTCATGTGGTACCCAAATATCGAGCTTCTATTTTGTATCAGCCTTATAAGCAAATGGTTCAAAACTCGTTATGATCAATATTTAGTTCCGCAGCAATGTTATAAGATGAAATGTTCTGGCCTTTTTCAATTCTTTTGGAGAATTTCATCGACTTTTTCAACGATTGGTAGACCAGCGTGCTACTGATTTTGATAAAGCATCTTTTCCATAAACACCACGAATTGGTTTCAAACACTCTAAGTCTGACCTGATAGGATTGGTATTACCAAAATCATGCGGCTGTAATGCTATCAATCGAAAAAAACGCCACAAACTTTTACTTTGACCCATTAAAATAAAGTGAAGCTGTCACTGGGTAACATCTTCATAATATTTGGTTACTTCCAGATGTCTTGATCTGAAATCGTCACGAAAAACGTTATTCACCACACATTTAAATATTCAACGGAGTGTGTTTATCACTTGCAGTTGTCGCAGAGGCATAATAGAATACCCGAATATGTGACTAAAATGATAAATTGTGGTCAAATTTTGAGAAAGAAGCTAAAACTAGAACTTATCAAAAGAGGATTTCAATCACTTTTTAAAAAAAAGTATCTGTAAGATTTTGGCTGTAAAGTTGGGTAAACCAACTCCACTGTATGTAAACCTGGACAGATAGCCCAAATATATTTCCACATCTCCAAAAATGATTCCTGCCTCTAAAGAGCACCGTGACGGTTGAGACGATTCAAGCTATTATATTGGGGTAGATTTGTATTTTCTTGTTTTGTTTAGGATTGTTCAAATTTGTACTAAAACAGAGCCAGTTTATAATGAAGTATAACGCTTGAATTCTGTATAACAAACATTTTGGGCTTATTTAAGCGATCCAGATCGATCTATTGGGGCTGGCTTTATTTTTTTATCTTTTAATAGCATTGGAAATAAACTGTTAATAATAAACATTTTATTCGATCGCCTGTCAGTTTGTTCTATCGCTTAAATAGGTGTACAAATTTTGCGTTCATCAGCATATCGCTGGTGACGATGATAAATTATATCTACAAAATGTTAGGTTACAAAAAAAGGTTTTAGCATCGTCACCTGCGGTACGTAAGATTGCTTTTCTTTGCGATTCGAAAAGGACTTTAATGTTGGGACGATGGAAGTGCCCTTCGAGACTAAAAAAGTATATTGAGCCGCGAGAAATATCGCCACTAAAATTCTAGCCTAAACGATGCATTAGGTTTAATGAGAAAAATAGGAAACTCTTGATTTCAATCATTTATGGCCAATTATATGAAAGGTACTAAATCGCAGTAGATGTGAGTAGACAAATAAATTTTGTGTAAAATTGTGGAATTTAAAGAGTTTGAAGAATTTCAAAGAATGAAATTTAAAGAATTCCAACAATTTATAGAATTTAAAAAGTTCATAAAATTTATTGAATCTATAAATTTTTTTAAATTATTTTATAAACTTACTGAATTTTTCACCTGTTGCAACCGGAAAGAGTCTGGGGAGTCCTATAACTGGAAAGGTTTTACTGACAGCGTCGCTTGTAATGTTGCAAAACAAGTCTGGCCAAAAATATACTTGGGGCATTAAGCTCTCGTGAATTAAGAACGGTTGTAGGAATACTCACGCCACATTGTCTTTTTGGAGAGAATGCAAGAATGCTGGGTTTAGAGGCAAAATACTTCTTTAAAAGCCGTTTGGACAAGAAGAAGGAAGGGACTATAAGGTTCACTTCCTCTGCTCATGTCCGGCATTAGCACGCAGAAGTACTAACTAGCAACATAAATATTTAGGTAAGCTCAAGATACAACCTGGTGGATCTCGAAAACAGTAAAGTGCGCGAATTCTACGCTACCGAAATAGTTTTAAATGGTTCCAATAAGGGTGAAGGGGATACCATAGGCTTTATAGAATTCATAGAAATAATAAAATTTATAGGATTTACAGAATTTATTTATTTATTGAATTTGTAAAATTTATAAAAATTAAAGAATTTTTAGAAATATAAAAATTTATTGAATTCATAGAAATTATGGATTGTTTAAAATAAGTCAAATTTGAGTTTGTAGAATTTATAGAATCCATTGATTCTATAAAATATAAAGAATATTTAAAATTTATAGAATTGGTCGAGATTTTATAATTTATAGACTGAATTGATGGAATTTTTAAAATTTTTATTGTTTGTAGAATTTATAGGTTTTATAAACATATTAAAATTTATATAATTACAGTCTTTGAAGAACTTACAAAATTTATAGAATTTATCGCATTTACAATTTTTAAGAACTAAAGAATTTATGAGATTTGCAGAATTAAAAGGACTTACTGAATTTTAAAACTTTGTTCATAGAATTTATAGAATTATTTGTAGAATTTAATAAATTTATAAAATTTATAGAAATTAATTTCTGAATTTATAGAATTATTAAAGTTCATAGGATTTATCGAAATTGTTAAATTTGGGTTTGTAGAATTTATAGAAGTGACAGACAACAATTTATAGAACTCATAAAATTTAAAATTTAAAGAATTTCTGAAATTTATAGAATTAATGGAATTTATTAAATTAATAAAATTTATAGAATTTATAGAGCTTATAAAAATAATGAAATTTATAATATTTATAGATTTTGTCAAAATTAGAGAATTTATTGGATTTTTAAGATTTATAGAATTTATCAAATTTACGAAATTTTAATTTATAAAATTTATAGAAATTATTGAATTTATAGAATTGTTAAAGTGTATAGCATTTAGCGAAGTTGTTGTATTTATAAAACAAGCAAAGTTTGAGTTTGTAGAATTTATAAAACAGATACACTTGATACAATTAATAGATAACTCAAAGAATCTACAAAATTTAAAGAATTATTCATAAAATTTAGAGAATTTATAAATTTGATAGAATTATAGAATTTATAAAATTCATAAAATTTAAGAATTTATAGAATTTATTGAGATTTATAAAAATTAATTAAAATTATTTAATTTCAATTTTGAACTTCTACCGTGAAACTGGTTGATAGCAAAGCGGCTGAAGATGATGGTTTTTACCATTGAAATGCATTTCACATAAAAAATCAGAACTAAATAAATAAAAATTCAGCGTTTTTGTTTAATTTGTTTTAATTTAAAAATTTGTGAAACAAAAATTTGGTGGTTTCAAGAATTTATTGGATTTATCAAATTTACAGAATTTATAGGATTTATCGAATTTCGGAAATTTATTGGATTATTAGACTTTATAAAATTTGTAGAATTTACTGTAGGATTAATATAATTTATAGCGTTTAGAGAATTAGAGAATTCTATAAAATTTTTAATTCTAAAAATTGACAATTGATACATACATATGAGCATTAATTATAAAAATATCTAATATGTTAAACAAAATAAACAAAATTGTTGTTTTTTGTAAAATTTTAATATTTTTTAATCAGCGATTATTTAAAAAAAAAAAAATCAAATCCGGAATTGATTTCGGAATTCCCGAATCGAGAACATTTACATTCGAAAATTCCAGAATTACTTTTTGGACGAAAATTGGATGCCCTACTCATCACTCATTTGCAAATGTCTTGAAAAATGCAACAATTGTACAATATAGTTTTGAAATTCACCGTTATAGCGCTGGTTACCGATGTACTTGCTTGGCCACTTGTAAATGTCGTGGAGACTTGAACGTATTACTGTAGTAAACGTTTTAATCGAGAGAGGCAAAAAATCCTAAACATTTTGTACCACTCTGATTAATATTACCCACGGTGAGGTGTAAAAGAATTTTCTCCAGTTGAAAAAAAGGTCTTGAAGAATGCAACAATATTAATTCGGTTACTTTAGCAATTCGTCATTATAGCGCTGGTGGCAGATACACCGCATTGGTCACTTTTGGAAGTTATATGTGGTAAATGTCATAAAAAATGCAACAGATTTTGTTTCTGGAATTTAGGTACAACAGTTTTAGTTCGACGAGAAACTTCACTATCAGAGAGGCTTGGTACTGGTACAGTTTGAACGGCCTTCAGTCGAGATGTTACTCACCAATAATTCAAAAATTCTAAAGGGATATTTAGACAATATAAGTTGTAGTATGCCTTTGCTAAATTAACTTCTAACCAATGGTATTAACGGAGTAAACTGAAAAGATCGAAGAATAGTCACCGTTAAACATCATTTTCTATTCAAATATAAAACCGCAGATTTACGATTGTTAAGCCAGTTTTAAATGAGTTAGTTTAGTGTGAAGGAATAAATTTTGTCTATTTTCTTATACGTACCCACTTAAAAAGGTTAGCTTTCCATATTTTTTTTTTCAGATACTTCCCTGTGTGAGAGCTGGAAGTAGATTTGAGAAATGATGTGTTTTCACTCTGACAACTTTACGTTGGGTTAGAACGGGTCCGATCGAACTCCGAAGACATGATTTTAATGTCTTGTGCAGGTATATCTGAGTATTTTAATATTCTTTTAGCAATCGCAACTGATAATTTAATTTTCATTCTTAACTCTGAATTATTCTCACCAAAATTTCTAAAATTAATTTTGTTATCAACTATAACTAATTAATTTGTATTTTTGATGAACGCCGATAATGAGTTAGATTTGTCTCAAACGTGTTTTATTACAGCCCTCGACTATAGAACAAAGTACTGACAGAATACCATCGAATTTCTATTTTTTGTTAATGCCAATTACTAAATCCTGATTCGTTAATTGAAAACGTAAGGAAGGTTTATATACCGTCTGTTGAATAATAGAACGCCAAATATATTATTATCAAATGCCGTTTGAAAAATAAATCCCATTGCTACAAACATTAAATACAAATATTAATTGAAACAATTTTGCACACAAATAAGTTCAATCAACCGTGGCCGGATAGTATAAATTAATCAGCTTTATTAACAAAAAAAATTATGAAATACCACACAGAAAAAAAAAATTACAGAGATCGACATATGGACCTTTAGACGCATCATTATTATTTCCACAAATGTCATTTTAATTCAAACCATATTCGGATGTTACGAATAAACATTACGTCCAGGTGAGATTTTTTTATCGAGATAAATATAGTTTTCTACAAAAACTCAATCCCCTAAAAATATAGGTAACAATCACACGCAACTCTAAACGCTGTTCAAATATAGAAAAAAGGTAACAAACATTATTTTACAATCATTTGTAACAAAAGAAGGGATACTTTATAAATTGTTAGTACTTTATCTAGACAAACTGGGAATCAATGTACAACATTTTAAATATGCCTATGGATCTGCATTGTTGTTATTGAAGATTGATAAAAATGTAAATCTATGAATAACTTCTAGGAATTTTGTTTATTGTTCAACTTTTTTTTGTATCTTTATCTACACAAAATTATCTCAAGTTGCATATTATACAAAAAAAAATTGTTAAGCTAATCTATACACAGAAGGAGTAAAATTAAATTATCATTTGTTCGGTCATGGTTAAAAAATAAAATTCTGACTCAAGAAGCGCCATTTACAGTATACGCAACACAATATTTATATTCCTACTAAGTAACGCTTATCATCACTCTTGTAAATGTGAAATCAACATGTTTGACATTTTTTGACGTGTCGTCCCAAATGTATAATATGTAAAAGGTACCTTTCCGGTCACCCAATACATATGTATGTAAGATAAGAAAACTTAAGCCATCGACAATTTTTAAATTGCTGCTGATCGTTGTTGTATTTTTAATTCATTTCGTCTACCAGAATACTACAAGCAATTATATACGATTTGTTGTGTTTTTTATTTTTTATAAATTATGATATGTGCACAACAAATAAATAATAAAACAATTGATTGATGTTGTTGTTTATTTTTAGCAATCGTGCATCGCAAAATGTTGGAGTGCACCTAAAATTTCCGCTCATCAATATATTTGTGTATATGTAAGTATATGGTTGCAGCCGGATGTAGCTTAGTCAATTATCGATAGTCATACATAGATTGTTTACAATATATACTGGGGCTGGGATAATGGATATTTGTAGTTATTGGTTTGAATTAAATGTTATTAAAAAATAATAAAAAACTAAAATATCACATATTGAAATTACATTAAATGCAATTACATTATTGAAGCTATGAATTATGATAATGATAACCTTATAGAATATTTATATGCTGTTGATTTTATTTTATATCGGTTTTATATCAAAATATGTTTGCTATTAAAGAATTTGGATTGTCTTTTGTTTGAAGGAGTATTAGTGGAAAGGTAGTTTAGACCTTCACAAAAGCAGGGAAGTTCTGCTTTGAGAAATCCATATTTTATGGTTAATTGGTATGCTAAATGCTTCTTTAAAATGAACCGCCGAAAATATGAAAACTACGATAAAATCTAGAATATTTATTTAGGGTAAAACTATATGGCACACTCAAATTGATGAAGATCGATGGTGCCAATTTTAATTTTTAATTAATTTTGAAAGTATTGTTATTTAAATTCATTGTATAGTCTTAAATAAGAAGGGGCACTTAAAGTTCAGTAGGGCTTAGATGGAAATTCCACAAATAAAATTTAAGTACAAGAAAATCAGTAATTTAGGTTGGTTATTATTTTGCTCGAAATTCCTCCTGAAAAATAAATTAGGCCTAAACCAATTTTAGAAAATTTGGCCTAAAATCGAGTACAGCGACCTAAACACACATTTTTCGACTCCCACAACAGACTTAGAAATTAGGCACATTTGGAAATTTTGAAGAGGGAACACAAAACATTTCGATTATCCTCCTTTACTTAGATTTTTATCATTAGAAGAAAATTGGCTAAGCTTGTGTTAAAACAAAGCTTTCTACATCAAGCTATAGTTTATAACAAATTAATAAAGAAAACGCCAGCAATTATTTCCTGCAAATAATACTGTTCCGAATCCGATAGAGTATTCTGTCATAAACTTTCTGCAATCAACTTCCATTAAACACCGACAAGAAATTGTTGGACTTTATTTTACAGAAAAATGCCTAACAGCGATTTGAATAATTTTTGATTCGCTTATTGGAAACATCTTTGTTGGAAAGAGCCAAAACACCCTCCGTTAATGCCTTATCGTTTGACTGCATCAGACAGGGAAATGGATTTTTTCGTACTTTATGTTTTTTTTGTATAGTTTAGCGATTACAGCTTTGAACTTTTATTATGAATACGAGATAGTTGACAAGACTACCCTGTATTCCTGCTTCTGTTTTCTCATTCCTGACACCTTTACAGTTGGAAATACCTTTAAAATAAGGGTTGTTTTCCTAAATTTACAGAGCGAAGCGACTGAAGAGCTGCAGAAGTCACCTCAATAAAATGATTTTTGGAAAATCGAATTTTCAGAGATTTCCCACAGAAAATTTGAACTGAATTTTTTTCCTGTGGTAGCCATTGACAAGTCACATCAGTAAAATACATCTACAGATATAATACTCTAGAGGCTGATTTTATAAACTCATTTCTTATTTTCGTCTGGAACCTTTTCAAATTTTCCGACATTTCCCACGGGGAACTTGAACTGAATTTTTTTCCTGTGATAGCTATTGACAAATTACATCAACGTAATCCATCTCCAAACATAGCACTCTAGAGGCTGATTTTATTCCAATTATAATATTTGGGTTTCGCGAGTTTTCCACAATTTTCCACGAGGAACTGAAACCAGGTTTTGCCGTATAAGAATATTAAAAAATGTCTTCATGCTATTCCTATTCATGCATCCTTAGTATTTTTTTTTTGATATCGACTTCATTTTTTGTTTTCGGCTGGGATAATCTGCGTTACCATGTTTTACTTTTGACTGGAGTAATACAATCTGCACTATCGACTTTTCATTTTCGGCTAACTTTAACAGTATAAAACAGGGGTAGATCTTCTTAAAAACGAGAGCAGTTTTTTAGTGTACAATCGAACATTTGGCTAATCAAAAACAATATTATTATGTTATTTCCCAAACTTCGAAATAAGTAAATTAAATGCAATTGATTTCCAATAAGAGCAGGGCCTGTACGGTAAATATTACTAGAACTTCTTCTTAAAAGTAGATGCGATAAAAAGTGGTGAATACGATAGGAATAGGGTTTTCATTTCCCGGGTGTTTCTTGTTTCCCGGGATACGGGAAAGTTTGAAAGCCATTTCCCGGGAAATCCCGGGATCCCGGGAAATTAAGAAAATACGAAACACAAGTTATTTTTTATTTCAAAATTATTTTATTCAAATAAAAATATAATTTCCTTTTAGAAGAAATTCAATAACTGAATAAATTTCCAAGCTTTAAAATAAACAGAATCTAAAAATTCGTAGATTTTTAAAATTAGATTTAAAATTTTTATTATATTATATGATATAAAATATGTTTTAAGAAAACATAAAACATTGAGCGAATGATCGCTTATCCGTGCTCTTAGCTTCGTTGTTAAATTACCAGCAATGAAGAAAACCCTTTCACTCTACGTAGATGTTGGTCTAATAAAAAGCCTCCAAATGGCTTTCCAAATTGAGAGTAACCTCGCCCGTAAGTTCGAATACGTTAATTTCTTTAATTAAATTTTTGTCATAATTTCTGTTTAGGTATAGGCATTTATTTGAAGTTTTATTAATTTCTGATTGCAAAGCGCACTCTTACGTAGAGGATTTTAGTAAACACTCATGCTCATCCTAATCAAACTCGAAATCCTCAATATTCCCACTAATATTAGCGACCAAAAAATATTTTGACATTAGTTGTTTTGTTAATCTAATAACCGCTGTTTTCGAAGATTTTTCAAAATAATCCCCGGTTGTATTTGGAGTTGAAAAATCTTAAGGATTTTGTAAAAATTGCATTAGTGAGATTAACTCAACATTCCTTATCTTTCTATTATTTGTTTTTCTAACGAGTTTTGAAAATCCCTACTTAGCAGAGTGTTCTGCTCACGAAGAGATTTAAATAGAAATTTCAAAATGTCTTCGCCCAAAATCAAATCTGAATCCCGCCGTGACAGTGCCTCAATAGCTAATTTGATAGGCTTTAAAACATTAAGAATTGATTCAATATGTGGTAGCAATTCTTCATCAAAATAATTGAATAGCTGCAAATATTGTAATGCATTTAAAATGCATTTTTCCAATTTAATGAATATGTATTTGCAACATTGGTTCAATGCTGTTCTCCTCAGCAGAATAATTGCAGGGATATACAAAACGCAAAATATATTTTGAAGTATATTCAGCAAATTATTATTCAGTTCACATTGTTATCCAGCAATTTAAATTTGTTAATTTGCTTAGTATTATTATTTCATTTTGCATAATTATAATTACCCGGATTTCCCGGGAAATACAAAAAAAATTCCGGGATAACGCCTTTCCCGGGAAATCTATCCCGGAATTTCCCGGGTTGAAACCCCTAGATGGGAATTGCTGTTGAACGCGTCGCAGTTCTAAATAATGTATAAATAGTGTTCTGCTCTATGATTTGACAGTTTGGAAGGTAAAGGGTTTAGATTTTTATCGTTTAAGGATGTATCCTACTTCAAACAACTAAAAATTATTGTAAACGGTTGTAAATAATTGGTCTAAAGCTTTATTGAGCTTAAAATAATTTTTTTTTTCAACGATTATGGAAATCGATTTTTCAACTGAAAGTATTCATGGCAGAGCCGATGAAATCTCTTAGTTAACCTTTAGTTAGAAAACGGCATATGCATACCTCTTATTTAAATGGCAAATTTACAGTGTCGATTATCATTTCTGTCACGCGTTTTACCAAAATGAAATTTTAAATGTTGCCTCGAATCTTCCAATTTAAGGTTAAAAATCAGCCTTAATCAAAACGGGGTCCCCACATTGTAAAGCAATTGTTCTACTCGCTGTACCTCAATGACGACTAATGCTGTCTCATATATGGATGGAATGAAAAAGGAGTTTTTGATCTCTTTGTTTTAACTTTCTAGCATTTATTCCTCATCCATAAAATGTTAATTTTATTACCCCCTCCCCACAACGTATTCCTCCTTCCCGATACCGCAATTAAATTCAACGCCAAATAATATTATAGAAGTTGTGGAAAGGGCACATCAGGTTATTTCTTTACTTCCATTCAAATCAAAAAAAAAAAATCTAGCCAAAGCCAAAACACATTATCGATGAATTTTCATTATGAAGTAAACGGTTTGGCAAACTTTATAGAATGGATAGATATAAAATGGTACCAAATTTCTGGTACCGGGGATGTCTCGGAAACACAACACCAATTAGTTAAATAAAACTAACAAAAGTTCGCTTAGTTGACCAGAAAAAAAAACGAAATTTTTTTTTTCGTATTTATTCTTAATCTTCGTCTTTTTTATCTTCTCTACATAATCGCCATTGATTTCAATGCATTTCTTAAGCCTATAGATCCACTTCTCAAAACAGTCTTCAAAATCTTGCTTTTTAAGCTTATTCTTTCTCCGCGTTACTGTTAAAGACCTTGTAACGAGATTCCCAGAAACGCCATTGTGATGCAACGATTGAGACGCAACGGTACTGTTCCCATTGCAGACTAGTCAAGTTGCCCATGTCACGTCGCTGAATATCCCGCAACCAGATTATCGCACAGTCACCACCTGCAGCTTTGTCGGCTATCGCTCAGGGTGGGGGTGGTTCATAGTGGTGGTGTCCTGTGAAACTTAAGATGCTGCAAATCTGGCAAAAATAATCCGCGGATCTACCTACGCCTCATTTGGTCACGTCGCTCATCTCCGGAAAAATATTAAATTAACAACACATAATAATTAAGTTCGATGGTATAGCCATTACAAAAAAATATATATTATTACCAAAAATAAAAAAAATTGAAAGATAAATTAATTTACAGAACAATCAAAAAAAATGTGTTTGCTTCTACGTTATATAATATCAAAAAAAAACTGAAATAATAATCTGTTAGGTATGTTCGTAGCAATTATTCAATTTGATGCAACTCTCGAATAATAATTAGATTGATGAACCATATCCGTGGCGAAGACATAAGGGAGCTCACAATACGTATCCACCTCGGACCTAAAAATAGATAAACTCAAGAAAAAGAGAAAAAAAAAACAGAGCATTAGGCAACGTAATGGAATAATCACTAAACTACACTCCACCAAGATAACTAAACACAACGAACAACAAAAACAAAACAAAAATATAAGAAATATAATCAGAAAATTAAATATAAATTAATAAATTATTTTGGCTATACGTATACCTACCGATAAATTTGGGAATTACCCTGTGACTGCGAATAAATGCACGGTGATTCCAATATCACGTCCCGTTGACTTTTGTAGGAAAACCGTTCGCCTCTCTAAACTGCTATAAGCCTGACGTCTGAGGTTGTAGATCTTTCAATTAAGAATCGCTGTTGTTCAAGGCTGCTCACAATTACCCGTAATTATCCATTACACTAGCGGATGACGCTCGTCCGATTTTCCGGAGAAAATTTATAATTCAGTAATATGATTGTATGCACCGTTCGCCGATGATGTACACTGGAAAATGTGCAGTATCGTGTCTTCGTGTTGAAATGCCCGTCAAATAATTCCACCGATCCGTAACATATAGGGTACTACGGTAACTGACTCGCACGATAGGTGATCCTACCGTTAAATCTGGACTATTATTTTTAGCCCGGGTAGTTTTAAATTTAACACCGCGGATTTCAGCAATACGGAATACAACAAGTTGATATGAAGCGATTCACTGGTAAATTTTTGTATATTTTTAGATTTTTAGCACTATCCGGCAAATCTGAATATTATTTGTCACCAACATTACAAACACTTCACTATATTGTTTAACTCGTATACCATATATTGCTTCGGTACAAATTTTTATAATTTGATTTAATATTTTTTTAATCTGTATCCACCATTTTCATGGCATAATTTTAATATAACACACAGAAAAACAGCGTCTTCCCTTCTGTCTTATTTTAATACTTGTCCCCGTCGAACGCTGTCATTTAGCTTTTTATACCAATTGTATCATCTGCGCAACGCCACCCGATACTACCGAATAACGTACAATCCAAACACTAATCGCAAAACAAATTTCGCGAGCCATCTATGAATATAAATATGCGGCTACTAAAATAATTTCCCATGACATAGCGGGGAGAACAAATGACTACCGAATGCAACGAGAAAACTACCTTATTATGTTCTTACGTAGCGATACAATCGTTACAACCTTACCTCTCAAGTTTTTTTTAATTTTTGAATATAACCAGAAATCACAAGGTGCTAGATCCGAGGAATATGGTGCTGGTCGTATTTCTTCGATGCCAGAGATCGCAATAAAGTCACTCATTATTTAAGCAGTGTTAGCTGGCGCGTTGTCATGATTTAAAAAGTGCGCTGCAAATCCTCTTTCTTCCGGTTTTCCAACAAATTTTTGAAAACTTTTGCAGTCTTCGGTATACGATTTTGCAGTTACCGTTTGACCCTTTTCCAGAGGAATAGCAGCTACAATTTTTGATCGGGTGAAGTAAACTGACATCATTACTTTTGTTGCTGATTTGTGTTGCTTAGCTTTTACGGGTGGGTTTGCTCCTGTTGGGCTCCATACCATGGACTGCTGTTTGGTTTCCGGATCGTACTTATAGAACCAAGATTCGTTACCAGTAACGACTTTAATAAAGTTGCTACTAAAGACTAGACTTTACTAAAGTAGAATTAAGGAAGCGTTGCAAGATAGTGACATACTTAAACCATGTTTCAGGATATTCATTGGACTGTTTAGTAAGTGCTGGTATTTTATATAACTCGACATCTTGCGATTGGTATTTTGACTTGATATATCCTTTCAATTCTCCTATTGCTCGAGGAACTCCAGTCGTAATTATCGTGCATTGGAAACTATTCGATGTGAATGCAGTTCCACGACCGAAGATTATTATGGCACGATTTCCGAAATTCGTCCTGTTCTTCGGCAGTAGTCGTTGATTTAATAGGAAAGAGCCAAGTGTACTTTGAAAAACTATCTACAATAGCGAGTATATAGTTAAATTGCTTTTTAGTGCTTATTAGTGGCCACACGTGATTAATGTGTATGGTTGATCCATCTGCCATTGGTAGTAGGTTAAGCAAGCCCTCCCGATTGTACCATTTCCTCTCAAATAAAATACACTTTATGCAGCAAAGTTTGCGCGATTTGTAAACTTTACGATTTCTGGGGAAGTAGTAGTCTCGTTGAATGATTACTTCCCTTTTTCAAGCAGCAAATGGTCATTTTCGTGTCTTTGCTAACTGTCTCGTTTATAATTTATTTTGGTATTCAAATCAGCTTTCTTCCTTACGGTTGTATCTTACATTTGACACCTCGTCCATTAAAGTAATCTTCATAAAGTTCGAATTTCATTAGTTTTGTTATATTCGATTACCATCATTGCAGCATACTTCATTTGGTGTCACGCGTTGTCTTAATGTATACTGAAATTCCAGTAGTTGAATAGCCCTTCCTGCTATATGTGGTAAATTTTCTTTTTTCTCCATTTTCCATTTAAATGCACTTCAATCAGTGACACTTGTAAAACCTATACCAAGCAGGTAAACCTGCCGGTTTTTAACTGCATATACTATTGCAAGTACCTTCAATTCATATGAGGAATAGGAGATGTCTTGCGATTTTAATAATACTGTGGTTGCAATTTCAAATTTTCACCCTTCTGTAAGAGCACTGCACCGAGTCCACATTTTGAAGCATCGGTGTGAAGCTCCGTCTCCGCCGTCAGTTTGTAAATTGCTAAAAATGGCTATTCCACCAGCAACGCCTTAAACCGTTCGAATACTTGTTTTGATTTGTATTAGGAACATACTCACAGTCCTAGCGCAGCAAATCGCTCAGAGTATAAACAACTGATGAATAATTTGGTATACATTATTTCCTAATAGCCGGTTAAGTCTAAGAAACTTAACACTTTGTTTTCGATACTGAAGGTTTGATAACGCCCTTTGAGATTTCGTAAGCGAGATAGTCAATGTCACTTTAGAGGAAAGAACATTTCTTCGTTTTCATTCGTAGATCATATAATTCAGCCAGCCTTAAAACTTCTTTAAGGTTTCCAATTGACTCCTCTGAAGGTATATTGGTGTTTCGTTCTTTAATATAATTTGAAAATGAATACTCATAGAAGAGCCATTTTGATTCGTAGGATTATTGCCAGTTTGTTAAAACTTCTGACACTTTCTTGATTCGGATTCCTTCGTCCCCGATGAAAATTTCTGTACCGATCAAAACGTCTTTACCGGCTGTCATCTTTGCGTGTAATATATTAACTTGGACTATATGCTCTTTAGCATCAAAACTCCAAGCTTTGGTTAGTTCATTACTTTCCATTCATTTTCCCCTAATAATGTTACCTCACCCCTCGTGTCTGTCAGAGGCGGCACCGAATGTTTGTGAATCTTCATTTCTTTGTAGCAACCCGCAGCCACAGGTAATTCTATATATTCACTTGCGCATCCAGTATTTGGGAGTTGTAACTCGTTACAATTAAAGTATTTGAATCAATCAGCGTGTCGTTTGCAGTTTCTTGATATGTGAGCGCTTTGCCCGCGATTATAACATTTTGTCTTCCTCAAATATCAATTGTGGTGTTGCCAAAAGACTTGTACTTATGGCATCATATTTTTAACTTTAAAGTTGAATAAATTTCAAGCCCACATACTGTTTGACTGATCGCCATCTAAATTATCTGTTTCATTTTGGATCACGATTTCACTAGACGAATATTCTGGAGCAAGGCGATATAATGTTTTTTTAGTTATTGCTATAAAACCCGCATGAAAGCTTTGTAATAATTCGGACTCGTTGAACCAACTAACGGCATCGTCGCAATTTTGCCTCTTTTTTACGATTTCACATTTTATTTTTATGAAATGCTTTGTAAATAAATATTTAGCCGCAGCGTCGTTGCTGCTATAAAAGCAGCCTACGAACTAAATAAATTTCCGGAAGCCCTTAAACTAAAACGTGGCAGCAACATGGGAATTGTTTGAAAAATTCGACAAGCTATTTGATTGTTTGAATTCAAAAAGTCTGTATAATTTAAATCCATTCAAGTCGGCGTTACAAAACGATGTAAATAATAAAGCATTCTCTTTCTGCAAAGAAATTCTAATTTTTTTAAAATCACTTAAACTAATTAATAATAAAAAAATGTATTCATTCGATGGTTTGATTCAAACCCTTAATGGAATTTTAATCATTATGAAAACATTATTCTCAGGCAATGCCGATGTAACGTATATGTTAACGTCGCGACTGAATCAAGACGCTCTAGAGAATACGTTTGCATTGATTCGATCAGCAAATGGGAACAACGTAAATCCATCAATTCAAGAGTTTAGCTATACAGTTGCTAAACTTCTATCAATTAAATATTTCACTTCTTTTACGGAAATTGCAAACTGCGAAGAAAATTGTGATACAAATTTGTTTGATGTAATTCGTGAAGAAACGCAAGTGGAACAAAATAAGGATCCAGACGTGTGATGTAATTATGGCCGAACAACAAATTATGTCGAACAATGATGAATTGTCTGCATTTGATAATGACAATACAGATGAACATTTTAGTATTGATTCTATCTCAGTATTTGTTGGGGATAATATTTCTAGATAAACTCAGGTCAATCAGTTAGATATTTTGCTGGCTATTTATTTTATAAAGTATTTAAAAAATTTAGCTGCGAAGATTGTGCTAAATTATTAATAAACAATTTTATTAATAACCAGGTATTATTAAAACATAAAAATTACTCAACAGAAGATTTCGGAAAACGGCAAGCACCATCTGAAATTTTTTTTTAAACTATGTTTGCGGCAAATCATTATATTTAACAATTTGTTTGCAGAATAATCTCACATTTTAGGATTAAAATGTCAAATTGCTAAAAATTTGATAACCGTAGATAAAGAAAACTACACGCAAGACATCCTTGTTATGAGCATCGCGTTTTCTTATTAAATTTTATGACACTCATATAAATAAGAAAATATTGTAAGTGGCATTTCGAAAAAGAAAAATTACACAAAATTAAACAATTCAAAAATGCAAGATCTCACTACCGGCCAGTGGCGGACACCATTGGATTAAAATATATACCTTTACCAAATAAAAATTTATCCTTTAAACGAGTGTCGTAACAATAAATAAAATTAAATGTTTAAATGCATTTTGTATTTGTTTTATTTATTGAACATTCCTCAATTGCCACTTAACACTCACCGGCCATCAATCTAGCTTCGTAGAAAATCGTAGAAAAACGAAGACAACAGTAGAATTAAAAGTCTTCGAAGATATTCGCTGCTAAGCCTCTCTTAAAGGGATCCCCGTATTGGCTAATGTGATTGCAACAGCCGATCTTCCACTCGGATTGTTTTTCTGGACGTTCTAGAGCCTTATCCTTTCTATTGTCTGTCTCTTCGATTTTACTTTTAATGTTCCACTCAATTATTTTAATATTGAGAAATGCTTTTTTACTTCTATTTTACGAGCGGTCAAATTTTTACCAAAATTGGCTTTCCACTCCGCACTAAATTTTCTCATTTTTTCACTAAACTCCCATTTTAATCTCTATTTTACTAGAATCGCGTACGAATGAATTTGCACTGGTTATTGACAATATGGGTAAATTTATCATTCTTATTAATTAGATCAGTAAAACATGTGTATTGTAATTACTGGTAAAAAATCCCGTTGTAAATATAAAATGGAGTTTTACTATTTTTGTTTTGTTTTACAAAATATTTTTTCTTTAAATAGTTTTGACATTTCTAAGCCGGATAGTGAACATTTCTAAAATAAAGTATACATTTTAATAGCGCTAAGGGTCAAATAATCGTAATTCGGTAAATTTTGCCTTTTTAAATTTTACGTCTTCAATAAATGCAATTGTACCCAATTAGATGAAAAAGGGACAGACAGAATTTAGTTTGGATACATATAAAAAATAAACTTTCAAGGAACCTAAGTAAAAAAAATATTGAGGAGTAAGATAAGCACACCTCATAAATTGCTACTCGTAAATCCATAATAATTTTTTTAATTGCATTTAAATTTTAAAGTTACATATTCCCCATATAGACATATTAGTCCCTACCATGTACTTTTTTTTTTCTAAATATGTCATTAAGTTGTTTGTAATATAATTTATGGCTCAGTTACCTTTCTAATGACCTATTCAGAAAATAAAAAAAGTCGACTAAGAAGTGTTCAAATATAACTTAAAAATAATAACTGCCGCCCGGCCACATACATAATGATCGCATCCAATTATATTTTTGAACAAACATAAAAGAAATCCACTCATCTCCTCAAAAATTTCCTTGTTTTTACCAAAAATCTGTTTCACATGTAGCCAATGTTTTTTTGTTGTATGGTGTCGCGAAATTTTTATCGATAAATAATCTGGATAAAATTAATTTACAGATGATTTAGAAAAATAAGCAGATTTATATAATTTGATCCGTTTGGCTTTCTTTATTTAGTCAAATTCATAAGAAATGTGTATTATTTATAACTAACCTCTTGAGAGATAAATCTTAAGTATACGTTATGATATCTTTTTTCTAGTGAATTTCTCTTAATAAATTATTATTTGATTTTCAATTTAAGTAAAGTTCTACACGACACAATATACACAAACACACAGATCAGTAATTTGAAACGATTTTCTTGGTTCATAAAATTTAAATTGGAAATGAAATAATATTTTAATTCAACATTTGTGATCTAACAAAATGTAATTTGAATTTTTATTTTTTATTATGTACTTATATCTACTGTAAAGATACTAAGAAGTGATGATAAATATGTGAGTTATGCAAATTTAAAATGTATACAGATGTTTTGAAAGACTAGATAATTTTTTTTTATTTTTGGTGTACGGTTTGGTTAGTAGATGACACTTTGTATGACCCTGGAGAGTTTTATTTGGTTTATCTACATATGCGGCTGTATGACTCTACGCAAAATTCAAATGTGGTGATAATTAACAATCTGCATGCTAGGCGTTTATTCTTGGTATGAATTGATAATTTTTAAAAAATATTTCAATGGCTTTTGGTTGAGTCGGCACCTTATTTCAACGGTTTCAATACCTCCGGGAATCGTACTCGGAACTCCCACATTTTAGTTTAGAGCAAATATTTTGATCTCACTCTGTACTCTATGTTGCGCCGATTTTTTAGTAAGTCTATTAGAACTAAAATGAGAAAAAAGGTTAAAATACAAAATAAGATAAACATCGCAGAAAATAGAAAAAGAACATTTCGGTGGCCATTTTGAAAATCACGAAACGAAAGATGGTAGCAGTTTTATAATTATTTTATAATCCCTAATCATTTATCTTTAAAATGGGGCCAATTTTATAATTTTCGTACCTATAATTAGTTGTTTGTTGTATAGCAATAAATACAACACCATGTTCAAACAAAAAATCATAAAATTGAAACATGACTTCCGGTTCCATGGGCGATTTGAATTTTTGGTTTGGGCATTTATTTTTTGCGTTATTATGTTAAATAATCGCCCAACATTTTTGGGTGTTTTTTCAGTTTGGTCGTTGGCTCTAAAATGGTTTGTGGGGTGGTAGCTACCTCATGTAGATTAAGGCACATTCACCTACTTAAGCTCTTTAACTCTTTATTTGAATTTGAATCATATTCAGGCCTAACCACGATCGGCAATATTTCCTCATTTTAAACGTTTTTCAGTAAGAAAAACCTGATCAAAAATATGAATTTTCAATTTTAAAGCAATGTAATGGGCTAATGGCCAAACTAAACTGTGAACATCCATGAAAGTATATTCACGGGCAGGGTTGAACGGTGTGCCGAACTTTTCTATAGAATGGTAGCTGCACACTATACCGGTCAAAATATTTACATTCATTTCGCTAAAACTCCTGCTCTCAAAGGAACACGAAAAAATTAAAAAATTGAAATCGATGAGGTCGACTTACGAACCGTGGCTTTTTATAACGGAATACGTCCTTTAATAACCTTTGATAAGAATTTGGAATAATTTCAAAAATTTCGAGAACTTATCCAAAATTTCAAATAATATTCTAAATATTAATCTTAAAAGACTGAACAAACTGAGCTATATGCAATTCAATGCCTATATTAAACATCGAATAAACTCAAAAATTGCGCAAAAGATCTTGAATTAATGTATAATCTGGGATTACCGAAAAATATAAAAAAGCAATTGAACAAGCCTCATCGTTTAACGCCTAGCAAAACTCCTAAAATTTCAAAAATATTAATTTATCTCGAGAAATTTCGATAATCTTGAAAATTCATGAATTTGTTGAAAAATATCGTAAGTTGATAAAATTTTGTAGCCCAACATTCCTTCTTTCCTTTCGCTGGCTCATCGATGCCGCTCGAAATAGTTAGATCTACCTGGATGATTTTATGAATCCGTTAGAAATGTTAACTTTATCAAGATTGAATGAAGGTAGGTGAGTGCCTCTTTGATGAGACCGAGAAATATTCTAATAATCTTACGCTCAGTTACAGCACGTTTTTGGATATTTGATGCTGTTAGTTTCGAAGGCCCACAACCAAAGGTGAAAAGTGGCCTAATCGGTGCTTTGACACGTAGATGTTTAGTTTTATGTTACGTGCTATGTTGGCATAAAATGATCAGTAGCCTACTGAGGCTAATCTTTTTTAAAATGTCCGCAGAAGCTGATTTTACTGGGTGATCAGTGATCCTTGATATTTGAACTCTTTCACCTTCTCGAACCGTGTGCAAGCAAAAATGAAGTCTCCGCGTATCTACCTTCTCGCGGTAACCATATATTTGGTCTTCGCTTCGTCGGTTCTAACGGGAGGAGGACTCTTTCAGAAGTGTTAGGGTGCAACCCAGAATGCAATCATCAGTGTACGCTAATAATTGGGTTGAAGTATAATACAGGCAACTGATTCTAACGATAGGTCGGATAGAGTTTGAGCTATTGCATCCCGTTGCATATTCCATTCTCGAAAGCTTCTGAAAATTTGCCTTTAGCACCTTGTATATTGAGCCATTAATTAAAAGTTTGCACGTAGATACAAATTTTGATGGTTTGCTCAGATAGGACAAGACGCTCCATGACGCCTTCCTCTTAAAGCTGTCGTTCGCCTGCTGGAAGACTACGAATCCTAGAAGTAGAGAACAGGAATATCCTTTCCGTAGCATTCCTCTCAACATAATGTCAAACCGCTAAAGCATAACCCGATTATGATAAGGTTTGCAGACTTAATGGCAAGTCAATTTTGAACTTGGAAGGATGCTGCTAATTTCTTATTTAACTCTTGTTTTTGTCCTAATATGAGCCAAATGATGCAGGTTTTCAAAGCGAAAGCCGATCGCGTGTGTAGGACCAATTGGTTCAGTCTCATTCGACACGAACTTGGATGCTAGTGTTAAAAACACGATTGCTCAAAGAATATGAACCAAAGAATATATTAACCAATCAGGGGAAAAATTCAACAAGAAGCTTGCTCAGACGGGATAATGACTGGATATCTGAGCACTAAATTACTTTCTCGCGTGTAAATGCAACATTAGACTGCTTGTAGATCTTTAAACTTAATTAATGCAAAGAAATTATCTTCATAATAAATTTATTTATTTATTCAATACCCTTCTGGATTCTCGAAACCCTCGTCATATTCTCCCAAATATAGGCTTTTAACCTCATTTTTTTGTTATTCTTATTACATATTTAAGTTTAAAATTCCTGTCCCAAAAATTCAAATTTTGGGAATTAAAGTAGAAATTCTAAATTGGAACGGTTCTTCGAGTGAAGAACACCCCTACGGAGTTTAACTTGAGTATTAAAATCAAAATTTTATTAGTTTTAAAAATTCTCCTTAACCGAAACTAAATCATTCGTATAAATACAATAACAAGATATTGAACTTTTTGATTAGAAAACAATGTTGACCATTCTGTTAATGAATGAATCGTCTTATATAATTGAGACATCGTATATAGCTGAACACAAATAGCGATTAATAATTAGTAATTAAACCAAAAAAAAAAAAAATATTTTATACAATCTATAAACACAAACATAATTTTTAATTATACATCAAAATAAACGCTAAATAATTATTTTTATTTCGTTCGTATAATTTTGACTAAGCGACGAGCCTTTTTAAAAAGTTTACGGTGTGAACTGTGTCGTATGACAAAAATCGGAAAAATCCACATCATCATCAAATCACACAAAATAATTTGCATAAACTTAAATTTTATTTATTTAAGCGATATAATTGCAAATCAATTTTTATTGGGTTTCATGAAACAGAGTCCACGAATTTGGTGTCCAAATTGACAATTAAGTAATTAATGTAATGTCACACTAAAAAGTAAAAATAAAAAAAAATTTAGCATACAGTACAAAAAATTTTAATTTCATTGGAATTATAAATTCATGATTAAAATATTTAATACTGAATTAAACCGTCTTGAACAATATATGCAAATTTACTTTGGTGTAGAACACAATTTTGCGAATTATTCTTCAATACGATAATTTAATTATATTTTTTGCCAAGAAAATTATAAATAACAAATCGTTGAGATTTCTATGTATGGTTTGTGAGTATAAACGGTTTTTGGGTTATTTTATGGGATGCAAATATCAGGGGAGGTATAATGATGATTATTTTGTATTATATAGGTATTTATCTAAACAAAAATAATAATAATTATCCATAGCTTGCTCTTAGTGGAATTTTGATTTGATGTAGAGATGGCTACGAGAATCTGAGTATGTTATCGTATTGTATGTATCTTTAGGGATGTTTTGGGTCAGACTAAATATTTGCGCGACCCGCGTCAAATGATTTTATGAATTTTTCAAAATTGCTTTACAAAAAAAAAAAAAAATGAAGCTGGGCGTTTGACGGCCATTGACATGCAATCGTATAGATGACTATACGCGTATCTGAGAATGCCATCATCAGCGGTGTAATTACAACTTTTGGGCCCTCCCGTAAAATTTTTCTTGGGCCCCCAAAAATGCTTCTTGTACTTATGAACAAGCTTTTAGTTAAACACTTATTTTTTCCTATTGACCAGCCACACATTAATTAAAAGTGTCTGATTTCGAGAGTACGAAATATCACCTGATACAGTTCAATGGTCTCAAACAAAATGAAATTTCTTGCAATCAACTCAATGCTATGACGATTTTTAAATATATCGATAAAGCATCACAAATTTCGCGTAAAATTTGAAAAATATCAAGAATTTCGAAATAATCTGAAAAATGTCGAATTTTCAAAGTATCTTGAATATTCTAGAAAGTTCTCAAATATCGAATCTTCCGTAAACCGTATAAGTATGTAAAACCAAAGGAAATTCTATACGTGCTAATCACCGCCAAGTAAAATGTAAATAACCTGGAAATTCTAGAATAAATTCGAATAACCTAAGAAATTGGAGAAATATCGAAATCTCGTACTTTTTACTTTTGCCTTAAAGGATTGTATGCATTTCCAACATACCGAAGACAAATTTTTGTTCGTTATGATGGAAATTCATAATATCCTGTGAGGCAAAGTAAAAAGTATTTCATTGGGGATGCGGTATAACTCTGCAATTTCCAACAACTCAAACCTATGCTCAGAACATTGTCATTAGGGCATCCAATTCCGGAATTAGGAATTCCGGTATTCCGGAATACCGGCCCATAATTTAGTTTTGATTATTCCGGAATTGAAAACATTAATTCCGGAATTATCGAATTTCTATTTCTCACATTATTTTAAGTAGTTCCAACTTAATTTTATGTAATTATAGTATTTGTTGTACTAGAAAATACTATATACAGTGAAACTTCTCTAAAGTGACCCATCAAGAGTGGCAGAAATTTTGGTCACTTTATGGAGGTGGCCAATTTAAGGAATAAAGCAGCCCAATAATTTGAAAACTAAAAGTCTAGTCTGACAGAAACATTTTCTTTAATTGTAACACAAGCTCCGCTGGGGATTATGTAACTTAAATATTCAATAATTTTGAACCTTCGTCCAGAATGCTGATTGCGGGAACGTTGTTTCAACACAAAATATATGATTTGATTAGTTCTTCAAAAACGAAAACAATAAACTATCGTAAATGTGTATCTACAAATTCCATAAAACCGTTTTATTGATTACCGCTAAGAAAATTAATGCTTGCTAGCCTTTTGAATTAAATTTGTGGCAGCAAAGGTTTAAAAGTGAAAAAATATTCAATTTGTTAGTTTATTTAATGTCGTTTTCGATTTATCAAAATAATTTAATCTGTGCAATCGATTGATCTTCTGCTGCCAAGTTGTACGAGTCGCCCAATAAAATCAATCCGTCGAGTAAAATTTTTGCTCGATTACAAATCTCGATTTTTTGTCAGATTTACCCCTCTTTTACTAATACCAACAACTAATACTGTCATTTTCACTAGAACTGTCAGTTTGTTGTTTCAATTCAAATAAATAATATTTTAAAGACGTCAAAATTACACACACATAAAAAAACCGGGCAATTCGATTTTCATGTTCGATTCACGGATTGATTTTTGAAAGAGGTGGAAAAAGCGAATCGAAAACGACATTAAATTGATGTTAACGTTCATTTTTTCAAATTCTTACCGTTAATTTCAGAAATATTTTCATTATGTCAAATATACGTAAAAACGGGCAGCTCGATTGTATTGTACGATTCGCAGTGAAATTTTTGCTTTTTCAGAGAAGGGTAAGGCGAATCGAAAACGACATTAGTGTTTCTGGTTTCTGCTATAACAAATTCGCTCGTTCCTCAGGCTTCCGGATAAATACTGAAAACGTGTAGGTAAACGCTTAAGGATTGTGAATAGCGAACTAGCCATATGTAACAACTTTAATTTTGAGGCGATTCATTCAGGTGCCCTGGAGGCCCTATTCATCAGAATGTTAATGAAAATTTACCATCACCCAGCATCGAGCCTGAAAGAGCGTATTTAGCAGCAGGAAATATCGCCACTAAAACTTACTGCTTAATGAAACAACCTCGGTCCGTTAGGTTTAATGAGAAAAACATAAAACCAGGATAAATAGAAGAAATTGGTTGTTTTTTGTAAAATTTTGATGTTTAATTTTTAATCATAGATTATTTAAAAAAAAAATCAATTCCGAAATTGATACCGGAATTCCGGAATCGAGAGCATTCAAATCCGAAAATTCCGGAATCACATTTTTGCCAAAAATTGGATGCCCTAATTGTCATACAAAATTAAAATAAATTTGAAAATCTTTAAAAATCTCGAATGATCCTAGAAATGTTGCAAAACTTAAGAAATCTAGAATAAATCACGAAACAATCTCGATTACTCCAGAAAAATCGAATAATCTCTATATAATGTGAATCTCGATTGATCTCGAACAATTTCAATAATACTGAAAAATCTAGATATTAATGAATAATTTCGAAAATAATCTGACAGTTTCGAAATTCCCAATCACCAATTAAGTGTCACACCAATCATGCATTTCATGCTTTACTCCAATAATCTCGAGAAATTTTATAAAGTGTTCAAAAGATGAAATCCGAAATAAGAGGATATGAAACAGGAGGATTTGATATTTCCTTATTTAAAATAGTTTTACCGGTAAATTAGGTTTTTATTTACCGTTTACCGGTAATAAAAAAGATTCGGTAAACGAGAAACTATTTCAATCACATTTAATCTTTTGCAAATCAAATTCAACCTGTTCTAATCAAAACTTGATTTGTAAGTGGCTGCAAACCCTAAAATCTTAATCGTTTGATGTGAAAAGCTTTGATTTCAAATGAGTTTGGCGAATTTTCTTCTAAATTTAAATATCTGTCAGAACCTAAAGCCATTTTTATTTCTTTGGAGTCAGATTATTTACGTGTAATTCTCTGAGAGTTACCTTCATCAACCGAGAAGAAATTGTTTGGGCCTACTGTCTTAAAAGAATATTTAAAAGCGAACTTTTCTTAAAAATGTATAAATGTCCCGTTTTGCAAATTTGAAAGGGTGATATTCTTTAAGCTTAATCTGAGCTACAACCTATCTGATAGTATACCTATCTGATAACTTTCGTGGGCCCCATTAACCGTGCTCTCTCCCCGCGGCAGCGGATGCTGCGGGTACCTAATTACGCCACTGGCATATATTGTAAGTATTTTTGATTTTTATGAATTGTTCAATACCGCTTTTCTTCAATAAAAGTATAGCTGATCATTTGACGGCCATTGATATGCAATTATAGAGCTGGCTAAGCAGATTTGAGTATGCCATAATATTGAATTTACCGTTAGGGATGTTTTGGGTCAGGCAAAATATTTTCGCGACCCGTCCAACGGTTTTTACGAATTTTTCAAAATTGCTTTACTAAAAAACAAGTGCAGCTGGGCGTTTGATGGCCATTTTATGTACTTTTAGGGATGTTCTATGGGTAATATGAAATATTTATGCGATCCGTCAAATTATTTTTATGAATTTTTCAAAATTGCTCTATACTAAAAGCAAAGTGCAGCTGGGCGTTTGATGACCATTGACAGGCAATCGTAGAGACGGCTACGGTTATCTGAGTGTGCCATCTGATTATGTGTACCTTAAGCGATGTTTTGGGTCAGACGAAATATTTGCGCTACCCGTCAAGCGATTTTTATGAAATATTATTTATAATTTTACGAAAATTCATAAAACCGTTTGAAAGGTCGCGCAAATATTTCTTCAGAACCAAAGCATCCGCAAAGGTAAATAAAATATGACGGCATATTCAGATATGCGTAGCTATATCTCCGATTGCCTGTTAAAGGCCATCAAATGTCCAGCTGCACTCTTTTTTTAGTAGAGCAATTTGGAAAAATTGATATAAACCGTTCGACCGGTCGCACAAATATTCTGTCTAACTCAAAACATTCCTAAAGGTATATACAATTCGATGGCATACTCAGATACGCATAGCCTTCTCTACGATTGCCTGTCAAAGCGGCCATCTGCACTTTGTTTTTGTAGAGCAATTTTAAAAAATTCATAAAAATCGTTTGACGGGTGGCGCAAATATTTCGTCTGACCCAAAACATCCCCAAAGTTAAATGCAATATGACGGTATATTTAGACACGAATAGTCATCTCTATGATTGCCTGTCAATGGCCGTCAAACGCCAAGCCGTAATTTTGAAAAATTCATAAAAACCGTTTGACGGGTCGTGTAAATATTTCGTCTGACCCAAAACATCCCCAAAGGTAAATGGAATGTGACGGTATATTTAGACACGAATAGCCGCCATCTCTATGATTGCTGGTCAATGGCCGTCAAACGCTTAACCACACTTGTTTTGTAGAGCAAATTTTGAAAAATTCATAAAAACCGTTTGACGGGTCGCGCAAATCTTTCGCTTGACCCAAAACATCCCTAAAGGTACAGATAACATAATGGCATGCTCAGATACAATGGCTGTCAATGGCCGTCAAACGCCCAGCTACAATTTTTTTTAGTAGATCAATTTGAAAAACGATAGAGGAACTGCGTTCCTCTATCGTAAACTGTTCGAGCTAACCATCCCCAAACACGGTGGGCTTTAACCAACTTTTATTGGAAGGAGTATTTGGGGATGAAATCTGGTGTAACTTGATGTTGACCAAAAATAAAAAATCCGCTTGGTATTTTTTTTTAATTGCATATCTACGTTTTTTTTAATATCACGGAAATTTACTAAAGCACAAAGATTATTTCAGACAAAAACAATTAATAGACACAACGGTCCAATTTTTATGTAAATAATTTTTATTCTTTCTAACCAGACGAGCTGAACATTATTGAAAAACAATTTAGCTGATTTTCTGTAAATAAAAAATCGCCTTGTGTTATTTTCTCTGATTGTGAAAGCGAAGTAAGCACAAGCGACGTACATTCTCAACAATTTCAAGCAATGCGGTTGAAGCTAGTTGATAGGCCAAATTCGTAAAAATTTTGAAATACCTTTTATGCATTAATGTTAAGTATAACTTTAAACATTACAAACAAAAATGAGTTCAAAATCCCTTTTCCATTTTAAGCTATCCAATGCAAAACTATTTTTGATAGGAAAAATTGTCGTTCTCATTTCTGTTTATTGTTCATAATGTTTATTTTTCATAAAAATGTTCGTCTTAATAAAAATAAATTCAATTGGATCTGATGCAGAAGTAACTGTGACGTTTATATTAAATTTATATAAAATAGTACGTTATTTAAACCTGATATCACAAATACTTTTGCACCGGATAGCATAACGTTGAAAAATGATTTTGAACTCACAAGGAAACCTCTCCAACCCGAACTAACAGATTTAATAACAGACACATATTTTTTATGTGCCGACATCCACTTTTAGGGGGTGAAAAGCACCCCTAAAGTTAACTCTTAAAATCGATTTTTCTTTATAACACGAATTATAAACGAGTTTTTTGGGGGTCAACTTTAGGGGTGCTTTTCACCTTTAAAAGTGGATGTCGGCACATATAAAATAAAATACATGTCTCTTATTTTTTCATGTACTATAACCTATCAAAGTTACATGGAAACCGGTGAGTTGGTGTTGGAGGAGGGTTTTCTATTCAGTTTCGAAAAAATATTTCAAAATTATTACGAATTTTGCCCTCTTAACAAGCTTCAACCGCATTTACAAAGCGAAGTACTTGACAGCTATGCCATTGAGATTTCAATTCCTCACCACTCGTGCTTGAAATGGTTCAGAATGTACGTCTGATGTCGGTCGTTAGCATTTAAAACCAGACAAAATAAAGGAAGAAAGACATCGGCTAAAGAAAATCGGCTAAATTTCAATGCAATAATGTTCAGCCATATTAGAATAGTGTGATCGTGATCGTGCTGGTCTGGGTGGAAACAATAAAAATTATCTGCAAAGAAGTGTTGAAAGTCTCGTTTTGCCTGATAAATTTTTCGTTAATTATTTTTTATTATTTTAGTTAATACATGAGTTGTTAAAAAACCGTAAATATGCACTTTTGGTCAACATCGACTTCAAATTACAGCAGAACTCATCACCAAGTGGAGATTTGGTTACACTCGTACCCTCAATAAAAAAAAAATGGAAAAAGTGAACTTACATATTCTGCGAGTTTCGTCAACGATATGTGATATTAATAAAAACAGCAAATATGCAATTAAACAAAAAATACCAAGCGGACCCTTCCCGGACATAGTTCAAAACTTCAATATTGTTTTCATTAAAATATGGTACTCCTTTATTATCCTTTCAATATGATTTGGCGCATTATCTTGATGGAATATGTATTGTCTGCCTTCCATTACACCGGAAATTTTGTGGATTTGTCATTCCAACAGCTGCCTGTACTTAAGGGTTTTCAAGTTAGTCTCACGAGGTCTAGACCACTATAATAGGAAATGGCTCCCCTTACCACAACCGACCCAATTTTGCTATGACGACGCTTCAGATATTTTCATTCCTTTGTCGTGGCCGTCCAGCAAAATCGTTTTTCATCAGAAAAGATAAGATTCGCTTAATTGGTATTTGCGTTCAAATGGTATCTTGCAAACTCCTATCATGCTGCGTTGTATTAGATACAGGTTTTTCTTTAATCGTAAGCGTTTCATGTTTTAATTTGCCGGACGCTTAAAGCAGCATTTGATGCTTGCTTACTTCGGATTATTTTTCTAGCAACTTGTCGATTAGACAAACCTTCGCCTTTAGTGCTTTAATTTGGCCTATCCCTTCGTTATTTTAGCTTTTATCACTTCTCTTTGTTAGAAAATCCCTTTACTTCTGATACTACCCCCCTCCCCCCCCCCCCCCCCTCCTCCCCTCGCCTATGGATCATCCACTGCTGGCCCTTATCTGTTATATATTTAATAAGTCTCATCGGTTCAGTTCCTAGTTAGTTTAGTTACATTTCGAGGTCTACTAGAGATACATACGTGGTTTTGAGTAAGTGCTGCCACTATATCAGAACCGCTGCATTATCTTTATTCATGATATTATTGACTCCCGGTTTGATTGTACCGAGCAACGAGTACATAGTTGCTTTTATTGATGGTGATCCGAGTAATTGTTTTTATTGCTTATCGTTTCATGAAACATTATCTGATCCGGATGAGATAAAACGTCAAGAAATGCAGCTGTTTTTAAGCTATTTATTATTTTACGATTATTTTAAACTGAATAAGTCTGGTCACTCTTTAGTTGTACGATATATCGCACATCTCACATATCACCTATATACTCACATACATACATAATTTAAAGAGTATTGCGCATTGGCAGCACTTTTCATCACAATGGATAATTAAATATCGAAAACAATAAAAACATTTATGCCACCGTTAGCAAAAATTGTTGACTTGTGGAACTCTATCTTTAAATGTCTGTTTAAATTTCATTATGGATCAACAGAGTTTTGTTTTTGTCGCAACCACATTTCGATTTCGCTAAATCGTTGATCTTGTACATACTTAATCGTATAATGAGTTTAAAAAAAAAAAAATACTCCGTATGGTGACACAAATCATTTCTGGATTCAATTACCAAAAAAAAAAAACATTTGGCATATGTTTGATCTTTTATTAACAAATTTTTTTGTCCCAAAATTTATAAAAGGGTTGTGTTAACGATTTATATTGTTTATAAGAGATGAGTACAAATGTGTGTATCTGTTTTCTTGCAGATGACCGCATCCACTGTAGTACTATTAGGAGTCAGTCAAATTTTTCGTTTACATAAAACATAATGGCTTAATTATATGTTACAAAACCAATTTTCTATTTTAACTTTGAGTCATCATTCAAACTATCCATACCATTTTGGTATTTTAAATATATTAAATATTGCCACCAAAGGAAATGTTTATTTTTCTTACATCTCTTATTGTTTCCCTTCTTGCATTGTAATAATAATAACTTAAACCCAAGACAAGAGAAAACCTTTTTATTGTTTACATTTTTATTGTGTCTGTTGCTTGTTTTTAGAGTTGCAAGCCAAACAATTGTATTACGTAAATAGAAGATCTTCTTTTATCTTAACACTTTCAGATTCAGTGGATTATAATTTTTGGCGATTATAATCTCCCACATTTATTTCCCTAATTAAGCAAAAATTCTTACAAAAGGTAACCAAAAAAAGAAGTGGGTCTGAAAGGGTTATATAATTTATTCATTTTGTTGGATCGTTATCGTATATTTGAACATAAAACTTATTTTTTATTTCATGTATATATAGCGGATAAGTTAAAAGGGAAGTTAAATACATCATAAGTTGCTGGCACACGTTACAATGTAATAAGTTGCGCGAGTTACGTGATTACACGCCAACTACGGATGAAGATATCAAATGTTTAAAAATGTTTAGTTTGATTAACTTTATGAATAAAGGATATGAAATTTTGATGATTTAATAAAACGATTGAAATTAAAACTCTTTAAGATTTATGGATGTTACTTATAAGTGATACATGAAGATAAACTCACTTTAATTCGAAATACATAAACACCAAGAGAAGATAAATTATCTATTTCATACTCGTCTAACAAATATTGTAATTTCTTGTCTTGTACTTATCTTGTTAAATATATCCAAATTTAAGAGATTATTTAAAACTAGCTGCGTGTCACAAATTTGAGGATTAATTGCCTAATTTTGCATCTCCTGGTAGCCGGAATATTTTCGTTTTGCGACGTGCCCTTATAAATTGTATCATTGTAGGTAGCCCAAGAGATATAATAAGCTTGTACAAAGGTATGGTGCTTTTTGGATGAGGCAGTTTTTAGATAAACAAAAAATAGTTTTAGAAGGTTGCAGTTCAAAGAAAAATGTCCTTGATCGGAATAAATAAAGCTTGGAAATTTTGTAATGAACTACGTAATTAAGGATAAGAATATACACTCCATATCATCAAGCAAACCGATTTCTTGAATTTTTTCAATTGGCGTCAGACACATACTAATATAAGTCAGAAATTGGAAAGATACGGCTACAACGTGTAAAATACATTGAAGTTCTCAAAACGTTTTATAAAAACGTTAGAGCTAAAACTTAGAGATTTAAAATAAAATTGCCGTTGTCATTTGCAATACAATTTTCACTTTCTTTAAATCTGGCTGATGAAAAAAAAAATCGAAAACCGATTATTGAAATCGATTTTCTCAAAAGTTTAGATTCAGACCCCGAAATATAAAAATTTCATTACCAAAATTATGGGAAAATCGAAATTTTGTGAAAATGTTGAAATTTGTTGATTATTTTTAAATTTGTAGTAACGTGCAATTTCCAAAGTTTTTATATTTCAACAAATCTGAATAAACAAATCAAGGTAAAATGTGATCTTAAATAAGAAAATATCGGCAGTCACTTGAAAGCTTCAAGCTTAAAATTTCAAATAAAGTCCATCGTTAATCTGTAATATTGAAGGAAACATAACTAAATTATGAGGAACAAACTTGAATTGTCCATTCAAATTCAATTTTATTTTTCTCGTACAAACATGTTTCATGTTTGGATTTAAAATGAGCTTGACCTCCATTTTTATTTCAAGGTCAAAAGGTTTCCCTTCGAATCCAAAACAATTTGGGTCAGCTTGAATGGTTCAAACGGTATAAATTTCAATGTGATTTTTTTCAAAATTTAAAAATTATATTATTAAATTTTAAAATATTAAAACATTGACTGCCACGTGACCCACCCGTGGTTCACACGTTAATGACTTTTATTAAAAACTTATAAGTATAAAGTTGGATTACCCTCACATTACCTGTATTATGTTGATCATACTACCTTCTAAAATCGCGAATGTGATATTTTGGTTTGGATTCTAATGTGGAAGACTTTCAGTTTTGCATTTTTGTAATAATTTTTTTTCATATGGTGGCAGTCAATGTGTTAAACAACATGTTGATCAATTTTTATAATTCTTACTTATTGAATATGTATCTTGAATAAATGGTTAGCACAAACTCGATTTTTTGGAATGCAGGTCAAAAGTTCGGTGTATTGCGTTTTAGATTACGGATTAATAAGTTAAAGGCCTATGTTTGACTGGGAATCAAAGGAAGTTGCGTAGTTGTTGCCATTATCTGACACCATTATTTCTTAGGAACCAAACATATTAGATGCAATCAAGAAAAGGAGCACCTAATCCATAGTTTGATGTATCAGCTGCTTCATAATCTTCAATTTTGGCCCCTCTTATACTATATTGGTAAATCAGTATATAGCAGAACGAATAAAGAGAGGAGGATAAATTTGTAAGTACGTATGACAGTTTGATAATTTCTTAGTGTAACTTCTGGTCTCTGATATGATTTTGTTCTCGAAGTACGGCAGATTAAAAAGTTTAAACTAAATTGTGAAAAAGAACATCAGGTGCTGGAATTGGGTATTGATGGGGCACTTACGCATCACTCACTTCTCTTAAATAATCTGCAAAAATAAGCGAATTCCACAGTGTTGCTTCTAAACTAATTTATGTAGAATAATAGACTGGAAATTAAGGGAAAAGGGGCATTGAGTCCTGGGCCTATGTTTCACAAAAAATATTTTACACTTATCAATTTTAATTTATTGCAAAATGCAATTTCATTTTATCAGCTCCGCAAAATCCAATTTTTATAATTTTAAATTTTTTTTTCATGTTTATCTTGGCACAACTAATTAATTTTCAAACCATCAAATTTTGCAATTTTTTCTTCCAAATATTAACAACTTTGCGAAATTCTTCTTTTACCAGATTGCAGAGGCCAGTTTGTCTACCAGATTTGAAATCCCAATTTTCTGATCGATATTAAGGGCAATTTCATTTACAACCGTTGCATTATAAAATGTTTTGTTGATCCGTGCTAAAAGCTCGAAAGTATTGCTGGTCACAAACGTAATGATTGGCGGGGCGCGATTTTGCTAAGCTTGACTTAATCTCTAAAAAAGAAGATATTGAGGGAACTGCACCGTCTTTGAAATGAACCCACTTAACGGAAAGTTTCGTGAAATTTCGTTAACGAAGACATTCGCACGTTGCAGATAGCAACAGCATTGGTTTCTCAATGGCATCTTTAGAAGCTTGAATTGAGTATTTTTCGATATGGCAAGAAGAATCTCGAATTCTTTGTTTTATTTATGCTCTAATAATAAGCATTGTGAAAACAGCATTGGATTTTCCAATTTAATCTCTAAATCTTAATTAATTTAACCCACAAGTGATGCCTTTCATTCAGTTGGAAACGGAATGTGGCAAAAAGTTTGTTGAACTTTCTCAAAAGTAAAAAAACAATTTATTGATTGAAAAGATATGCCAAGATTAAGTAGAATATTTACTTAGCATCCCATTTCTCAGCTCTTTATCAAGCGACATACACGAGTGAATTATAATCACAATTATATTCTCCGGAAGAAGTTGGGTGAGAATAATAACTTGAACTTTCCTCAAGAATATTTGAAAATGAGGGAAGTCCAAACTTCAAACAAATTGAATAGTCCAACCATGCGTATATAAATTGTTTATTATTAGTATCCGATAATAATAGCAAGTTTTCGTTTATCGCTTCCACAAAAACATATGTTCAATTGTGTTGTTGTTTTCAATGTAAACTTTGATCTGATCCGAATCACTTGGTGTCATGAAATGCCGATTATATCAACCATTCAGATCCGTTTGTGAATGTTTTGGGAAAAATTTCCTTCAATAAATAAGGATTAGGACTAAATTTTAACATTGGAAACATTTCTGTATAAAATACGAATATACTGTGATACTCTGAATGAACTACTCTTAAAACAACTAAAACCATAAACCAATAGTTGAACCTGAATCTTAGAATAACTCCGGCTAAAACGAGGCAAAAAGCTTCAAATTTTAGAAGGAAGCTTAATTAATAAGGATAACTTAACAGTGAAAGACCTCAGACACAAAATTTGGATATACATAGTAGAAAGTATAGCAGCTGGAAAGTATCTGCCGCATAATCCCAAATTTTAAAGGATATAATGGGCCAGGCCCACTTTTAGCTTTGCTCAAAAGTTCAAAAACTAAGAACACAAAGACGGAAGGACTTTCAATATTAGCTGCATTTCTTCACGTTTGATCTGATCCGGAACAAATCATGTTTCTCAAACTATATCATCACCATTTGACCATGAACCCAATAAATAAAATCTAACATCTCAATCGCTGCTAGTTTAAAGATAAACGTACATAACAATATCAAAAGGTACTTTCTTCTTCGATAAATTTTAAGTTGATATTCAATTCCATTGCCATTAATTTCAATGAAGCTTTTGGAGAATCTTTGATGAATTCGCGCACAGTTCTGATGGCATCTTTGGTTATCATAAATTTTAACTGGCCGACATGTTGGTCATCATTTACGTCTTCATGACCATCTTACAAGCGCGTACACCACCCGTGGACTCTGCTACGGGATAAACATTCATCACCATAAACTTGTTGCATCACTTTAAGTGTTTCGATAAAAGTTCTACCAAGTTTAAATCAGAATTTTAAATTGGTAATATTTATTTTAGCACCGATGCAATAAACATACTGTTATTTACAACGTAATAACTTGGCTTCTACTGATTCGATTGTCATGAAAGTTTAACAGAACATCAGCGACGGATGTACCTTGCCAACTCAGGAATCCATCAAAAGATAGCACTACTAGAATGTGTTATTTTGAAAGGTCCTATTTACGTGGAACGCACCTTGTATACAAAATGTAAAAAACATGACAAATAACACAAGACCACTCCAATAGCCAATCGTACAACACGAATAGAGTTTCTTTTCGGTGGAACATTTTTATTTTTATATACCGTTCAATGAAAAGTTTTCACCCAAGTTGTATGGTTTTAAGGAGGAAGGAGGATTATATTATCTATTTTATGTTTTGAGGTTATCTTAAAGGTTATTTCAAGGTCAAACTAAAGCAATGTATTGTACCTAAGCAATTGAATATCTGTTATTTGTAGATATTTTTTGTTCGACGTTCATTTTTCATGATATTTAGCAAAACTACATTAAATTAGAAAGTCGTTATGTTTTTGTAGTAAAACACTGTTCACACTGCTTTGTAGTTATCTAAGCTATCTTAGAAAACAAAAACAATATATCTGGACTGCTTAATTAAATTAAATAAATTTAGTGATTTTATTGTCGGGTGGAAACTTTTCAAATGACCACAGGGTGTAGAGAGGTATAGAGAGATAATACAGATGTATTACGAATATTGAAAATTTAACACTAATTATAAAATTTATCAGCTCGAACTTATCCGTGGGAATGAATCGAACTCAAGTCGAAAACGGCATATAAAAATGGAAAACGACTGATGTTCTCCCGGAAAATTAATTTTTATTTTTGATTTGTATCCATTTTATATTTTATCTCGTCAAATGTACTGCAATGACGCGGTTATTGTCTGTTTCAACCTATATCTAGGCACCGATGGGACGTTCTTAAGAAAATTTATTTAGAAAATAATTATGCGAGTCTACAAACTATTTTTACCAGTTTGAACAGATAATTCGCAGAAAATTAATGTAACGAAATCAATTTGGTTGAATTAATTTTGTCGGGCCGATCTCAGAGATGTCCAAAGAGTTTTACGCCATATAGATTAAATAGATAAAAATAAACAGTCCGCTATCGATATTGTCTTATAAGGAAATCCTTTGGAACTCCGAGATCAAGCCAACAAAATTATTTCAACAAAATTCATCCCAAAAAAATCTTGAATTAGGCCAATTTATAAAAATCATTCGATTTATATTTTATGATCAAGGCTATTAAGTTTCATTTTGTAGAAATTAATTGGGAAGGAATTTTGAATGATTAAATGCGTTAATCGAATTGGAGTTTGATTTGTTTTTATAGCATTTCGTTAAGTATACGATTTCCATATTTTTGTAATTTTGTATGTTTCTTTTGAACTATTGCAAAATTCTTATTAGCTTTCATATTTGTTTTGCAATAGTGCCTTATCCGTACTGATATTACAATATTGTTGACGATTTGTCAGAAAATCTGAAGGAATTTCTATGGAACTATAAGCAATTTTCGATTCGCATTCGATTCACTCCCGCGGATGGATTCTATAAAAGAGCTGATTATAATGACTTGTTACAACTTATGTATATTACAACAACTTAGTCTTTATTAAATTGAATTTAATGTCCACTGTCTTGACATGTTAATTTCAACCAATGGTCTATGTTCGTTTATGTTTTCGATTGCGGCGACTTCTCAATAAATTCTTTTATCATTTTCATCTTCTCCTCATTTTGTTCTTCAATTCTTTCGAGACTATCGAATATATCTGTTAACTTTCCTTCTATGTTAACCAAATCACACTGATTAAACATTTTTTCACTTTCTTTTTGTTCGATTTGATTACGTTCTATATTGGCAGCTTTTATTGTATCTTAAAAAAAAAAGTAGAGTAACAATTTCTTGAATGGTAGTACATGTATTTTACAATAATAAAAATACATACCTATGTCATACTTTAAGACTCGACCAGAATATTCTATCCATCCGTGTCTCGATACTGCGTCGTTTTTCAGAGCTTCCAGCTGAAATTTCCCATTTTCGAATGGTGGACCGACAAATTTATATCCGTCCTCGGTTATCCATGAATATCGGATAACTGCATACCGTTCTTGGGGGTAGGTCTGATATTGATTACGATTAGCAACCGGCGTAAAATATACGACAGCAAAAAGATTGTCTCGATTCAACATTTTCCGCTTTTATTTAAAATTTTGACTGAACTGAAAAATAGTGAAAATACATGGTGTAAGTATTTAGTTCTTTTTCTTTTCTTGGAAACGTGCATATTAAAGGGTTTTAAAATTTCTTTTCTTTTTTTTAACCAAACTTCTGAATTTACTATTAAATATTATCTGTTTACTTACAAACTAAGCTCTTAAGTAGGTAAGCTCTTAAGTTCAAATTTATTTCAAAGCGCCTAACCTAAACAATAGATGTGCGATAATTTAAAATTCTATACGTCCGAATTCATTTTGTATTCCCTTAAATATAATCTCCAGATTAAAATAATAACGAGTTTGGTTTTGGCCACCAGTCGAATTTTTTTACCGAACTGAGTCGAAATAAGGCAATAGACCAAATAAACCACTTTTTGTGTTCGAAAATAGTCATGATTATTACGTAAAGCATCCACCAAATACGCATAGTGTTCGCGATCATTTGTGAACGCTTGCGAACATGTTATTTTTTGTTGTGGATTCGGTAATCACGCGCATTTGTGTATAGCCTGCTTAAAAGGAAATATAGTAAACGAAAGTAAAATTACATAAATACGATTAACTATTGAATTTATGTAGGTAAATTAGCCTTTTTTTGGAGTTCGACTTGTTCGAGATAGCGTTAGTAATCGAATTTATTTAATTTAAAGACAATTGTTGTCAAATTTTTGAATAAGATGCGATAGGCCTAATAGGGTCTCCTTCATGTTTAAGAAAATAGTTTAATGTCTTTGCTGTGTAAAATCTCGTCTATTGGACGGCTAATTAATTAAAAATTTAAACAAAGGACTGTCATAAAATCGCTAAAGTTTTAAAAAATAAGGCTTACAAATTTGGTACATTTATAAAAATTTAAATTAGGATTTATCAGAACCTTAAAATTTCGAAAACTTGTAATTAACAATTTGATAAAAATCAAAGTTACGGTTAGACGTGAATTTTTATATTTTTAGCCAAACTCAGAGTTTAATAGAAAACTTTATTTAAATGGAACACATCAAATTTTATTTTATATATATTTTAATTTTCTTGTATCCTTAATTTTAATAATTTTTGCCGTTTTCTGTTTTAGATTTTATTCTATTTAGTATATTATTTGTATATTTAATTTTCAAAATAATTTGCTTCCAAATTTTAAACCTTGCAGTTTTCCAAGATTCGAGCACAAACAAGTAAAACTCGTAACAAAACATCTGAATAATAACAATAAGTTGATAAAAACAGAAATATTTCTTAGTTAAGAAAAAATAAAATTTTGCAAAGATAACCCTAATATTTATATAGCCAAGTGGGATAAAGATAAAACAGTTATTATAGATAAAATTTAGTACGAAAGTAAAATTAACTTACTATTAAATGATAGCAACACATATGAACCTATAGATGACTGTATCAACTAGTACGAAATAATAAAAATTTGCAACAATATTATAGAGACACTATTTAAAAGCAAAGTGATTCCCAGAGAAAAAAAATTACATTTGAAGATCTCATCAGCAATACCTCCGACGGTCTTTCTGTCGTTTTCACCTTTTGATAAATTTTTGTATTCAGATATGAAACTTGGGGTAATTTACGTTTATTCACCAAAATTACTGTACTCGCAAGGACATTATGTACCAATCAAAAATTACTAAGAATATCAAATTTATTATTCTTTCTCACATAAACGTCACTTTTTACACTTGAACTTTACATTTTATGTTTCATTAAAAATTTATCGAGCTTTTGTGAGAACAACAAAAACAATAATTGAATTCCAATTAAAGTTTTCTCTGCAGATGTGGTCTTATGTGGTGAATTAATTAAAAACAAAATCATGTTAGTGATATTTATGGACAAACCTTTCGCTTAACACTTTTAACACGAGAATTTAGTTTTAAGCGTAACATTCAACTGTGGCAATTTGATATTTGATGTACATTACCTTTATATTTCAAAATTGTTATCTCTAAAGTCGAATGTATTTTTAGACGTTTATGTAATCATTGGTAATCAATTTCTCTTATCATAATTTCTGTGCTCAAGAATTAAAAGGACTTAAGTCGATTTATGTTATAAAAAAACTCCGCGTATTTTCTGTTTAATTTTCTATTAATACGTTTTCATTTCAATTTATAAGATTATATCAATGAGAGTAAAAATATTACTCTCTTTGATAAATTGGAAACATTAAAATGTATTAATAGAAAATTAAGCAGATAATGCGCAAAAGTTTATTAGGGCATAACTCGACTTAAGCCCTTTTAATTCTCGAACACAGCTTTATTTACTGGTTATAGACATACCGGTTTAACGTTGTTAATTGGTTCAGGGAAATAGCGAGGTTAGTCAAAACAAGGTTAAAGAGGGGTAAGGGAATTTTAATCATTTTTTCATGATTACACAGTAAATAAACTGTAATTTTTATAAAAATATATTTAAGAAATAAATTCATTGTCAGTAAGATCAGTAGAAATACTGTTACTAACTTTGTATATAGCAGACAGTGTGAAAAAATATGTGAAAAATAAAATAAAAAAAGGTCGTTACAACGAAACAGCGACGGGAGAGCGAGGTATGTATGTTGAAATTTACTAATGACGTTACAGTAACAGGACGTTACGTGGGGCACATTGTACGGGGTATGACTGTACTTTATAGCAACATGCATTGTGATAGGGAAACATGAAACTAAGGCAGCGCTAAGTAGATTTTATCTAATCAATATCTATTTTCAATATTTTGATGTCACTTGATTATATACAAAAGCTTGATAATAATATGATTACCCTAAAAAACCATTGCATTATCATAACTATGGCGACTTTAATGCTAAATTCAGACTCTGACATAACAACGATACAAATTAGAGACGAGCTCTAGTTGACGAGTTTTTATTGTTTGAAGTGACCTATATCCATAATGGGGAATCGAATATTGACTTAACTTTAACGACTACAGTCTTGCCTCGTAAATAACGCTTGAGCGAAAGTCGCAAAAATTTTGATGTTTTAAGAATCTCTAAAAAAATCGTTTAAAGCGCCCATTCGAATAAAATGCCTAGTAGGCGTTATAATTGCAATTTTCGAATTTTCAATATACCTACTGCAAACCAAATTTTTTGTAGTCATCGTAATTTTCGTGGGATGAAAAAAAAATAAGTAAATGCTTTTACTTACGTTTTTGAAGTGTATGCGTATAAGCAAGCATTTACATTTTTAATATTTGCTTGATGAAGTTGTGTAGAGGCTATGTGCTTCAAAGAAACCAAATCGCATGCTTGCCTATGAGGCAGTGCCTTTGAGTCACTCCGACAAGAATCCCGAACTGGCACCGCTAAAGTGAGATCAGCTGTTTAGGTTTCACTAAACCTAACTTTGGCCATACCAGCAAATCAAATACCAATCTTATACATTCGTATCATATTCAGGAATATCCCTCCCCCCCATCCGCTCCGCTGTTCGGTTTGACGTTGAACTTTTAAAGTTTATAGCGGATTATGTTGGAGTGTAATTAAATTTTGAGGGATTTACAAAATATGGCATGAGCTATAGTATTAAATCGCATCGGACCATCTTGGTTAAAGTGTCATTCCCCTCTAAAACTCAGTATGTGTCATTTCGAGGAAGTGTAAACAACATATTTTTTTGAGCTCTAATCATGTCAACCTTTGTGCCAACAAAACACAATTTGCGGGAAGAGCTGCTGTTTTGTTTTAATTTGAAGAAAAATGGATGGATATCGATTGCTGTGTGAAGCATATGGGGAACATGCTCCATCAATAAAAACATGTGAGTACTTTCAGCACAACAACGCTCGGTCACATGTTGCAAAAGTCGTCAAGGAAACTTTGGAGGCGCTTCAATGGGATGGTCCTACCCCACTCGCCATATTCATTAGACATTGCTCCTTCCGACTACCACTTGTTTCGGTTGATGACTCATGGCCTGGCTGAGCAGCACTTCACTGCTTACGCAAAAGTCAAAAATTTAATCGATTCATGGAACGCCCCAAAAAACGAGGAATTTTTTGACGCGGAATCCATATACTGCCTGAAAGATGGGAAAAGGTCTTAGCTAACGATGGAAAATTTCTCTCAATCAAGCATTGAAGTTGTAAAAAAACCCTCAAAGCTTATTTCTACCCCCAATATTTTGGTTGAAACTGTTGGCAGTAGAGAGGAACTTTGAGTTAGTATCAAGAAAATGTTATTTTTTTAACGGTTAAAAGTAACATCGTTCATATCCAGTGGTGTTGCGGTAAGGATATAAAGAGAAGTAGTGAAAATATTGAGGCACATACATTTAAATGACAATTATGTTAAATTTTGCATTCAGATGAGAAATTTACCATCCTCGATATTCAGCGTTTCGGAATTATACATGATAGTAGGATTTAGAATCATGGATAAGATTTAACACCTTGGTTGTTAACTCCGTTTAAAAATCCTACCAGACAAGCGGAGTTAAATTTCAACAAAATAAGGCGGAAAAGGTTTTAAACTTGGTATTTGTTGCGCAGTAATTTTTGAAGCAATCACCAATTGATGTAGAACTAGAAACCGATTTTAAAATTTCAAACCCAAAAAAATTGCAGTCTTCACTGTTAAACCTTCAAAAAATCAATGAATATTTGTCCAAAAAATAGGTTATTTCCAAAATTATAAATTATGTGAAGTTTGAGAACATTTTTAACAAATATAACGCCTAGAGCTATTTGAATAAAACGCCCAGTAAGTGTACTATTTGTTTTAAACCGTTAGGTTTTATTGATGAGTAGTGTTCTACTGTAAGAGTATTGAGTAAGAGTTGGTCAGTAAAAGCAAATTGGACCACCAGTGATCAATTCAGACTTCAGAGCAATTATGTTTTCACATTAAACAAAGAAGTTTCGCAAAAGCGGGGTGAACCCTCGCTGATAAAGGTTGAAAGGTATCCCTGTTCACAGCTGATTTGCATCATTCGCTAAGGTTTTTGCATTTTTCGCATGCGCCACATGAACTTCTGCAAGTTTACGTTCAGCGGTATCACCAAGGAATCCATCGATTGTAGCATTCTGCCATTGTGCTCAATTTACTAGTTCTAAATTTTTTTTTGGTTCGAACTTTGAATTAGTTTAAGAAAAAACATTTTTTTTTTTTTTTTTTTTTGTTAAAATAAATTTTATTTATTTATTTAATGTTATTACAATCTAGTCTCCTGGACTAATGAGCAATTTGTTTCTGACTTAATTTACTAACTTAATATTAATCTATGGCTTCTTCCCATTGGCGTTCCATAGAGTCTGGTAAATTGAATTAAACCACATCTTTGTAGTGGGCTTTACACAGCACAATGCTGTTTAAGCTAACAATTACACCAACTCAAAAGGTTTGGTTCTTTTAAGTCTACGTATTAAATTCGTGTTGCTTAGAAGCTGAGTTGCCTCAATGTTTACATGATGCCGGAGCCTCTCTTCATGTCTCCGTGCTTTCTCCTGAATTTCATTTACGATGAGGTTCACTTTAAGGTCCCTATGGAGATCATTGTTCCTGACATACCAAGGTGCATCAACGATGTTCCTTAATACCATATTCTGAAATCTTTGGATGATATTTACGTTGCTCTGTTTGGTACAACCCCAAAGTTGAATACCATACGTCCAAACGGGTTTCAATATTTGCTTATAAAGTAGCAGCTTGTTGTATGTTGATAAAGAAGAGTTCCTTCCCATCAGCCAATACATCTTTCTGTATTTAATTCTTAGTTCTTCACTTTTCTTCTTGACATGTGCTTTCCATCGCAGTTTAGCATCCAGGGTCATGCCGAGATACTTAGCTGTGTTCGCATACGGTACTATTTCTTGATTTATGGTAATCGGGATATGTTCGAATCGCCTGTTTGTAAAGTTGATGTGAACTGATTTAGTTTCATTTAGTTTTATTCGCCAACTTTTTGTCCATTTATAAATTTTAGTTATTGCTGTTTGTAACTTTTGTGTTGACTCTTCGTTGCTTGTGCCAACAGCTAAGATCGCCGTGTCATCTGCAAAAGTCGCCACTGTATTGTTTTCTAATACAGGAAGATCATAAGTGTATATTAGGTACAAAACCGGCCCTAATACACTGCCCTGTGGAACTCCTGCGTTGATTTCTTTCAATTCAGAGAAAGTGTCATCTAACTTAATCCTGAAGAATCTATCTTTTAAGTAAGATTCCAGTATATTAGCAAATTGGATTGGTAGAAGATTTCTTAATTTATGGTTAAGTCCTTCATGCCACACTCTATCAAATGCTTACGCAACGTCTAGAAATATTGCTGAACAGATTTTTTTCTCCTCTAGTGCTTTCTCAATTATACTGGTTATTCGGTGAACTTGATCAATTGTTGAGTGTTGGTTACGAAAACCGAACTGATGATTTGGGATTAAGTTTTTACTCTCGATTATCGGATTTAACCTTTTTACCAGAAGCTTCTCAAAGAGTTTGGACATGACTGGCAATAGCGAAATTGGCCTATAAGATGAGGTTATGTGTGGTGGTTTCCCAGGTTTTGGGATCATGATTACTTCTGCAATTTTCCACAAGCTTGGTACATATTTGATTCTAAATGCTGCATTTATAAGATTGGTGAGCTTTACCAGAGCTTTCCTTGGCAGTTCTTTTAAGATTTCTGCTGTAATAAGATCGTAGCCAGGAGCTTTTTTCATATTCATATTAGTTTTTATCTCACACGCGACTTCTTTTGTTGTTGTCGGTAGGATTTCTTTACTTTCTTGCACAGCTTGTTCAGATATTATCTCGGCTTCTAATGTTTCATCTTGATGTGGCTGGAATATTTTTTCAAGATGTTCAGCAAATTCTCGAGCTTTGTCTTCATTGTTCCTAGCCCATTTATCACCTGCTACTCTTATTGGAGGGTTCTGTATTATTGGTCTTTTAATTCTTTTGGTTGCTTTCCAAAGAGAATAATCAGTGCTGCTATCATTAGTTAATTTTCTTAAATAGTTGCTGACTGATTCATTTTTCAATTCTTTGATTTCTCTTCTTAATTGTTGAGTGAGATTGTTCAAATTAGTTTTATCTTGAGGGGCCCTTGTTTGTTGCCATACTCTTCTCGCTCTTCTTTTTTCTGCTAGAAGTTCCCTAATTTCCAAAGGGTAGTTGTTTCCCTTGATTTTCTTTTTAACCTCAGGGGTATTTTCCCAAGCTGATTGCTGTATATCGTCTACAAATTTGTGAACTTCTTTGTCTAATTGCTCCTCGGTCTTTAATGGAACCATTAAGTTAATTTTTTCTTCTAGCGATAGTCTAAAGCATTCCCAATTAGTGTGATTATTTACTAGAAAAGGGTTCCTTTCTTTCTGAATAATTTTTTCACTTAACGTTAAAAGTATCGGTGAATGATCAGAGTTTAGGTTGTGGCTTTCATCTACTTGTATATAATTTACAGATATCTTCTTTATTATAAAGAAATCAATCAGATCTGGTACTTTATTTGGATCAGTAGGCCAGTAAGTTGGTTTTCCAGTTGAGAGAGCTTCACAACTGCATTTCCTAATGGCTTTTAGGAGTTCTTTACCCTTAGTTGTTGTTAATCTGGAGCCCCAGTGGACGTTTTTGGCATTAAAGTCTCCTCCAAGTATAAACCGTTTTCCTAATTTACTGAGGAACTCGAGATAATCCTTTTCTTTCAACGAGTGCTTCGGTGGGCAGTACACACCAGCAATACAAATAGAACCATTTTTGGTTTTGACGTTAACAGCAGTTGCTTGTATTTCTTCTGTTTCATATTTTAACTCTTCATAGTGGTGGATACTATTTCTGATTATAACCGCACTACCTCCTTTAGCAGTGTTTTCCGGATGAATGGTATGATATATATGATAATTTTTAAATTTAATGATTGTTTGTCTAGTGAAATGTGTTTCCGTGATGAGACATACATCGATTTTTTCTGTGTCCAGGACCACTTGCAATTCTTGTTGATGTTGCATAAGTCCATTGGCATTCCAACATAAGATTCTAAGATCACCTGCCATTTTTCTGTTTAGGGATGGCTCCCTTAGTGCTGTATTCTAATTTCTGTAATCGCTCATCAAATGTATTGAGCCTGCTTAAAATTAATTTAAGTGTTTGACTTATTTCGTCATTTTGACCAGTGTTCCCTGGATTTCCGTTACTCATCGTTACTTGAGCATAAGTCATTTTACCCAATTGTCCATGAGTAGTTCCCAACTCTCTACGATTTACTTCGGGTTGGGTCATCTTAACTGCCTGCTGCCTGAATAATCTTGGATTTTTAGCAATCACATTCCTATTTTTGATGTTTTGCAGTTCAATGGCAACGCTGCATCCTCTATAGTTAGCCGGATGGTTTTCTCCACAGTGAACACATTTAGGCTGAACATTTCTATCTTTTACACAATCTTTGGTATGATGTTTACCTAAACATTTGACACACCTGGGTTCCCTGCTGCAATATTTTTGTGTATGTCCATAGGCTTGACATTGTTTACATTGTGGTATAAGTTTAGACCGTCTTAGAGGCTGAATAACTACTTTGCACCCTAAGATGTACTTAATTTGATAAATTTTTTCGATATCTTCATCATTATCGAAGGTCAACATAAACATGTTGAGAGGTACTTTGCCTCTCCGTTTTAGCTTAATTGATGCTTCAGTAGCCTTAAATCCTTTTGCTTTCAGATCATCAATTATTTTTTCTGGTTTACACGTAGAGTGTAAATTTTTAGCCATAACCCTTATTGGTCTGGTTTGTTTATCTTCAAACGTGTGCCAAGCACGGTTTTCTTCATTTAACATACTTGTCATTTTTCTGTAAGTTTCACCATCTTCCAAGTTTATTTTGATGGTGTTTCCATTCATCACCTTTGCATTAAACTTATCAGTTGTAGTAATTTTTTTTAATTTTTCATAGAGTAGATCGTAGTCTTTGACTTCATCTATTACTATTGGTGGTGGTGGAGGTATTTTTTTTGATGGTTTCTGGATAATATTAGGAACATCATCCTTTAATTGAGGTGGGGAGGGCGTATTATTCAATTTTCTTTTTTTTCTTCTAACTCCTTTAACTCTTATCCACTCAGTTTCTCGAGCTAGTTCGTCTTCATCCGTATGGTACTCTTGTTCAATTGTAGTCTGGCTAGGAGTAGGATAGATTGCCTCCTTTGGCTTAAGAGCTTTAACTTCGTTTTCAAGCATTTTCATACGCTCCTGCATCAATGCAATTGTATCATTCAATTGCTTGTTAATATTGTTGGCTTCAACTAGTGCATTATTAGCTCTACACAATTCATTGTGAAGCTTTTCTTCGTTTGTAGAACGAATGTTCTTGCTACTGGCCCCAATGGAAGGACTACGGCCTCTTATCGGAGAATACGATACTTTATTACTCCTATCGAAGGGATTTATAATATTATTTTCTGATTCGCTCAGTTGAGCTTGTTTATTCACCAACATATCTTGTGATTTGTTAAAATATTTGTAGTTTAGCAATGGCTGGTCTCCCCCAGAATCCACGAGACCGACCTCCGAAGAGGGTGGATTTACCTGATTAACAGGTGTACCACCTGGGGTATTATTTTCCATATTCGTTCCGCTCATTGCTCATTTATAGTGTACTGCACTCGCATCTAGTATTTAGCCGACGTATTCACATCGTTGCCCGGGTGTTACCACTTGGAGGTATACTAGACACATTTGGTGGTTTCTACATAGTTGCAGCGTTGGAATATAGACCACGAGATACATGGCTATAGACGGTCAACCCTTACCCTATTGAGACGCACCCAACACCCAAGAAAAAACATAAAAATATAATCAACTAACCGACTCAAAAGTCAAAGCCTATTTGGGCCTTTTTGCCTAAATTGTATGGGTCTACAAAACATAAACAACCGAATTTGACGGACTGTTTCTCCGGATTTCTTGCCTAATGGTTTGATTTGGATATTGCAACCTTAGAGGTATGGTTGAAACCATACACATTAATCTGAAGCTTCTGGTGATGAAATTATGTTCTGCTTATATTCGGCTTATCCTGGGAGGATCCATCATAGTTCCATTTGCTAAATAAGTTAAGCTCGGCGTTTCTAAGACCTTCAATACAAATTTACTTTACATTTTTAAGACAATTTTACCTCGGATGATGTTTCTGTAATGGTTAAATTCTCTGCAACACACTCATCCTTAGCCACTATTATTTTATATTAGCTTAGTAGGGCATTGATATTGTGGTCTTTCAGTGATATCCTAAGAGTGTGTAATTAATTTGGTTATCTTGAGGTGTAGGAATACTGTCTTTTATTCTTTGAATTCTTTTTGGACTAGGTAACGAAACTCTTTGTTGTATTGATGAACTAACGCAGAACTTAATGTTTCGGAAATTTCATCAGTTATGTTACCTAAAGAGGATAGTCGAATATGCGTTTTTTTTTGTTCATTCAGAAGAATTTGTTTCTTACCCTCATCAATTATCAATTCGCAGATATTGCACAGCTCAAATTTGGCAGAGATGATAACAAGGGTCCATATTTTATTCTCTTTCTTGTTTGATCGTGGAACTCGGCGAACTTTTTTAGTACTGAACCACTAAGGCCAAAAATTATGATAAAAAGGAGTTTTTAAATATACAATGAATAAGTAATTTATTCAAATTTTTAAAAACTATAAGTTGGAGTTTTTTTAGTTCTAATGGATTTACTAATAAGCCTAGGTAATTCAAGTATCAGCGAATTTCCTAATGGTTGATACCATAAATCCAGTGAAAAACAGAGACAAATCAAAATTCAAAATAACGATCTTTTTATCTGACTTTCACACAACTTTTAAATCCAGTCAAAATGAGGGCTAACTAATTCTGTTTACTTTCGCATTAACTTTGATTTTTTTATATGGGTTTTATGAAAAATAAATTTTATGGCGATGAAATCGCAAAATGGACAACAGTAGACCGGTCTAAGACGGCATATTTCAAAATGGAATATTATGTTAAAACGACTTAAGGTACCAAACAGTATTTTTCAAAACTCACCTAATATAATTTTCCTTCACTTATTATTTTGATGAAATGTGACGTGTGGGTTGGAAATTATATTCTAAAATGATTGTTCGCTATCTATTGTTCCTACATTTAATTTTGGTTGGACCGAGAATAGTCGTATTTGTACAGTTTGAGGAATAACATTACACAATGTGGGAGTAACATTTGATATCATAATTCAAAATTTCGCATAATATGGGGCTGAAACATGTAAAATTTTACTTAAAAAACTCACTGACTAGAACGTGTTCATGACAATATTCCTGAGGAGTTGGTGTTTCGATCTACGTTGTATAAAAGTAAAATTCTACAATTTTGTAAATTTTGAAAATTTTAAATTTTGGAATTGAAACGAACGACGTCAGGCATTTGTTATAAAGGGTTCATTACAACATTATTAGAAGCTCTTATTTCTCTATCTTTTTTTATCAAAACGAGCATCAACACACTTAGAGGTCTTTGCCTTTGATTTAGATCTCTTCGACTAAATGTTTCTTTGGGCAAAGCTTTTTGGTTATAGATTATTTGCTATATACCATGTACAGGTTTGTTTTGCAAACGGCAGCGATACTTGCAAAAATATTCTGCACACACACAAAAATGCATCTTTTCATATCGATAAAATCGTAATTAAAAAAACATTTATTTTTCTAATTATTAATTAAATTAAACATTTTGTTTTTACTTTCAGTGCTCGACAATTAAAACAAAAATCGGCGATCCATGAGATATTATTGTTCATCTACGCAATTTTTTTAATTGGGTAATTAATTTATTTTGTATATTTTAAGAATAAAACAAATACATACTAATCTATTTAAATGTAATTTAGAAATTAAAATTTACAATAATATAGAATTAATTAATTATTGCTATTTCTATAGTAAGGTTCAATATATTGTATGGATGGTTAATTATTGATTTACAATTTTTTTATTTAAAAATAGTTTTGAAAAATTTAGCGTTGGGTTATTTTTGTATTACACATTGTATATACAGACGAATGTAATGTTATCAACCCTTTGATCGTTTTGTTTGTATATTGTATCCAAATGTATTCTCCATTTCCGCATATCAAATTTAGCGTCAAACATTTTATTAAGATAATATTATGTAATAAAAACATGTGACACATTTTCGGTTGCAAGATGATTACAAATTTGGATGAAACATTAGAGGGAAGCACATATGGTTGAATGATGTTGAAATCTATAAGTTTGGAGTGATTAAATCGTTTTATCCGCATTTGCAAAAATACAAAAATAGAAAACAAAGAACCATGCAACTATACTCATTGTTTTATGTACACATTTTGTTAGATAGATGTTATCGAATCTGCACGGCCGGAAATTATTTATCGATAGTTTGCCGCGAATTTATTGTAACAACATAAAAATATAATGTATATTGTAAACAAAGTATTTTGACCTTTTTTCGATGTATATAGCTCTATGTAACTATCCCTCTTGCATATATTTGTAGTATAGTACTCAAGTTTGAAATATTACACCAATCATATTCCAATTAATCATTACACTTGTATTTCTTATGTTTAGCCGCATTAAACATGTAAACGAGATGTTTCGTATTTGGGTTTTGTACAAATTTAACTGATGGAATCCAGATTACGATATATACATATACACGGATTATTAATAAAAAAAAAAAATATTTCTTTTGAGTTATGGTTTTGTTATGCTTTTAATGAACATAATATGTATGTATGTAATATATATTCGAAATGAAAAAGAAATTTCCGGCATTACATTACGTTATGAAATCGTCGGTCTATATTAGAGATGATGGTTTTATAAAAGAATACACACAAGTGAAATTTTATTCTCAAGTGGTTGCGTTTTAATTATAGACATCGAAAACCAATTTACATCGTTTTTGGTTCAGCATCGTTTCGACTACCAAATATGTTTGAGTATATAGTTCAAGTATCTTGGAAGATATTATGAAGAAATTATTTGCACTTTTATTTGAGAAAATTTTCACAAGTTTTGTATTTTGCAGAAGCAGGTGGCTCTCCAAAGTTGCTTACCAAAAATAGTGCATATATTGTACAAAATGTAGCATCACCTGAAAAAAAATTTTATTTTTAAAATGTATACGTTTCGCAATCCTATGAGTAGCCGAAATTTAAATCATTAAGATAAAATAATTTTTATATAATTTTATATGATTTGCATCTGACTCAGGGTTGCTTCGTATTATCTCGACGCGTCTAGCCGTAGTATAGAATTTAAAGCGCCATAATAATCACTATACCAGGACTGTGAAAAATATTCAAGTTTTAGAGATATTTCCCGCTCACATATTGGTTGTTTCATTTAATTACAGTAATTTCCGAGAAATGGATCAAATGGGTTAATTAATGCCACACATGTAATTCGAGATACTAATTTGTCAGGAATTGGTTGGAAATACTGTTGGAACATTTACAAATTTCGTAAAATTAATCGGATACAAATGTTCTGTTCACGATACCCGTGCGCCATGCCATACATCACTAAATTTTCAAAAATTGTATTCCCCATCGTCAATTTTCAAATTATACGATTTTTTTATTCCTTAAACTGACCAACATTTTTGGGTTTCTTGAGTGGGCCTGGCCCTATAGAAAAATTTCACTGTACTGGACTATTTAGTAGAACCCAAGAGAAAGTTGCTCTAGGCCGAAGATATTTTAGTAAATTAAACGAAATGCCTTGATTGGGTGGTGAAAGTGGGGAAAATTTGACGGGTGGACGGAGGTATGAAAATGGGGATTCTCAACAACATCTCAAAAACATAAAATGTTCAAGCAAACCGATCCAAATGGAAGAGGAGACTTAGAACCTTGCTTGCGAGCCATATCTCAAAAATTAGCAAGGTTTTGAGCGATTTTGGTCACCATGCTTTATTTTGAGTTGTATATTGACAATCGAAGTGCAAATTTTATTGAGACAAAAACCCGCGGCTCGAAGATTTCTTTATCAAATAATTTTAAAAATAAAAATCACCACAGAGAGGAGTTAACAAAATAACGACCTTATTTTTAATTTTAGAGTTGCCGTAAGTTGTGTCATTATTTATACTTTTTTATGTTCTCTTTTTTCTCCACATTAATGTCAGCGATTTTCACAATTACAATTTTTTTATAAAGGATACATCAAGCTGAGAAAAAGTCCTAAGCGGACTTGTTTTTGTTCTTGTCCAATATCGACTCCAAATTACACCAGAATTTATCCCCAAGTAGAAATTTGGTTAGCCGAAATTAAATTTGGTTAAAACTCCTCATGGATACCATCGATATTTGCTTGATTTATGTTCCTCAAATATTTGACAGCCTTATATCTAAAAGGCTTATTCCGATGCATCTCTGAACATATACTGAAAGTTGTGTGGATTAGTACTTATATTATTCAAAGACCGTGGTGTCGTACACCGAGCAACTTCAACGTCTGGGATCTCAATTTAGACCAATCGGAATTTATATCAACACGTCTTCCTGCTGAATTTTATTAACCCATAAACTCGGAAAAATTACCTTCATTACTACTGTTACTGGAAACAAACAACCAACTGTCCAAATATTCTTGAGGGGTTCGACAATTGGCAAAGGTCACTTGTTGGACGCCACATTAATCCATGCCGACATTAACTTGTTGACTTTTAATGTAAATGGATTGCTTTAGCTCCCTTGAATTTGATGCCCAATTTCCAAAAATCTACCTCTCGCAGCTAAGCTTGGCACTTTGATAGTAGCTTGTTTTGCAGCTCCAAGATTATTATTTCTGCTCTTATCTTTGTAATCGTTAACAGTTGAATGCAACGTACGTACTGATAAGAATGTTCCATAACATACTCCTCTAAAACACTTTTTGATAATCAGAGTCAACAGTATGAATAAGAATCTACCGATACAACTTCTTGATACATTCTTCACCGTTCACAATTGTAATTTACATGGTACAAAATCGACAAATAATTGATGTTAGTTCGGCTTGAATCATTGAACCACATATACCAATGTATTGTTAAGGAAAAACCCTTAGCTTGCTTTGCACGATCCATGATGCATACTATTCAGTAATCCAAGTTTTGTGGTGGTGCTTTCTTCTTTGACGGCAGCGTGGTGAGGTAAATACAAATTGTTCCAATAGATTTCGTGCTTAGGTACTACTTCTCACCCTATCGATGATATTCATCCATGAATGTTTTAAAATCGGTTGCGCTTGCGCATTTTGTACTCCTGACAAATTTTCGTTTCATATTAAAATGTCATTTGGTACAGCCTTATGATAAGCGACTACTTCGGCACAAATCCATCGTATTGATGACCTTTTTTACACTTTCATCTAACCTTCGATATTCAGGATATACCTATTATCCTGACTATTGTAAACCCTTTTAGAATTGTTCAGGAAAAAGGAATAGCTCTTAATGGTCCATTTTTCATGTTAAAGCCCAATTACTTTTCAGATTTTTAGTCTTCTTTGATACGGATATTTCGTATTACGGATTGTTATTGTATTGAGCCCCTTTATACACATTTACGAAAATGTAAAATTAATTCGGTTCTCAAGGGCTTTTAAAAAGAAAACTTACCCGCTTCGTAAGCACTAAGTCGTAATTACATATATTAGTTTCAAGGTATCTTAAGCACTAATCAAAGAACAAAAAAAAAAATCCAAAAAACTGTGATGATGATGTGCCGGTTAACCAATTTTAGTAAATCCTAAAGAAAACGGTACTTTTAGCCCCACCTTAATAAATATAAACAGCAGCTTACTCAAAATATGATGATTAAATTTAGGAAGTAAGTTTCCTGAAAAGTTTTAAAAGAAACGTCTTTTTGCAAATTGCAACAATAAATTAATTTTTTAAAATAAAATTCTTAATTTTAAATTTTTGAAACCATTAAGTCGCGACTATTGATATTTCAAATTGAATTAAAGGAAGTTTTAAAATTTGGGATATTTAATTTGGATTGTTTGTATACTTTGGTCAAGGCAATGTATTCTGGGCTTGAAGCTCTTCCAACTCTTTCGTAGCTTATATTACCAAACAACGTATATGCACAATGTCACTAAACTCTCATCGAGTTCAGATGCCTCAAATTTTATTTCTGCATAGAAAATATAAAAGAGTATTTTACTATATTCTTCAAAATGTTTCATAAGCTTGCACGAAACGTTTTAAGATAGCTAATGTTAATTCTGACTAAAACGTCCATTATAGTGAAACCATTCTGCGGCTAATTAATTCCTTAGCTACCTAGGCGCAAACATTTTTAATTTATAGATTGGGTACAAATGAAGACGATCCCCTTCAAAATAGCTTGTTCTCGGTAACCGGTCTTTTGGATGCAATTTTTTAAATTAACTGTGGTGCACTGCTTAAAGTTCAAATAATTTCCAACAAGAATTTGAGGTTCCCCTTTGATTGTTTTTATTGAGTTACTGTCGAAATTGAAAACAAAGATAGTATTCAGATGTTCAAAGTGCTTGAGCTTAATTCCAATGCTGTTGGGTACATCGATATGTTCGATTGGTAATCTGATAAGACCTACTTCCATTGAGAATTTGGATAGTATGATTTTAAACGTTTACGACAAGATGGACATTTTGAATTTTTACCTTGTCATAATAGAGTGTTAAAAAGGTGAATAATGCTATAAAGGAAGCAGGGATCACTACATTTGCCTGAAAAAATAATCCCGACATTTTAAAATACAGAATAATGAAACAGTTATAATCCAGAAAAATATTTTCTTTACAATGATCTGTGTCTACAAGGGTAAACAAGCAATTTGCAGGATCTGTGATCTAGGTTTTCCTAGAAATAAACCTAAAGGGTAGGCATACAATTCACCTTAAAATTCGCTCTATAACTATTATAAACTTCACCTTAGATGTCATCGTAAAATTTACCGTAGTATTCATCCCAAATTGAACTGAGTTCAATTTAAAATTGATTCCCAAATTTACCATACAATGTCTTGTTAACTAAAAAGTAACCTTCAGCACCTTAAACTTCACCCCAAAATCAATCCAAATTCTCCATCAAATCCATCAAAAATTTACCCCAAATTTACTTTAAAATTCTTCCTAAAATTACGACAAATTATAAATTAATTCTAAAATTCACTCTTAAATTCAACTTACAAGTCACTCTAAAATTAACCCTAAAATTTTACTTTAAAATTCACCCTAAAATATACCCTTTAATTCAACCTACCCTAGAAATCGCCCTAAAATTCACTGGAAAATACTCTCTAAAATTAACCCTGAACTTTACTCTAAAATTCACCCCAAGTTTCAGAAATTTAGAAAGCGGAAACCCTTAGAAGCTTTTATGAATTCTGGAGCTTGGAAATTTTAATAGAGGAAAAATTAATTTAGGATTTTACAAATTTTATAAAATCGTTAAATTCAAATTCATCATTTATTTGGAATTTAAAATTATTGATTTTAGAAATTAATGAATTTTGTAACGTAGTTTGGAATGAAAAGAAATTAGGAAATTTAGCAAAATGGGAGTTTAAAGATCTAAAGCTTTAAAGTTAGTATAAACTTAGAAATTCGTCAAATTTAAGAATCCTGACATTTAGAGAGTTTTTACAACATTCTTGAAATTTAAAATTTGTATTAGGAATTAGTTAATTTAGACATTTAATACTAAATGCAATACATTAAATTTATGATTTTCGAAATTTAAAAATTATCAAATTCCATAGGTATTTACAAATTTTAGGAATATGGAAATTTAAATAATTTAGAAATGCCAAAATATAGAAGTATTATTTAGAATTTTTGATTTTAGTAACATGTACCTGGTGCCATGGTATGGTTCTTTGATATACATAAATGGGAACATTTAGAAATCAACAGCTGCTCATTTCACGAGAAACTGCGATGGACTTTCCCATTCAGTCGCGGGTTAAGGAAAAACGCAATTCCAGGCAAGTTTAGTTCCTCCACCGCCTACCGGTACAAACAATTAAGTTTTCCCTGGTTTATCATTGAATCGAGAAAAACAATTTTTACGCTGCAGACAAATTCAAAAATTTTTAATACATAGTTTAATAATTTTCAATAATTTTCGAATAATCTCAAAAATATTTGTCACAGAGAATCTCAAAAATTCTAAATACGAATTATCAGTGAGTCAAAGGGCTTCAATCGGATGTTTTTAATTTCACTGTGATATTTCCATAAATGATGAATTTGAATTTGGCAGTTTGAATTTGATTTGGAAAAGGATGAATATGTTTTGTAAAAGGTTGAATTTGGAGTGCAAAACCTATAGTACGTCACCTATAGCAACGTCACTTGCATCTGTAGAAATTATGAACTCCTTTCAAAATCAGGGTTTTTGAAAATGGGTGGACATTTGCTTGCAGTTTCTTAAACTATTCATCACAGAAAGCAGACCACTGAAATTTAGCTGACTTTTTAAAAGTCGCTGAGATTTTCATCTACTCTCGAAGGATCAGGTTTTATGCCACTTGCTGATATAATATGCCCGAAATATATTAATTCCTTCCGAAGGAAGTTACATTTGGAAGCGTTCAATTTAAGATTATTTTGGTTTATGGATTGGAACAATTTAGATAATTTTTCGTTGTGTTCAAGAATATTTTTACCGTAAACCACTACATCGTCGAGGTAAACGAAACATTTTATTCCTTTAAGTCCAGTAAGAAAGGAATTAATAAGCCTCTGGAACGTGGCCGGCGCTTCTTTTAAACCAAAAAGGCATCCTTAAAAACTCGCAATGTTGGACTGGTACTGAATGTAGTTTTTTCACGATTTACGGGATCGAATAGGACTTGGTGATATCTGTTTCATAAATCAAAAGTACTGAAATACAGTGATTTGCTAAGTTGGTCGAGGTTTTCCGCTATATTAGGTAGTGGAAACATGTCACCGATGTCCACATCATTCAGCCTTCTGAAATCAACAGCGATACGCCAATTATTCTTCCCGTCACCAGTAGAGGAAGGTACTATGGACTAGATACCTAGGTTGAATTATTTCCTCCTTCAGCATTTGTTCAATTTGTGATGAAATTTTGCATTTTAGTGCTTCAGGTAATCGATAAGCTTTTTGATAAATTGGTGGAATATTGGGCGTAATATTAATTTTATGTTGAATACGGTTTGTATAAGTTAATTTGCCGTCCTTCAAATGAAACATGTCATTGAACATCCGGCACAATTCTAATATTGAATGATTATCCTCCAAGTTCATGTCGAAAACGCTAAATTACGCTCATATTTTTGCTCAATCAAATTGTAATTCAAACTCAATTTTTAATTTAAGTTGCCATCAACATCAAGATTATATTCAATTAAAATTTAGTTTGGATTATCAAACTTACACTTCATTTTAAAATGGAAGCTGAAATTGAACTGTAAATTTTGTAATTTAAATTTCACTCAAAATTATAACTCAGTTCCTCAGTCAATTTTGTTTCAATCAGGTTTCGTACCTATTTGTATTCAAAATATCACAAAATGTCTATCTAATTGCAACCAAAATTTTGGAATTCAAACTCAACATTTCTCAGAATTTTTTCCTCACTAAACATAAAATTTTGCTCAAATATATTTTATAATTGTAATTGTAACTTAATCTTTAATTTTTCTCTTACCAGTCCAATTCGAAATACAAACTCAACTTTTAAACTAAAAACTAAATTACAGTTATGTTTTTGCTCAAGTCCAAATTACTATTCAAATTCAATTTCTGCTACAAATTTAACAAATCGTTTGACCCAAACTAGAGTTTTAAATTCTACTCTAACTCAGCATTTCTAATAACACTCAAATTTTTCTTAAATGCATTTGCAACTAGAGCTGAAGTTGTACCCTAAATTTCTAATCAAGCATATTTAGATAAATCTAGGTTAGAATTTTTAGTTAATTTATAAACAAAAAAATTCTGGTTTTATTTCAACCATAATTTTGTGTTAATTAAATTTGGAATTCAAACTCAGTTTTGAAATATTTTTGAATTAAATTGTATCCAAATTTTTCCTCAAACCGTCGATTGGGTTGAAATTGAGTTTTTAGTTCACTCCGTTCTAAATAAAAATTTTGCTCGCAAAATTTTAACTAAATCTATAAAATTCACTCAAACTGTTATTAGAGGCAGTCTGGATTCTAAACTTAAGTTTTAAGCTTATGTATTTGCTTAAATCAAATTGTAATTTAAACTCTATTTCTAATGTAAGTTACTACTTCAAATTTTATTCAATTATCCTTCTATACTATTATAAAACAAAAAGCATTCAGATTTTTGCTCGATTTCTGATTTTCTAGTTGAACTAAAAAATTTAAACTCAGTCACATAAAGTGCACTAACTACATATTTTGCTAAAATTGTTTTCAAAATGTGTTTAAGAAGACAATTTCTACTTAAAATGTCACTAAAATTCATTATATCTATTTTAGAATTCTAATGCAAGATTTATGTTCAAAATTCCATTTATTATTTTGTTCAACTCCGAAAACTGGTTGGAACTAAATTTCTGACTAAAAATCTTAATTTTTTTTTAATCCATTTTGATTTTAAACTAAGTTACTAGTCTGAACACCACTCACATATTAAAATGAAAATTACAATAATCAATTAGTAGAATACCTAAATATTCGTTAAAACTTTAAATTTCACTCAAGTTTTTATTTCAATTTAATTCAATGAGCTTGATCAAAATTACAATTCATATTCAAGCACCGATGTATCCATGGTTTTATTCGAATCCATTAAAACTATTTTTATTTCCAGTCTAATTTTTTGTTCCAATTCTAATTGGTTTCAAAATATTTATTTTGGTTTTATCATTTTTTTAAATTTAAATTCCTAATTCAAATTTCACTCAAAATTTCCGAAACAAATTTCTAAACTAAATTCAAAGGACATTTTGTTGGTTATTTGAGTTCAAATCTCGTATTGCAACCCAATTTTAACCTAATTGCAATTAAAATTATGTTTAAATCTAGTTTGGAAGACCAAATTTAAACTCAAATTTTTGCTCAAAACCAAGTAGAATGTCCAATATGTTATTGGCATCTTGGTTCGAATTGTAACACAATTAAAATTGTATCTCTTTAATTTTAAACTGAAAATTTATGGATTTAACACAGAAGTTTCTTTTTAAATCCACTCAATATTTAGTCAAGCCCCGGTTGGAATTTTTATTCAAAGACTGGAGTTCAAACTCTATTTATGAAAACTACGATTAGCTTTGGATTCATATTAAACACAAAATGTTGTCCAAATCTAGTTTGTATATCTAAGTCAATTTTAAAATTTTTTAATACCTACTCAAGAATTTATTCAATTACATTTGGGAATTCAAATTTTCTTTCATATTTTTGCTCGAAATTTCGATTTTATATTGTTTCAGATATGTTGAAATTCTCAAACGTATGTTGACATACAATACGTTGACTTTTCTCACGTATAAATGGCACTCAATATTTGACTAAAATTCATGTTTGAGTTATTTTCTATTTTAAATTAAATTTAAAATTTTACCTAAATCTTCTACTTTAAATTTCATTCACATTCATTACGTCCAATTCAGAATTGAAGCTCATTTGGTTACCTTTAGATTTTCCTCTCATTTTGGTCAAATCCATCGTGTTTTAATTGTAATTTGAAATCGATTTCTAATCTACCATTTTGGTCAAATAATGCAGTTAGTTATTCACACTTAATAATCAACTTTACATTCAATATTTTCCTCAAACCTATAATAACTTGGAACTTTTCGGATTAAAAATTAGTTTTTGTTCGAGCTCATTTTGAATATGAATAGCTTTAAAACTGTCGCTCAAGTGCATAAATAGGGTAGAATTGCTTTTGCTACGTTTTTATAGTTCAATTTTTGATTTGGATTTCCCAAAAAAAAAAAAAAATTCTTTACATAAGAATCCTAAGCCTAGTCATAAGTATTTTGACGTAGCTAATTAAAACTTTTCAAATGTGAAAATAAATAAAATAATTTTAATAATATACATAGATTTAGGAATTTAACGAATTTTAAGAATTTCAAAAAATTTGAGAATTTTTGATTACAAGAATTTTAAAAGTTTTAAATTCCTTAAAACTTTAAGCTTCTTAAAGCAAAATGTTAATTTGAAATTTTTTTTTCAATAATCGTAAAACTTAAAACAATTCAAATTCTGGAAAATCTTTAAAAAGTTTAATTTTTTAAATGTATTTTTAATTTGTGATTTTGTTTAAATTCTGTAGCTGGACAGGAGGCGTAAAGCACAAAATTTCGAATGTTAGATCTCACGTATAATAATCAGTAAAGATTATATTATTATTGTTTGTTTTAAAAAAAAATTAAATCCAGCTTCCTCGTGTTCAGCTCTTTTAAGCCCAGCAGGTCATATTACTAATAACTTCAAACTCGCTCATTTGATGAGTAGCAATAGAGAGTTTTTTCATTGGGGACATTCAGCTTCGTAAACTGTTGTGTAAAATCGTTGTTTATTTACGTAATTTTAGGGCTATATGTATGGGTATCATCTATAAGAACATTTAAAATTATGTCTTCTATCAGCGCACCTAGCCGTTGTCAAATATTTCGCGCACCACCGTATATTTACCGATCAGTTATTTTTATACTGCTACACATTTCCCCAAAATATATTTCTGTCGTTTTGAATTTTATCAATTCTATATAAGATGTAAGTAATACTTTGTATATAAAAATTTACTTGCCAAAGTTTTATTTTGATGAGACCATTAAATCATAAACAATATTTTTGTACATACCAAGGCAAGACCAATGTGGCGCGGCGGCGCTAATACAATAATTAACGATATGATTGAATTTTACGACTAAATTATAGCAAAATAAAACAACAAAATCAATTGATTTGTTTTGGTTTTCCAACCAAACTAAATTTAAGAATAACACACATACATACACACACAAAGCTATTTATGAATTTTCTTTTGAATGCTGTTGTTGAAATTTTTATTATCGAAAATATAACGTTTTGGAAAAATTATTTATTATTTTTTATTTTTAATTAAGAAAACAAATTTAACAAAACACGCTATAATACGGTTGTACGAATATAGTCGAAAGTTACAAACTAATTAATTTAAAAAAAAAATCTTCGCTATGTATTGTATACAGATTGTCGCGTCATATGGGAGCTATATGTGTTAAACTGTAACATTATTCAAGAGAGCGAAGCAAATGAAAATTCCAAAATAAAAATAAAACTATTTTTGTAAAATTGATTTGGTGTTGATTTTATGATTGATTTATTGAAGTGCAAGAAAACTATACGTTGTGTGTGTTGTTGTTGAAAATACTGTTCGTAAATGACATGTTTATATACACAATTTTTTTGAATTTACTTCCGATTTTTTAGACTTTGCTCGCCTACGAAAAGTGTATCGATAAAATGGAAATTACCTTAAAATTGATCTTTCTACTAATTTGAAACGGTGTGCGTGTGGGATCGAATATCTCTATTTTATGACGGTAATAAATGTCACCTTAAACAGTGTGATGTTTATATTTCCTCAATAGTTTCTAATTTAACTATAAGCTTATTGAATTGCGCTGTTGTTCAAATTACTTTAATTAAAGAAAATAAAAAAAAATTGGCTGGATTGGTGTCCTGAAGTAATATTATTAAGTACACCGTGTATAAAAATACTCTACAAAACTCAATTCAATTAAATTTATTGAATTGGTTAAAACGCATAAAAGTGATCACATTAAATTTATTTTTCCAAAATTAAATAAACTATTAAATGAGATATTGGGCTAGATTTTACACTACATATAATAAAGTTATAAAAGAATCCAACAATCCCCGATTCCACAAATATAAAAAAAATACTTTGAAATCATAATAAAAAAAAACATTAAAACTAGTTGCTGGTCATAAAAAATGAAAACTACAGAAATTTGAACGAATTAATTTAATATCCATAATTATTCCAATTTAATAGTTAGCGGCAGTGTAACCATGTTTGGTGTTATAGTTTGATAAAAGTTTCGTTTTTTAAGTAGTCAATTTGCCGGGAGCCAGGATGTTAATATTTTGTTGTTTTTTCTTTTCAAACGACTTAATTTTATTGGTGTAATGAGAAACATATGAATCGTTAAATAATATTTGATTATAACAGTTATGTAAATTGTTTGATGATTATGACTGCTTTGAAGTACATAGTAAAGAAAAAAGTTTTTGAAAGTTTCATTCTAGATAAAAATATGGAATTACAATATACTGGGTTACGGCATATTTTATTACGGAGTATGATAAAACGGCATGTTTCAAAACGGCATATGGTACACTATGGGCATAAGGTACACTATGACATATTTCAAAACGGCATATTGTTCATTATGGCATATTTCAAAACGGCATATGGTACACTATGGCATATGATACATTATGGCATATTTCAAATCGGCTTATTTTAAAACGACATATGGTACGTTGCGGCATATGGTACATTGCATGTATGATTTAATTTTTTTTTTTATTTCCAAACCTGTATTATCAGGATGTTTATGTTTGAATTACAATGAACGCGAACACGTAAAATGCAGAAGATCAATTCGCTTTCGACAATGAACATCAATACGTTGTAAATGCATTCTTTGAACAGTGTATCTATAAAAAACGTTTAACACTTGTTACATTTTGTTTTGTGAATGGTATAAACTACGAAGGCTTACTGAAATTATTCAAATGGAGTGATTTTTCAATAAGTGATCGGAAGAAATAGAAACTCCCAACATTAGAAAGAAATTCACGATTGCCTTTATTTCTAAAATAATATTCAGGTAGCAAATAAATTTTACTTTCAGTGGGTGTTTCTGGTATGTATTTCGACAGTTGTTTTTTGTTAATAACCACATAACTGGAAAGCGGTTTCTAACTGAAAATATAAGTGCAATAAAACATCTGCTATACTACATTAGTTCGGTAAAAAAAACAACAAAAATTAAAATTAAAATCTGGATTTCCAACATATATTCTTCGTAAGAAAAAATAACCCTTAAAAAGGCCATAAAACCAACAATCATTACAAAAATAAAATAAAAAATCGGCGTATTAATAAGCGAATTAGCTAACCTAGGCTAATTATTGATGTTCATAGAAAATTTGTTCCATTTATTTGCAAATAATTTTATTTAATAAAAATAACCCCTAAACGTTACGACAGACGCAGTGCGAGGTAGCTGAACGCCCACATGGCCCTACAGTAAGAGTACGACAGAACGAAAAAGCTAAAGGGCTAAATCACGTATTTTTAATTTTAAAATTAGATATACATAATTAAAATTAGATTTACATACAAATTTATTTTCATTGGAAGAACAAATTTAATTTTATTAAGTGAATGAAAATTCTGTTAAGCGGTAGAAAATTCTGATAACTGAAGAAAAATTCCTGTAGGTGAAGGAAAATTTAAGTAAATAAAAGATAATTCTACTAATTGAAGCAAAATTCTGTTAGGTGAAGGTTTAAAGGAAAATCCGTTAAGTGAAGGAAAATTTTATTAATAGAATGGATTTCGGCATAATTGGGTAGGAAATAGCCAAGTTTCAGATTAATTTAACTTATTCCAGAACTTCATCTAAAAATCATTTTAACCCTTAAATGACACACTTAAGAAAAATCACTCAAATGCCACACTGGGGTCTTTTAGACCCCAGCTTGAAAATTGCCCATTATTTCTTGAATTTTTTGATATTTAGTTTTGACAATTTTTTCAATATAGTTCAAAGTTTACTAAAGGAGACCAAATTATTACATTAATGAAATTTTATTTTAATCATACCAAAAAAAAAGGTCTGTGAAAAAATAAAAAAATGGCTTTTTTTACATAAATTAACCGTAATTTTTTAATTTTCAATATTGTTAGCTAAAAATTTAGCGGTGTACTCTTGAGATAGTATCTTTTTAGATAAAAATAAGTCCGATACTGAATCTTTAAAAAAAAGGTATTTATTTTGCAATATGAACGTTGAATTTTTTCTTATCGTCGAAGATGGCCGACCACGGCTCTGGCCAGCCGCTTGACGCTCTCCTACATACAAAAGCCATTGATCCAAAGTACCCTCTTCAATATCTTTCTGGTCTACTTCCGTGGCACTCTCTGGAGCACTGCATATTGATAAGTCTGAATCATTGTCTTTACTGTCCTCAAACACGTTATCTTCTCCTCCTGAAGATGCTTCGTTGATGATCGCTTACTAGCTCTTCTCGGACGGTTCAACTCCGCAAATTATACGCCACCTAATAATACGTCAAAATCAAAAGAAATATGATAAACTAAACAAATTTTAATATCGAGCGCAGTCTTACTCACGACCAAAAACAATAAAACAACACAAAAAACGGCAAAACCAACTTTGAAAAATTATTTCGTATACAATACAAATATTTTCATTCAATTTTTATCAAATCTGATCACCTAGAGATCTTAGTCATATCACATTTTCCTTGTCTGATTAAGGCCTATTAGTCGGTTTTTATTTCTTGAAAATCGGATAAGCACCTTTCGAATTACTTTGTTTACAGGCAGATATCAACAGCGGGGATATAATGCATCTCTTTCGCTCTAGGTCTGCTAGAGTTGAGATGCCTACAAATTATTCCGATTTTCACACAAATATACGTAAATGACACACTGGGCTCCGTTGGACCCCACCGTGATTTTGGACCTTTCTACACAGCTGCTAGCAGTCAACCGGCTTGCGCTGAGTACGTAAACGTAGTGCAATATCTCAACTATAGCAAGGGGGAGGGGACACGAGATGCATTTCCGGTGGAAACATTTAAATATGTACGATTGATAAAGGTCTGGGGCCCACTGGACCCCATGTGTCATTTAAGGGTTGAGATCCCATTTCCATCGCACTTGTCGAATTTCATAATAATCTGTTAAGAAATAGCCAAGTTCCATACTAATGGACCATATTCTAGAATTTTATCTAAACACCATTCTAGAATTGCATTTTCATCGTATATGTCGAATTTCATCATAATCTGTTGAAAAACAGCCAAATTCCATCATAATTGGTCATATTCCAGAACATCATCTAACATCAGTTTTAGAATCCCATTTCCATCGTATACAAATGTTGAATTCATCATATTCGGTTAATAAATAGCCAAGTTTCACTCTAGTTGGCCATATTGCACTTGTCAAATTTCATCATAATTGGGTAAGAAATAGCCAAGTTTTAGAATATGCCTTAGTATATGTCATATTGAAATATGCCGTTTTAATATATGCCATAGTATACCAAATGCCGCAGTGTACCATATGTCGTTTTAAAATACAATGCCGCTTTGAAATAAGCCATGTTGAACGGATCCCCAATACACTCTGTTCATTATTTAGCGCCAAGCCACTAAGGGATGACACATGTTCTGTTTTTAACACACAGAACTGTTACAGATCATAATCAGTTAATTCCTACATATCGCGTTAACTTTTTAATACCACGGCCCCTGAAAAATGACAACCAGTTAGGTTCTCCAAAATTGTTAATTAATATTAGTATTCATCGATTCCACACGAAAACGATAAAAAAAAACGAAAATTTGGTCCTGACCCCTTTTGATTTTGACGAAAATTGCTGAAAATTTTCTTTACATAAAATAACTCAACCCATATTTTTTGTTTCCTTCTACGGTACTGTTCTTCGAAGCAGGGGTCGTTCACCGTTTTTGGATTTTTTGCAATTTTCCTAAAAACTCGAATGTCGAAGTGCTCATTCTCAAAAACTACTGCACCGATTTTAATGATTGATAACTCATATACCTTAAGTCTTACCATTTTTTATATTTTTTTCGAAAAGCCTATTTACCTTAAAATCAAATAATAAAATAAGAAAAGTGTGATATATTCCGGTTTTAAAATATAATTTTTTGAAAATATCTGGATCGGAGTTTTTTAACGAAAAAATCAAAAAAAATCACTCAAATTTTTCACTTCGTAAAATTTGATTTTAAATTTGTTTTTGTTTTACATCCTCGAATTGGCCATTAATAGATACATTTTGCACTGCAATAAAACCATAATTTGATTGTTGTACTAATGTATAATTTTTATTATACTATATCAAGAAACCTCTGCTGCTCTTCACAAAAGGATTTTTTTAAATATTTAAAGCTGTCTTATTTTTGATATTTTTGAGTACCTGGTATTTGTTTTACTCAGTTATAATTTTCTTCCCATTTTAATATAATCCTTATTACTAAAAACAAATAATTTACTTTTGATTCATTTTTCACAGCCCACGAATAGAGTTCTTTCGGCGATGTTATTTGGCTTTTAAATGGTTTTTGTAAACTCGCTCTAGAAACAATCCTCTTAAGAACTCCTCCTAACGCATCGCAAGGTCCTTTTCCATGGCAAGATGCAAAAAATACCATTCTGCTTCTAAGTCGAAGTCCTCCTTAAAATGACAGAGATTGTAAAAATTCATTTTATTTTTATACGTAGCCACAGATCCATCGGAAAAACAGATTTTCTGAACATGTTGTAATTTTTCTCTTGTAAAATTGACCAGACCCTCAATGAACATTCTCACAGCTGCATGATTATGCTTTGTTGACTCAGATATAGCTAACAAGCTTGTGAATTCCAATAATGTATCATTGCTTTCCGTCGAACATTCTTCTTCATTGTTTCTATAATACACTGCAAATGGATATATTGTACATTACACATTGGACCAATGGAATCCTTGAACGGCATCCTGAATTACAAATGAATAGTTCTCAGAAAAGTCACATGTAACTATACATTCATTAGTCGCTATATTTGATTTTGTATATTTCAGGTAAGCTGCTTGTTGCTCTGTAATAAACGAATATGGGACTAAATTTTGTAGTTGTTCACACAGTTTATTCAAGAAGGGCAATGATGGAAGTATTACTGTTTCCATAGTGCATCGATCTACTTTCTGCCACTGCTTGACTGTTATTTCATCCATACCACTTTGTAGAAATTTTGTAGATAGATCCTTACGTAAATTATCGGTTCCTGGATAGATTGTGCATTCATTTAAATAGCATGATGCGGTTGGATTAGCGCATATAATCTTCGATATAAGATCTCGATAACTTTCTTCTTCGTGTGAAAGGAGGTTCATAGTTTTTAAGATTCTAAACATAAGATTAATGTTTTGATGATATATGCAGACGAAAATATTGTGGGTTCCGCTATAATTTGCAAACACGCAGTACCCTGGACAAAGTGAAGCAAATTTAAAAAACTCAACTTTTTTATGTGGATATTTTTTTTTAAATATTTGGTGTGCCTCCTTCAAATTACAAAGAACCAATCTACGCTCCAATCTGCTTGATAACAATAGTTCCTTCTGATGACATTATCTCGAAATCTCGTTTACCAGCACACACCCCACTTATTTCGTCATAAAAACTCTGTACCAACATAGCGGTTATTAGATCAAGACCAAGAGTTGTAGATCGTAATTTGGTGATCGGGGGTCGGTTGACATGATACCTTTTTCTTCCTGAATTTGTTTCACTCTATTTGACATATAATACGATACACCGAAGTTGTCTTGAATTTTCCGGATTTTGGTAGCGATGTTAAAATCATATACTTTTCATTTGTTGTCGTAGAACTTTTATATTTTTCTCGTACTTGTTGCATAAATTCCATATGATCGTTTGCAGTGTCATTATCGGCACGCCTGGAACTAAACGGTAGTTGAAAAATTCCCTTAGACATTTTTTCTGCAACTTCTTGAAGTTTTTTTTTTTTTTTTAAATTGTCACATCTCAATGAATGTATAGCTCCTGAGTTGATATTTCTGATGAACTTGTTGAAGAAGCAGATGAAAAAGCCCGATCCAAATTATTATATTGTACATCAGAAAATCCTTCATTATCAACACTTGATATAACCTTATACATCTCAAAATTGCAAGAAATGCAAATTGTCTTCTCTTTAGGTAACCTAATGCCTTTCGTATGGGCTAAATCCAGTACATATATGAAATCCATTATGTGTAAATATGCTAAATCCATTATATGTTGTTTGTATGGCACTTTACACACTTAACTTTCATACTGAATAATATTTCCACGTTTTTAAATTTTAGTTCAAACTCAAAATGCCGAATGAAATAAATTTTTCCAATCTAACATATTTATACGAAACTGACTTGTTGTTTCAGTTTTGGAACCCACATTTACATAGCTAGCCTTTCAACCTTCAGGAAATAAAACCTTCAGACCAAAATTTTGGTGATTCATGGTAAAATGATGCTAAACCATAAATATGAGTCAGTAAACAATATAATAAAAATAAGAAGTACAAAGGTCTGTTTTAAAATTTACCTGGAACCGCCCAAATTTTTTAAGGTCCGGTAAGAAAATAAATTTTACTTCTAATTTTAAAGATTCCACCCTTGTTTCGGATGGCATATGTTTTATATTAAGGATTTGTTTATGGCTGTATCCTGTATTATTATTACAAAAGCCGCCAATCCACAGATCTAAAAAAAATTACATTAATAATAAAATTGTTCTGCGGGAAAATTTGAGTGGATCTTTTTGATTTTTTCGTTAAAAGTATTCAGATCAAGATATATTCAAAAAATCACATTTTAAAAACGGAATATAACACATTTTTCTTATTTTGTTGTTTGATTATAAGGTAATTAGGCTTTCAAAAAAAAAAAAATATAAAAAGTGGTGGGACTTGAGGTCGAAGGTCACCAAACATGGCATTTTCAGAAAAAAACACTTTTTCTCCAATAAAAATTTAGTAAAAAATAAAAATTTGACCATCTCCTTTCATATGAGCCATCAATCATTAAAATCGGTTTAGCAGTTTTTATTTTTTAAGAATAAGCACTTTGAAAATTTCAGTTTTTAAGAAAATTGTAAAAATCCACAAACGGCGAACGGCCCTGCTCCGAAGAACAGTACCGTAGAAGGAAACAAAACATATGGGTTGAGTTATTTTATATAAAGAACATTTTCAGCGATTTTCGTTAAAATCAAGAGGGGTCAGGATCAGGACAGACGTTGATCGGTTTTCGTATGGAATCACTGTATACGTAATTTGTCCATTCAGAAAAACTCGTCCACTTAAAGATTTTTATTTGCTTGTTAAAATTTGCTGGCCGACAACCAGCACCTGCAAACGTAATGGATACAGTTGTCTTCTTCCTACAAAGAGTCTTCACATCTAGCATCTCCACCTCGGGTTAGTCTCGTGCGTTCAAGATAAATCTTACAATGACCATGGCTTATCTGTTGATTTTTTCTCAAGAAACAGAACATACTTAAAACAAAAAATTAAAAATATATTTTATTTAATAATTAAATTAATAATTTTTATTTTTTACTTAAAAAAAAATTAAAAATATATTTTTGAATCATAAATCATTCAAAATAATGATCTTAACCCAACTGCCCTCGAAAAACTATTGAACAACGCCGTTGACGCCACTGAAAAAATGAAACAACCAATTTTGGGTAAGGAGACAGACTTAGTCAAACTTTATAAAAATTTGAAAGAAACAGAAAATTCATTGGTTGCTGTAAAAATTTGATCAAATACAATAACAAGAAAAAACGTAAACAAATAACCTAACAAATAATGTCATACATCCCTGTTCTTAACGCCATATTTTTTTATTACTTTTATACACAACACGTACGTAAAAATATTACGAGTATTTCTGGGGTCCATCGCACCCCCAATACAACTTAATCGAAAACGCAGCAGAGCGTAATTAAGTTTGACTATTGAGGACTTCAAGTTAGCAATATGTCCTTCTACAGTGCCAAAATAAGGCAGCTGCGTTTTGGAGCTTATTTTCAAGGTGATATTTTTAGAAAGTTTTCTATCTAACAGTGAACAAATTTAAAATTTATAATTTCGATTTTTTTTTATTTTTTGCTTCTTCTTCTGTATTTAGTTGACTATAAATAGGGCATCCAATTTTTGGCCAAAAAGTAATTCCGAAATTTTCGAATTCAAATGTTCTCGAATTCCGGAATTTATTTTATTTAAGTAATGTATTAAAAAAAATTAAAAATCAAAAATTTACAAAAAAAACAAATTTCTTTTATTTCGTTTAAAATATTAGATGGTTTTTTAATCATTGCTAATATGTACGAACGATACTAAATCTCAGTTACGATTAGGACATGCACAATTTTTAGAAATAAAGGGCTTACACACAATTTTAAAAATTTTAAAAAATATAGAATTTATAAAGTTTATAGAATTTGTAGTAAATGTATATATGTACATTCTGAAAATATTGAATTCTTAAACGCAATAAATTATATCAATAAATTAAGTAAATTCTACAAATTCTATAAAGTCTAAAAATCCAACAAGTTTCTTTAATTCTATAAATCCTATAAATTCTTCTGATACAAATTTTTTAAATTTTGTAGATTCGGTGTTTAAATGTTATAGATTCTATAAGTTCTACATACATATTATTCAGGTCTGTCAGTTCTACAAATTCTACGAACTCAAATTTGACTTATCTACATTCTACATGTTTCTAAAAAATATTTAATTTTTATAAATTTTATAAATTCAATAAATTCAGTAATACACACATTTTTGTGTATTACTGAATCATCATTCAGTAATCCTATAAATTCGATAAAGTATAAAAATCCAATAAATTTCTTAAATTCTATAAATCCTATAAATTCTGTAAATTTGATAAATCTATAAATTTTATAAATTTTAATATGTCAATATAATCTATACATTTTTATATTTAACAACAATTAACAAATTCTATAAAATTTATAAATTCTATAAATTTTATCAATAGTATAAATCCTTTAAATTTTGCAGATTCTTTGTATTCTATTAATTTTTTAAGTGTGTTTGTTTTATAAATTCTACAAACTCGCATTTTATTTGTTTTATAAATACAAAAATTTTGAAAAATCCTTTAAACTTTAACAATTTTATAAATTCAATGATTTCGTTAAAATTTCTAAGTTCTATAAATTCTATGAATAAAGTTTAACAATTTCAAATATCATTCAGTAAGTGCGATAAATTATATAAATTTTACAAATTCTCTAAATTCTACAAAGTCCATAAATGTTATAAATTCTAAAATATTTATAAACTCTATAAATTTTATGAATTTGAAAAAATAAATTCAAAGAATCCTATAAATTACATAAACTCCACAAATATTATAAATTTTTTAAATTTTATAGATTCAATGGGTTCTAGGAATTGTTTCCATTTTGTCAGTTCTAAAAGTTCTATACACCGAAATTTTACTTATTCTAAAAATTCCATAATTTTTATAAATTTCATAAATTTTATAAATTCATAAATTTCGATAAATCCTATAAACTTTAATAATTCTATAAATTCATTAATTTCTATAAATTTCATAAATTTAATAAATTCTATGAATAATTCTATAAATCCTTTGCATAAAGTTTTGAAATTCAGTAAGATCTTTACATTCTACAAATCTCATCAATTCTTATTAATTCTGTAAATTCGATAAATTTTATAAATGTTAAGTCTGTAAATATTATAAATTTTAATATGTTTTTAAAATCTATAAATTTTATAAATCTTTTAAATGTTACAGATTCTATGGGATTCTATAAATTATTCAAGTCTGTCAGTTCTATAAATTCAAAAAATTCTAATGTTGCTAAAATTTTTTTAATTTTTATAAATTTTATAAATTCAATAAATTCTGTAAATCTTATAAATTCTATGAATTCTATAAATCCTAAAAATTCAGTGAGTTAGGTTAAGTAAGTTGGAGTGGCACAGAATTTATTCCCTTCACCCTTACTGGAACCATTTATCTTGCTATGAAATGGGGGGGTGGGGGGGGGAATCTTAGTCTGTTTTATTTTTTGTACTGAATGACTCATCTATAATGTACTATGATCTTTCCTTTAACAAAGTAGAAATATTGAACGTCAATGTGACAAACAAAAGCATTTTTTCTTGTTTTTAGTAAGCCGAAAGAACACGATATAATGTAAAACCCAGGCGGTTACTCTGTTAAAGTTAGCCGAAAGTAAAAAGTCGATAATGCATATTAATTTATTAATATTCCAGCCAAATATAAAAAAATTTAGTGGTTTTCAACACAAAGTAAACAGGATACATGAATTGCAATAAAAACGTTTGTAAATAGTCTTACGTTGGAAACTTTGTACCTAATAGCGGAAAATATCGAAAAATCAGCAAAATCCAGCCTCTAAAGAGTGTATATCTATAGCTGAAGATGCATTTTTTTATGTGATTTGTCGATAGATATCGCTGAAAAAAAATCAATTCAAGTTACAAGTGGGGAATCTGGGAAAATTCGATTTTTCAAAAATCATTAGAAAGTTTGTATAAAACCAACCTCTAGAATTTTATGCCTGGAGAATGAGATGGGTTGCATTTTTCAGAGAGGCCGAGGTTTATTAGAAAGTGGAGCCTCCCTAAGCATATTGGGTATAAAGAAAGCGAATTTTTGAGCAAAATTGCACGAACTGCAAATGACAAATATTAGGCTACATACCTTTACCAGTTACGTATTCACCTAAATAAAATTTCGTTTTCATGAGTTTGCATTAATTTTAAGATTTTTTGAGAAAATAGTTAAGCGTTTATAACGTTTCCTTGGCCGGCCGGTTTCGCGACATGAGACCGATTTTTGCCGTACTGGAAAATGACTGTCACTGTCTGTTGATGTTGGTGGTTCGGCTGGCCTGCACCATGATTTTTTGCGCTTTAGATCGTGTGTCCATTTTTCATCACTCGAGGCGATACGATGCAAAAACTTTTTCTTCTTTATCTTTCAAGCAACAATTCTCAGATCCCTCGGCTTAAACTCGTACGGCATTTTTCTTCAAATTGAAGCTATAAGGCGAGCCATCCCGGAAATTGCGTTTAGTTGGCCCAAAATTAGATATATTCAATGCCAAAAACAGAATGATGTCTTTGAGACTTCGGCAAAGTAACGCATACTGAAAATTAAATCCACGTCAAGATGAAACCTAATAGTTTGTAAGGTAATAGTCTGCCATTCTGACAGAACTTATTTTGTTGGCATCAAAATACGGCAAAATGGTATCTTCAGTGCGCTCACCTTCTTTTTGGTGAACAGTTGAGTGACATCGTTTTTCAAAACGTCCAAATTTCCGAAACAATGATATTGTCAGTAACATCTATCAATAAATAGCGGAACCATAAAACTTAAGCTACTTATTATTTTGAGTAGGTCTACAGGCTGTAAAACAGAACTCTGTAGATACTCTCAAAATTCGTCGTGTAATTCGTTTCGCGTAATTTTCTCGGAAATCACTGTTAATTTGATTTCAATCATTACCTTAGGTGATTTGACTGTCAAGAAGGTAACAAGCAATGGACATTTTTAATGAAGACATGAACCACATTTAGTTTTTTCTACAGATTGGATTCCAGTCCCACAGAAAATTTTCTTTTGTGTATATGAAGGTGAATGATGAATTGTGATGATGATTGGTGAATGATGAATGATGAATTGTGTATATGAAGGGGTATGCTATCCCTTTTATGTGTAGATTACGTATATTGAATTAAAAATGCTACACGTTTAATTGTTTAATAAACTAAACATCTGCATCTGCCTTTACGATTACCGTGTAGTCTAAAAAATAGTAAACTTATCGTTAAGTAAACAAAACGAGTAGTTTAGTAAATACATAAAAAAAAGAAACCAAACAAAAAATTATCAATTTATTTTACAAACGCGCGCGCACGTTTCATCTTTTTTCATTTCCACCGAATTTTCCGCGGTTTTTATTGTTAATGTGTTCTCTTTGTATTTGTACAAGAAGTCAGACCTGAAATTTCTCTTTTATTGTTTTTTCGTTTTCTCTAATCTTCTAATTTTCTATTTAAGTAACTTATATGTGTTTTTCTTTGTGTATTTCATTTCAGAATGTTGTAACAATGATAACAACAGTTGTTTATCCACATGGTTCGACTATATTTGCGGCTGTATGTGCATGCATATTCAGTGTTATTGGAATTTTAGGTAAGTAGTGCTAGTAAACCATTACGCGTTTAAAATACAATTTGGGTCACACACAAAATTTTTAATTTATTTTATAGGAAATTCAATAACAATTCTAGCATTGCTACGATGTCCAAAGCTACGAAATCATGCAACAACAGCATTCGTATTATCACTGTGTATATCAGATTTATTATTTTGTTCCATTAGTTTACCATTAACGGCTATCCGTTTTATAAATAAGGTGAGTTTTACTACATGCGTGAATGATTGATGGTTCTTATCGCATTTTTTTTTATGTTTGTTTTTTATTTTAAGGCATGGACCTTAGGTGACACATTATGTAAACTATTTCCTGTATTATTTTATGGTAATGTTGCTGTTTCATTATTAAGTATGGTAGGAATTACATTAAATAGGTAAGTGTTTTACTTTTAAATACAAAATTATGAGTACGGTTAAAATAATTACTCGACCAAACATTGATTTTCCGTGTAGTAAAGCTCTTAGAATTTATGGGGACAAATTGGTTTTCAGATTATAGATTTAATTAAACCTTAGTAGGTGCTAAAACAAATCATATAAAAATTATAATTAAATTTTGCCAGTTAGCCATCAATCCATTTATGAATTTCTTTTATTTGTGAAAATTTTTAAAAGATTCTCTTGGGCTTTGCCGCCCTTAGCTTATCCGAACGGAAAATTGCTCCTTTAATTCAATATAAAGTATACCTATTCAAGAAAACATTAAATTATATTTTTCCAGTTAGCCGTCAGTCTCGTTATAATTTTCTGTTAGTCAATGAGGAGCATGTTTCACTGAAGATATTCAAGAAAAGAAATAAAATATTGCGTAAGGAAGAAGAATAGAAATAACCAGCATCATCAAAATTTTCTTAAGGGAAGGCGTATAGTGAAAAAGATAATTAAGATAGCTAAAGCTAAATCAGGACTCAGTAACTGTAAATTATGGAGCGATATTCGCGACCTCGGTTTAACTAAAAAAACAGTTTCTAACCCCTTTACAACTTAGTTGTTGCCAAATAATACGTGAAGTATGTATGTATGTGCGCTCCTGCTCATTGAAAATAGAGAAAAAATTTGAAAACTCTCTTAATTAGCGAGAAACGAAATTCGTCGAAAAATAAATTTCTCGGTTTATCGAGAAATGAAATTTCTCGGGAAATCGCAATCTTTATCCTTACCCAATCGAGATAAATTATAGGCAGAAGTTGAGTAAGAAATTCAGACAAGCTGTTCTATCATATGAAAGAAATCTATAAAAACTTTCAAGGGGCCGCATTCTTAAAATTCACCCGAAAAAGTTCATCGGTAACTTTCTAGTAAAACATGTCATTTCAATTGAAAATTTAAATTGATTTATTCTAAAGACAGGGGCAACTTTTCGCTTGAATTAAATTGTCAAACATTAGTAGTCACTCTAGGCATTTTCCTAGTTTACCTAGGCGTATCCGTTCCTGCACCTAAGGCAGCTTGAACGAATTCTGATCTATTTCCAAGGTCAATAAACTGAAAGCGGTTACTCAAAAACGATTTAAACCAGGCAACAAACTGTTTGGAGTCACTGAATAGATGTAAGCATTACAATGTTTTACAATGACTGATGGAGTCAAAGGCTTTTGCAACTGGCTTGTGCTTTTCAGTTTCTTTAATAGAGTTGCTGGTACATAAATGCAATAAGATTTGTCGATGCTAATCTTTTCGGCATAAAGCTATGTTTGTACTGAGATTAATAGAGGAACCAAGACTGATGTTAGTACATGAATAAATAACAAAAAAGTCCAAAGCTATCAGATATTATATCTATTCTTAAAAACTGTCGAGTTAAGTACAAATATTAGTGTAATGGATCGATAAGATATCGTATGGTTCATATTTTGTAATGTACTGTAAAAAACGTAATTTATGTAATTTTAATGCAGAACAATTACCGGCTGAATGTAAATCTAATTTAATGACTAACTATAGATTTTTATCTCCTCCAAATGGTTTAATTCTAACTCTAAATCATATCTTATGTAATTGCACATGCATTGAATGTAACAATTTCTTATTAAATTCCTTTTTCATCTTGTGTAACGTCTAGACAAAGAGATTATTTGTCATTTCGATTATTTATGACCTCTTTCGCTCGTGCTGTAGTGGCAACAGCATAACTAATCTCATGATTTAATATCTTTCTAAACGATTAGTATAAGAACAATGATTTATAATTTATAAACGGGTAATGAATTTTTGTGATTTATATCGTAAGGTATATTAAGAGAAATACGAGTATCTGGGGAGAGTATAGTCATTGAATTTAATAGAAACGTTAAAAAAACTGATTTGGGAAAAATTGGGTCACACGCTTATCGTTATCGATTAATATTCAATTCTAATGACCAAAGGTTAAACAATACTCGTAAAATGAAATAAGTTCGTCGGCCTTAATTTTATGGGTAGCACGCATGCAAACAATATAATCAATATGCATTTAAAATGTGATATGCTGCACACCCATCACTTTGTCGCATTATATAACGCAAACACACTCTTAAATCACACAGAGCTCTTAATTTGTTATTTTTCCCCCATTTGTATCCGTAATAAATTAAATTAACGAAAACGAAAAAATAAAAAAATAAAAAAATAAAAAATTAAAAATCTTAAATCAACAAAAGATCATATGGGGCAATTAATTACCGATTCACTCTGGTCCTAAGAAAATATAGTGTGTTGAGATAAAAATGTCTTATATTATGTGCATTCTCTCGAAACAAACAAAAAACAAAAAAAAAATATTAAACCGATTTATTTCGGATCGGATAGTGAAAACAACGCAATAACGCATCATTAACTTTCATTCATCTCATATGCGCGAGTAAAATTAAAATCCAAAATTAGACTTAAAATGGAAATAAAACCAAAAATGAACGCTAAAAACGGAAAAATCGTTAAAAATAGAAAACATTTTAAGTTTGGTAAATTAATTTTTTAATTTTATTAATTGAATGTTTATTTATTTTAAAATATTATAGCCAACATTTTTTTTTTTTGTTTTTTAGAAATTTAGAAATAATTAGATCGAATTACAATATTTTATATAAAATTAGCAATTAATAAAAAAAAAAAAAAAATTCTCGTGACCAAGTGATATATGACTTTGAGTCGTTAAATACCTAGATTCTTTTGTTGAGTGAATAATTTTGTACATTGTACAATATTATTGGGAAATATCAACAACCTGTTGCCCATTTTACACACGGGTAGAGGAGATTTATACTTTGGTATGCGGACTTGCGTAAAAATGGGCGTCAAATTTCTAAGAAGGAAATAGGCATTTAAATATTGTGTCGATTCGGTTATTTTTGTATTTCTTATTTATGTAATACTCGTACATAGATATAAATAAACTTTTAGAATTTCCATGAATTGGAAACAGCGTAGAATTTTTCATTACGTTTCAGCATTAATTGTTTACTCCTTTCAAAACAACACCAGAATCATATGATGTCCATGAGTTGATAGATCGATGACCATCGGTAACTTCGTTTCGTTGGATTTTCCAATCTAATGAGGTTTATCCCAGTTCCCTATTTCCTTTATAAGCATTTGGCCGTTTCAGCCGCTTGAGATTTTATTGTGGTTATTATAATTGTTGTGTTGTTAGTTTCTCATCAGGTTAGAGTAGGGCCGTTTACCATTTCCAAACGTCATACCGATTCCTAATGTTTGAATATTTTTGCATTCGAGGTGAATAGCAAGAATTCTTAAAAATCCTAGAGTTTGTTATAAGGCACGACTAAGTTAAATTTGTAGATTTTCGTATAGTGCCATTTCCTGCAACTGAAATTAATAAATACATTTTGCTGGTAACCGGTTGATAAAGCAACTGCAATTGAATTTAATTTTTGAGATGAGTGAAATTCTGAGGTTCATTGTATCATACTGTATCGGGCCAAATGATACACTTTTTCCCGGGTTGTGGCATATATCATTGATTAGCCATAGAAGTGCTTTCTGTATTAAAAATAGTTCAAGAAACTTCGAATTAAAGGCTTGTGTGTGTTATTGAGTTTAAAATTGAGCGATTTTTGAGATAAGTGAAATTCTAAAGTTCGCTGTGTCGCAGATTGGTCAAACCAAAGAGATTTTCGTTGTGGACTGTACCAATAGGTAGCTATAGAAGTGCTTTGTGAACTAAGAATAGTTTAACAAAACCTCTACGATTTGTAGACTTCTGTTATTGACCTTGAAATTGAGCGATTTTTGAGATACGTGAAATTCTGAAGTTCGCTGCATTGCAGATTGGCCAAACCAAAGAGATTTTCGTTTTGGTATGCATTATTAGTCAGCTTGTAGAAGTGCTTTGTAAACTAAAAATAGTTCAACAAAAAAACTACGAGTTGTAGACTTCTGTTATTGACCTTGAAATTGAGTGATTTTTGAGATACGTGAAATTCTGAAGTTCGCTGTGTCGCAGATTGGTCAAACCAAAGAGATTTTCGTTGTGGACTGTACCAATAGGTAGCAATAGAAGTGCTTAGTGAACTAAGAATAGTTCAACAAAACCGCTACGATTTGTAGGCTTCTGTTATTGACCTTGAAATTGAGTGATTTTTGAGGTAAGTGAAATTCTGAGTTTCGCCGTATCGCAGATTGGTCAAACGAAAGAGATTTTCGTTGTGGCAGGTAGCATTTTAGTTAGTTATAGAAGTGCTTTGTACACCAAAAATAGTTCGACAAAAGGGCTTCTGCTATTGACCTTGAAATTGAGCGATTTTTGAGATAAGTGAAATTCTGAAGTTCGCTGTATCGCAGATTGGCCAAACCAAAGAGATTTTCGTTGTGGCATGTACCATTAGTTAGCTATAGAAGTGCTCTGTGAACTAAGAATAGTTCAACAAAATATCTACGAATTGTAGGCTTCTGTTATTGATATTGAAATTTAGTGATTTTTGAGATAAGTGAAATTCTAAAGTTCGCTGTGTCGCAGATTGGTCAAACCAAAGAGATTTTCGTTGTGGACTGTACCAATAGGTAGCTATAGAAGTGCTTTGTGAACTAAGAATAGTTCAACAAAACCGCTACGATTTGTAGGCTTCTGTTATTGACATTGAAATTGAGTAATTTTTGAGGTAAGTGAAATTCTGAGTTTCGCTGTATCGCAGATTGGTTAAACCAAAGAGATTTTCGTTGTGGCACGTAGCATTTTAGTTAGTTATAGAAGTGCTTTGTACACCAAAAATAGTTCGGCAAAAAGGCTTCTGCTATTGACCTTGCAATTGAGCAATTTTTGAGATAAGTGAAATTCTGAAGTTTGCTGTATCGCAGATTGACCAAACCAAAAAAATTTTCGTTGTGGCATGTACCATTAGTTAGCTATAGCAGTGGTTGTAAACTTAAAATAGTTCGACAAACAAACTACGAATTGTAGGTTTCTGTTATTGACCTTGAAATTGAGCGATTTTTGAGATAAGTGAAGTTCTGCAGTTTGCTGTATCGCAGATTGGCCAAACCAAAGAGATTTTCGTTGTGGCATGCACCATTAGTTAGCTATAGAAGTGGTTTGTAAACTGAAAATAGTTGGACAAAAACACTACGAATTGTAGGCTTCTTTCATTGACTTTGAAATTGAGTGATTTTTGAGATAAGTGAAATTCTGAAGTTTGCTGATACAGCCAAACATAGAATTATATTTGGCAATTATAATTAAATCCATGTGTTTGATAAATGATATATTTCTAACAAACGGCCTCAGCCTTTTATCTCACTGACCCTGTTGATTTTGCTTCTATTGATAATGTAATCTTTAGTTAAAGGTACTTTCTTTTGGTGGAAACACATAATTTTGCATTTGTTAAAATTAAGGTGGAGTTGATTGGCTACCACTCGCTGATTCTATCAATATCATCTTGTTGTAAAATTACATCGTGTCGATTGACAATTACTTTAAAGATCCTTACGTCAACAGCAAAAGTACCGATGAGTTGACAATAACATTGACGACACTAACAATAAATAGTATTAAATCCAAGGGCCTACATGTGACCCTTGAGGATTTCCTAATGAAGCTTTCACTAGATTTGAATTACGTCCACCAATTTGGATAATTGGTGACCTGTCATAAAGGTACGAGTAAAACCAGGCTACAAAATCAGTTATACATCTAAACGAATTTAGGCTTTCTAGCGCTTTGCAGTGGCTGATGGAATCAAAAGGTCTCCTGAAGTCGGTATAGACTGTGTCAACCTGCTGTTGTTATTTGATGGCTTTCAGAATACTAGTGGGAACTTAAACTAGATTATTGAATTGTTGTGGTCGATCTACCCGGCATAAACCCGTGTTGACAGTTAGATGATAGATTTAAAGCTTTTGCATAAGTGCCCTTCAAAGAATTTTGGTTTGATTGATGTGGTTGCAATACTTCTGTAAGATGAGATATGATTCTTTGGCCCTGATTTAAATTTGGGCGTAATCCTAGAGGTTTTCCATTTGGTAGGAAAATGACTGAAGTTAGTGACATGTTGAAGAGTTTATAAAGAGGCGGAGAAAATTGTTCTGCATGGTTTGGTTTTTCGTCCAGACCACAACCGTCTTCTAAATAGTTTAGTGCCTGTAATTTGCTCGTTATCGTTATTTAAAGTCATGTATCTGCTTGAGTGTTGATTGAACAAATTTTGCAAACCGATCGGCTATTTGAGAAGAATACGATTTAGATTTCCCTGGATGTATTGTTGCAGGATATTTTTTAACTTCACGATTGGTAGCAAAGTATTTTAGATCAGACTGTCCGACATTAAAATAACTGTCGGATTTAGAGCTGACATTGATGAATTCATCGTTATCTGTTTCCGAATTGCTTTCTATCGTTTTTCGATAAGCCTTGTTTTTTACATTTTTTAAATTAAGTAGGACATCATCATATACCATGGAGGATTATTGTTTGGTTCGATATTTTTTTAAGGAACTTTTCAACGTTCGTGTTGATATTATTAGTAAATTGATCCCGCCAATTGAAGCTCATTGAATTCATTTTTATTTATTTTCGTAAAGTTATGTCATCATCATCACGTGTCTAGTGTGATAGTTTCTGTTCAGCGGCAGTTCATATCCATCAAATAGAATTTCCATTGGTTTGTGGTGCACATCCGCCCATATTTGGCATATTGTTAATCTGATTCAGGTTTCAACTAAGCAGTAAATCAACAAACAAAAACTCATCCGATGTTAAATTGAACGGTAGGGAATAGTTGACCTCCTTGTCAAATTCCCTTTCAATATGTGGTAGATTGTTATCGCCAAGTATTGAGAATCAGATTTGACGGTTCTGCACGGATAATGGTGGAATTTAGGCGATGTATATGTAGATGGTTTGCCTTGGCTATTTTAACACATACGTGTTTAATGGAAATTGAAGATATGTAATTCAAACTCTACATTACTAATTGACATAAGCATGGCTAAGGATACACCTCCTCCTGATTTTTTTTTTTACTAGTAATGGCCGATCATTATGTCATTAGTCAAATAGTCATTAGGAAAAAATTCAGAGCTATGGATACCTAGATGAAACGAAGTTTCGTATATTTTACATGTCTTGTTGAACAATTCACACTAAAAGATTTCTTAGTGCATCAATTTCATTTAACCTTGTGGTTCATCTGTATGAGGAGCACCGACAGTAACCTTTAAATTGGTTTCTGCTTGTATTTGAACTCTTTTATAAATATTCTCGAAGGCCAGGATTTTAAATTAATATTGAACAGAACGACCCTTCATCAACGCTAAGGCGGTTGGATATGTAGTTGTTTATGCCACCATTCTTGGCTCTAGGAATCATTGCTGACAGCCCGACTTTTTCACAAATTCTGCTAATGTTGTCTTGAAATCCTCTCGATACATGGTATGGAGTCCCAATAATGTAGTCGGGAGGATTCGTGTTATCAAATGTGAAACATATGAATTAATTCGTTGACTTGGGAATCTTTGTCGTTGTCCGTTGGTGCTGGAAACCAACTAATTTAGAAAACTCCGCGAAAAATTCGGATTCAAATTGTGAGCCTTGCTTATCACTATCGATGTGAGGCCTCCAAAACGGTCCACCCATATGTGCTATATACCTCTACAGTAACGGTTGCAGCTTTAATGTGCAGGTTTGGAGCTACCTCGGTTCGCCTTGGAAACGGTCGATCAGCGTGACACTGTAGCGTTGCCCTTCTGAGATCGGTAATGGACCAACGATATCTAGGTGAATCTTGGAAAATTGCTTTTCTAATGGTGTGAAGTTCCCCAATGAACTGTAAGTGTGTTTAGTAACTTTGGCTCGTTAACAAGCTAAACAGCACCGTAACAGCCGTTTCACACCTTTCTTAATGCTGTTCCACACGAATTAGGCCGTCAATGCCTTGAACGAAGCTTGTATCTATCCTAACGGCTTCAAACACAGATTTCCGAAAACTTGCTGGAATGTAAGGGTTGGGTTTTTGCCGACGGCGAAATAGTAACTTGTTTGAGCCAAAAGAAACGGGAATTTTCTTGAATTTTAGCCTGATTCTGCTTCCCGGAATTCTTGGATCTCATCGTCTGTTCATTGGGCATCTTCAATTACAACGTAATTAATAGATTCGTTCGTTGGGGTAGTTGGTACTCTGGATAGTGTGTCCGCTAAAATATTGACAGAACCCGAAATGTGCTGAATATCTGTAGTGAATTTTCCAATGCAGTCCAGGTTTTGTCTGAAAGCATGAACTAGCGGTTTGTGCAATAGCATGAAATTTGACCCTTCGACCATGTGTTGGAAAAATTTAATCTTCGAACAAACAGCTAACAGCTCCCGGTTATATGCGCTGTACCGCCCCTGCAAAAAATTGCAATGGTTTCCACATTCCATTGCAATTGATGCTTTATTGTTGTAAAACGCCCCAATTGCGGTGTCTTAAGCGCCTACCGTTAAGACGAGCTTCGCTGGGGTGACGGGTGCGTTAATATTGTGATATGTCAATAGCTTCCACTTCTTCAATTGTTCATTCAATGGTTCGGGAATCATTCTTCTGGCTTCCTTTCAGGTATCTGTTTAAAATCGACTGGCTCCTGATGGACGCGTTTATTATAAAAAACCGATAGAAATTCAGCATACCCAGGAAAACTCGTAGCTGCTTAATGGTTTTTCGCAGTGAGAGTTTGCAAATGTCTTCTACGCATTTCGTTAGTGGTTTTATTCCTTCCGCTGAGACTTTGGAACCAAATTGAATTATTTATTAATCCAGCGTTATTTAATTTAGTGAAAATTATTTCGAGGTGATCCAAATATTCGGCAATTGTTCGGGATGCCACCAGTATGTAATCCGTAGAGTCTGAATGTCGTTGAGACATCAGTTTTGGATAATCAAAGTTTTCAATGGGTATCTGATTGTTGAAAAATACGTGGCTCCCGGTAAGTAATGCGTAAAGTTTTGAATATATGGAATAATACTTGACTGCTTTAAGAAATCTGCCTTGTAATGGGTGAAGCCTAATTCGATTCCTTGTTTCGATGAATTTGTTCGTGTTTGGAGTCGCATAATCTGCTTAGTATCAATTGTTTAAGATCAGAGTACGGCTTGTCAGATCTTGGACCAAATATTAAATCACTCACGTCGTTTATATCGCGAACATTCTGTGCGCCGAATAGATGAAGATACTTGGCAGTCTGCAGTGTGACCCTTCGCGTACCGCGAGTAGGACAACTGACGCGCTTGATGGTTCGTAATTACGTGAGAACTGTATTGCGGCTTGTTTCAAAGTGTCCCTGAATAACCCTGTAGTTTCACTCGAGCTTGCAAGTCATTATAGGCCTACCGGCATTTCCTAGGCCTGGTGACTGATATTTTTAAATTATGCGGCTATTTTACATTGGTGCTTCTTGTAAATTCTGGCACATTGATAGATTAAATTGTTAGATAAGGCCTGGTACAGCCTCTAGAGTGTTATGTCTCGAAATGGATTGCATTGATGTGCCGGGGAAGGTAAGTATGCCCGCTTTTCAAAATCCCGCCTTCAAGATCCCGAAATCAAAATCGCGCTTTATAAAATCCCGCTTTTTAAAATCCCGCTTTTCAAAATTCCGCTTTTCAAAATTCCGCTTTTCAAAATCACGCTTTTCAAAATCTTGGTTTTGAAATATGAAAGACGTATTTTTTTAATTTGAGCCGCGCTTTCTTGTGAAGGAAAATTTTGTAAAGTAAAATTAAAATCAAAACCGGGATTTTTTGAAAACCGGGATTTCTACTTTTGCAGAATCGGAATTTTAAAAAGCGGGATTTTTTTCTTGAGCGGGATTTTGATAAAGCGGGATTTTGAAATGCGGGATATCGTTACAACCCCTGATCTGCCTTGTCAATAGCTATCGCAGAAATAAAATTCAGTTCAAGTTTCCCGTGAGAAATCGCGGAAAATTCGATTTTCCAAAAATTATTAGAAAATTTGTATAAAATCAGCCACTAGAGTGTTATGTCTGGAGATGTATTTCATTGATGTGACTTGTCAATAGCTATCGCTGGAAAAAAATTCAGTTCAGGTTTCCCGTGGAAAATTTCGGAAAATTTAAAATACGTTTCAGCCGAAAGTAAAAAATAAATGTCAGCCTCTGTGATGTGACTTGTCAATAGCTCTCGCAGGAAAACGAATCAGTTCAAGTTTCTTGTGAGGATTCTTTGAAATTTTCCGAGATTTCCCATGGGAAACTTGAACTGAATTTTTTTCCGGCGATGGCTATTGACAAACCTAATAAAAACGATTTAACTACCAAACGATTGATTTTATTCCAATTTTGTGAATTCTTCTGATTTTCCAATGTTTTCCGCGATTAGGTTAAATAAAGTTTTCCACGTAAGACTATTTACAAAATTGTTTATTACAAGCCATGTATTCTATTTATTTCCGGCTGAAAACCATAAAATTTTTTATTTTTGGCTGGAATATTAATAAGGGAATCTGCATTATCGACTTTTTGCTTTCGGCTGGAAACTTGCGGCTAACTTTAACAGGGTCCGAGTGTGGCGTTTTTTTTGGACTGAAACGGAAGTTCTTAACATTAATAATGGAACTTAAATTTTGAAATGTTGCTCAAAAGAGGAGTCGTGATGGCGGCGTTAGCGTCATGATCTTCGACTGTATTCTAGATTATAATAGGTACAAACAAATGAGGCGGAGGGAGGGGGGCATTTAGTTAATGAATATTTGTTGATTGACAGTTTGGTATGCTAATTTTGTGTCCTAATTGCTTGATCACATTTAAATTTGCTTCAACTTTCCCTTCAAACCTTCTATAAACACTAATAGTTTGCCGAATATTTAATTTGCATGCCAAAGTTTCAGTTTTTTAAACCAAGTTTTCCGTATATCGTTTTGGACGTGAAATACTGCACCATCCAAATTTTCCAAAAATTTCGAAAATATTGAAACTATTAGACAATTCCAGGGAATTAAGTTTGGATATCTGCTGACAAGGGGCATTATACGCCGCTCACTTCCATTGAAAACAATGTGTATTCTTATTACGGATTTACCAAAGAATAAAAAAATGATCAGATAAGAGATCAGTTATGATCTTCTCTGATTTCTAAATTGCAGATTTTAAATTTACGATCACGGATAAGATTTACTGACCTACGATAAATCGATTTAAATTTTTCACGATCCTCATAGGTCGATATATTTCATAATTTTCAAATATTTTGAGATCGCATAATTTTTGTTAATCTAAAATAGCCTCGCAGGTCTGGCACATTACGATCCACAACAAGCAGTCTCAGAACCTCCACACCAAGAACGATCATACATTATAAAATTATTAAACAAGAAGCTTCTACATTTTTTGGCTGTTATTAAAGCATAATCTAGACCATCTGAGACATTTTGTTTGAAATAAGTATAAGAGCCCGTCTTTCTAAGAACTAAACCAGTTCTTAAGATATAAAACGATTATGTGTTGCGGTTAAATTGTACATCAAAGTTTTTAATTAAATTACGATAAATCTTATCGTATGCATTTTATCAACCGACCCTTTCTGTTTTATTTCTTTTTTACTTACATACATTTATGCATTACGACACAATAAACAATAAACGATTTTTTTGTATAAATGAACTGAATTTTGCTGCAAGGCCAGAAATGCATATATTATGAATTCCATCATTTATTAATGAAAGCGGAATGTTTACTCAAATCATGGTCCATAAACAATAAGATTATTTGTTACAGAATATATAAGCACGACTCTATATATGTATGACGTGTGTAGAATAGTTCATAAAATTTTACGATTTTGCGTCAATGTACTCATAGTTTAAGCACGCTCGTACGTAGATATAATATGTATTTGCAGAATTGGCCACTAACCTTTTGTGTTCTGCGTTTATTTCTCCACAGGTATATATTAATAGCATATCATAGTTCATACTCAAAAATTTACCAATGGCGTTACATTTGCCTGCAACTCGTATGCGTTTGGGTTATATCATTTTCGATAATGCTTCCGCCACTGCTAGAAACATGGGGTCAACTAGGCCTTGATGAGGCCACATTCTCGTGTACGATACTCAAAAAAGATGGAAGCTCACCGAAAAAAATTATTTTCCTTATCGGATTTGTAATGCCATGCCTGGTCATTATCATTTCGTATTCATGCATTTATTGGACGGTGAGGCGGCAACGCATGAAATTGATGGCGCACAGTAGTAGTGGGATGTCAAAAAATGGTGGATATGGTGGTGGATATTCGGTGCGCGATCGTGAAGATTGTCGACTCACAAGTATGATGCTGCTGATATTTTTATGTTTTATCGTTTGTTTTTTGCCGCTGATGTTGATGAATGTGGCGGACGATGATACAAAATATCCATGGGTTCATATTTTGTCATCGATTATGGCATGGGCGTCGAGCGTCATAAATCCATTTATTTATGCGGCTACTAATCGTAGTTATCGGTAAGTGTGGTTAACTTTAGTGTGTATAGATTTCTTTAATAAACTTTTTTTTTTGCATATACAGTGTGGCATACTACAAAATGTTTTCATTGATGAAATTCTGGGGACAACCGCTCACCCCGATGGCGAGTAAAAGTCTGGGAGCGAGTAAAGGTTCGCGTGACCTATCCAACGGTCTAAACAAAAGTAACTCAAACGGTGGAATTATTCAAAATAAGCTGGCATCGTCGCCGTTAGATATAAAAAATGGGATACTCACTCATCTATAAGACTACAACCCCCTATATATTACGAAATTAATTAATTATTATTTTAATAATTTTTTTGATACATTAACTACATAAGTAATTTACAATTACATATTATAAGCTTAGCGATATATTATTAGAGACAGTTTTTTTCTAGTCCTCAAGACAGATGACTATTTAAGAAAATTTAAGTTAACAAATTTTTACCAAAGTGTATATTAAACTACAATATTAACATTACTGAAATGAATTATTTTTGAATTAAATATAAACAAAAAAATAAAAGTGAATAAAAAATAAATTTATGAAATTAAATTACAATTAAGGAAGGCGAAATTAGTCCTTTTAAACTGAACATTGAAAAAAAAAACGATTCCAAACCATCAAAACACCGTGAACCGCTGTTTTTTTTAATTTTATTTAACTGAGGATCACACTGCAGAACATAAATAGGATATTTGAAGGGCAGTTGAATAGCTGAACTATTAAAAACCTAAACGCAAACAGAGCATCGCTAACCGAATAAGAAAAATTGTATTCATGACAAATTTACTGGAATATCACCAGACCACCGAAAAGTGGTTGAACATCGGAAACGTCCTCGACTTATAAGTTAATAAACTCAATACATTGGTCTATCAATAGTTAAGGCGTCGGTTTGAAATACATAACCACCCGAAATCAGTATTTGCCATCAATTCTAAGATTTTCACAAGGTGAGTAAAGTGCACTAGAATCATAATCGAGTTTTAAATTTAGTAAAAAAAAATTAAAATATTGAAGATATTTTGAAAGTACGCGGCCTTGATTGGTTCAAGTTGTTTTTTTTTTACTTATATTCTAATTTTAAGGTTATTTTAGCTGAATCTGAATGCGTCAAAAATTTTTGTACGGTAAATTGTTAACTTGTGGTCATTAGCATTTTAAAGGCTTTGCCCACCATCCACCCGATCATTTTGATCTTGTCATGTTTAAAATATTGCGTCTTTATGCCTTAATTGGCGTTTCCCTCCATCCAGCCGATCCGGTCTCATGGAGTTCTCCAAAATTTAAAAACCTCTTTAAAAGACTTCCTTATATAGGTACTTCGTTCCTCGTAAAGACTTTATAGCTTTCTTCAAAAAGGTTTCCCTGCTCGTTGGTGGTAGTTACTTTTGCTTTTATATTTGTGTTGGATGTAGCTCTATAAAAATCAACATATAGCTAGCTGTCCAAGGGAGAAAGCAGGTTGATGCAAAAACAGTCGCACCTTGTCAAGAGTTTGCTCTAGTGACTTATTTATTTATTGTCATGACGAAAGAAACTCGTATAGGAAACTAACGTTGTTGAAGTGTAAAGGGCTGCGTCACTAAGGGGTACCTTAGGGCAAAACGCTGGGAGGATGTGCAAAAATTCTCCTGCTGGCACAGAGTTCCCGGCTTGAGACAGGCGAAGAAGTTTATATCACCTTCGTCAGTTAAGGAGTGTCTTGAATATTTAAACAATTATTTTATTGGTATAGGGCTCTTTTTGTTTTATTTTTATTTATTATTACTTGGGCTTTCAATCTCAATTCGGGATCATTTTCAAAAGCATAAGTGCAAAAGCATTGTTTAAATATTAAGAATTGGCTCAATATAAATAAAAATAATTAATGAGTGTTTTGAACTTAGAAAACCTGAGTTGAGACTGTCTACTGGCTTCCTCATAGGTCACGTCCCCTTGCGGTATCACCTTAAAAAAATGAGCCGAAAGTACGACGGACGGATGCCAAATCAGCGGAACAAGTTCTGTGCCAATGCCCAGCCTTCCGCTTAAAGACTACAACATCTAGGAAGGAGAACAATGACACCAGATAGTACGTATCACATACGGGCTGGTAGTATTATCAGGTTCATTAAGTGCCTGAATATTTACTGGACGGCTAATTGACCAGAGTAGGCACAAAAGATCTTCAGTAAATGGTCGCAGTGCGGGGTGACTTGGACACCCACATTGCTCTTCAGTAATAATAATAACAATAAGTGTATCGAGCCAGTTCATATCAAAAATGACCAATTCATTCCTTGGGATAGCAAATTAACTGTCCTGCTGTGACTATGAGCCTTGTGCCATTACATATAGCTCTTTTTTGTAAAGATTGCACCGACTTTAAGTTTTAACCCTTTGGACACGAGTGGTGCTCCTCAGTCACCATGCAATAGTAATGAAATAACACGAGTGGTGCCTCTCATATACCATGCAACAAGAGAGAATAAAAAACAATGGATTACCGTTATTTTGTGCTGTGCACATGTATGGAAAGTAGATTTAGCAAACGCTTTTATGTTGATCAGTTTAATTACGCCCTTCAAGGAAGATTTACTATTTTAAAGTTCTTTCAAGTGACGATATTGGTAGCGGTGATGATGAATTTAACATTTACCTTGTCGGAACCAATACAGATAACAATTTTATTTATACAAGTAATATTGATGAGTGTGAAGAAAGTGATCAGATTTGTAGTAAAAGAAAACGGAAAATTAGAGCAATCGATAATGATATCGATAGTGAATCTGATTCTTGGCAGGATGTATCAGAATCTGTGGAAATTCCAAAGCGAATCAATTTCCAAAGTGGAAATAGAGCTACAGGTCCACATGTTGCTGCAAGTGTAACTGAACCGATTCACTTCTTTAAATTAGTTTTTACGGATGAGCTGATTAGCGAAATTATAAGTGAAACAAATAGTTATCAAAACAAAAAGAGCTGTTGAAATAATCACGGTGGCAAACATGGCAAGATGTAAAACTGAGAAATTTTTTTGGCATTTATTGCAGTAATTTTTTCATCTATATCTTCAATGGCTTATATGACCATGTTAAAAAAAATCAAATACATGCCTTTACTCATTGCAGTTGAGCTGAGAAACAAAACGTTTCCCTTTTTCTCTATCGACTTCCGGATCGAATTTGGAGTCACTTTTTAGGATTGCTATTGTTATGAGTAAACCCAATTTGATGTAGTCAACAGAATGTTGTCTAACGATACTTTCAATATTACGGAACTCTCGATTTTCTGGTTTGCTTTGATGATGAAGTTCTAAGTCTTCGGTCATTACCGATTTGTGTGTATTCCAAAGCTAGGGAATATCAGACGCATTTCCAAACGCACAAATCATTGCAAAAGTAAGCCGAATGGCTTTTACTGATTGTAACACAGCAGCCTCAATGAGAGCAATATCCCACAGGCGTCTCGAAACATTAGCACATCCACAGTTCTCAAATATTCAAAAGATGTTGCTCCTCTTACATGTAGTAGGAGTAATCTCAAATAAAACCTTTCAGGATCATTCATCACAACAGTATACATTCTACAGATTGCTTTCTCTCCACGACGTTGTCTGTCTGTCTATGATAATTGTATTTTGGTAATATGTAAGGGTTATGCGGTACCACCTATGAATTGTCAATGCTTTTGGTGCCAACATTGTAGGTTTGTTCACGGCGTCTCTGATATCTAGGATATTCGTTTAAATTTGTTAGCGTTTCCTCGCTCCTGGAATTCCATGTTTGGTTCCGCCATTTTCATTTCTTGTCGAAATGATGAAATTAACGATGAAAGCTCTTTCCCATCTTTTGTCAAGCTTTTTCAATTTCTTGCATCATTTTGTAGGATTTTGTATTCAGTATTTCTGGGAACACTATAGAATCCAGTTGTAAGTAAATAATTTTCCTGGTGTGCTTTCATTTTCAAAGTTCAAAGATCCCTAGCCTTTGTTTTCAATTGTCATCGGTTATAGTAAAAACTGTGGTACATTGATAGAATCGGATTTTGATATTCGTGCTATGTTTCGTGCTTTAGCAAGTTGTTTTAAACTTGTTTTGTCTAGTGTTTACCATAATTCTTGCATTTTTTGCACGTTTTTGAGATTTTACTCTTCCGTTGAATTAGTTTCTCTGTTTCATCCCCAGCTCCGTGCTTGTTTTATCTGTTTTTGAGATTCTGACTTGTCAACTTATTTTTATTTCTTACTGCGGCTTATTTCTTACCGCCCCAATATTCTTGGTTGGATCTGTTTCAAATATGTTGTGTAATCAGTTTCCACTGGCTATTCCGATTAAGACAAATCAATGGTTTCAAATCGTTAGGGTCAAATGAAATAGGTGATAGAGGCTAGAATTCCTTATAGGTACCCTCTATTTCAACCACCATTGTAAACATCAATTCCAAGGTTAACACCTTTCCACTATGCGATTTAAATGATTTATTAAAATTTTCACTCCTGACTCCCATAGTCCTCCAAAATTTGGAGTTCGAGGTTCTGCACAAAATCTTTCAATATCGCTAGTGGCCGATTTAAAAGCTTGATTTATTTCACTAATAGGCGTCCTTCGAGGGGTGTTCAATTCGATATTGATTAACGCGATAGCTTGGCATACCCTACAGGTCATTTGCTTTATGAAACTAACCCTTGATGATTCAGTAACGGTTGCGCACAGTTTGCTGCATACCGCAGTGAGTATTGTCCAATGTACATGTCTTACAAACAGGGTTGTAATATGATTGTGCGGCAAAATATATTGATGCTTCTGACCACCCGCTTTAATGAGTCCTCGTCTAAAAATTGGTTTAAACTCAATAATTTGCTTTTACGATCAACTACATCATGATCCTTAACATACAAGGCTGAATTTTGAGCCATAGTAGTAGTACAATTGTAGATTCAGATCACAACGTAATACAGGTCAGATTCAATTTCAACGCGTCGATAACTTTTACTGACTATTAGGGACAATACCAATGCTGCATTCAACTCTTATCATGCTATTGTTTGACTTAAAAGCGGCCTTAAATGGATTAACAAATTCTTGTATTTCCATTTTTATAACACAAGGTATCAGAATATATGTCTATCAATCAGCAGCTTATTTAGTGTCGGCAATTCATCACAGAACTGTCTCAACTTTAGAATTCATAACCTTAGGTACACCCCGTTTTGTTGTAACTATACTATTACTGTAACTATACTATACCTAAGCTTATATTGCCAAAGAATAATGACCATCTCAACGTTCGCCAATTGTTGTCGAACCGCTAAATATGTAGCGGATGCAGTTCCATAAGTCATCGTTTTTAATGTAAATTCTTGCAAGCATCTGTTGGGTTTTCCCGCCATTTTTTATTTTGATATTTAATATTATAGACGTTTACTGGCCAACCATACCAGTAAGTACCTGGTACCATTTGATGCAAGTACGTTCCCAAAAACCAGTGCGGATAATTCGGTTATTGCTTATTTATCCACTTATTGCTGTTAACACTCGGATATTACATCCAGCCGCCCGGTATTGAATACCTTGGCCAAATCAAGAGACAGAATAGTTATTTGATGTCCAGCGCGGTATTCTTCATCAAGAATTCATCAGCGAAAAAAAAGCGTTTGTTAAAAAAGCGGAAACATTTGAAACAAACTTCCTATACCAACCACCAGTTTGAAGGAATGTTTTGGGATGGCAAACGTTTCGAGGTGCAGGCACCTGGAATATCGCGGTTACCTTATTCGGATTCGGCTGAACCCCTTTCGGTGTCAAGTCATGAATAAGAAAAGGCACACTTCCTCGAAAAAAGGAACATTTTGCCCAATTTAATCGCAGGTTATGCCTCTTAGTTGTCCGAATACAGTCTCGATATCTTACAGATGTCTCGCAAAATCTGACATAGACACATAGTGACATTTGAAATTTTCGCCTTCTCCGATCCATGATTCGCTGGAACCTGAAGGGACTATTCTTGACACCAAACGGCATTCTTTTAAAACTATAAAGCTGAAATGAACAAATATAGGCGGTTTTATCACGGTCCTTCACATGTACCGGAACTTGCCAGTACCCACTTCGCAAATCGATACTTGTCATGAACATAGACGTTGAGCTAAATGCAGGAGATCATCTATCTTGGGCACAGGATACCGAACAGCGACCGTTACAGAATTTAATTTTCTATAGTTCCAGGCAAAATCGGTAGGAGGAATCGGATTTCTGGACCAATACTATGGGAGATGCCCATGGAGATTCACACTCTTCAACGATGTCCTGCTCGGTCAAGGTCTGAGTCTCCGATTTCAGTATCTCACGCTTATGAGATGAAATAGAGTAAGAGAGGACTGCAATTGGACGATGGTCACCTGTTTCGATGTGATGTACTGGAATTCAATAGAAACTTATCGTCTCGTTCCAACTTTTTTGTTGGCTGAAGAGTTCCGCTTGTTGATTTATCAACGTTTTATTCGGCACCACACTGCCAATTTGTACCGCGGTCCTTGATTCACGATCAAGCGAGTAAGATTCAGACTCATTAGAAAAATTCCAACGATTGTTGGATAGGTCCAATATAATACCGGCATCCGTCAAGAATTTGATACCTAATACGGTTTCCTTGGAATTTGGAAATTCGGCGAAACGAGTGACAATACACCTGGTTTTCAATGTCACCCTTAGAGTACACAATTGGATATGGTCCGTTTTAACTGAACCGTCGGCTAATTTGATAGACATAATTTGTTGTATGAAATTTGGTTTCATTTTCCTTTAATATCTTGTACAAGGAACAACTATCTACCAATGCAATGCCATTCGCACCCGCGATCTTAATCGGGAATTTAGGTCTTGGGGTGAGTTCACGCGTTTTACAAGACTAGGAAGCGAACTGAATACTAGCCGAATTTTTGTTTGTCCAAATGTCCAAAGAAGACGCTTGACCTGATGATACCTTCAGTGCACCCTTATCCCTTCAGTCTGGACAATTCGACCGTATGAATCCAATTCGTTCTATGACCCGAGACCCTTCTAGCCTCATTAGCACCCGATTCAGAATCAGTTTTAGGTAATCCATCCAATTTGTTTCTCGTAGGACAATTCCCAATGTTATAGCTCGTTGGATCTACAATATTTACAATAAAATTTCGGTTTACCATTTCCGTTCCCCTTATTATTCCTATCCGTCTCCATCCTCACGAAAAAATATTTCTTAGGCCCGAGACAATCATTGTCAAATGATTTAATTTCGTCGCGTTTAATTTTACCTCGAATTTTGAAAGATGGAAGCCCATAATACATATCCAATTGTATCTTTTTGGATAACTCCCCAGTAGGAAGTTTCGAAAACAGGGCATGGATTTTATTAATAAACAAATCGGTAGTCTCCCTCTCTCACCCTACCTTAATTGAAAAATCTCCTGATAAAAATAAGATATGGAGGTTTGCTCACTGAGAAAGCTTCGGCTTCAAGAAGCAGGGGAAATCCCAAAAGAGTGTTCTCATCAGTCATTCGAGTAGATTTTTTATAAAATCGCGCTAACAAATGCCGCCGCATATTCTTCCTTCTTTCCATCAAACCTATGCGTACAAAACACAAAAATCTCAAAATGAGCTAAAAACTCTTTGAATTGTTCATCCATCATGGTCACCATTTTTACGGATTTTTCGAATGTTTAATTATTTTTTGTATGTGTTCAGCCCTATGTTGGGACGCCAATTTGTTGCACATTTTCTGTTTGACTGAATCGGATAACTTGCTTTACATACATGAACACCACTTTCGTACACTTTATTTTAAATATTATTTCATCTTACAAAATGGCTGAGTGTATTGTCTGGTTGTCTTTTCTTCTCCTTTCATGTTGAATAGTACACTATCTGTGTGCGTGGTTTTTTCTTTTAGTACACACACTGAACTTAAAATAAACAGGTAAGTTTACACATAGTTCAACATTAAAAGTTATAGGTTACTGAACGTTTGTTTTTCTGTGTTGAATTTAATTTTTTGAGGTGTTTAAATCGAGTTACACCGCAAGCTAAATAAATCAATATGACCATCGATCATTTACAAAATTTTATTTCCAAAACCAAGCCTCATTTGTCCAACCCTGCTATTTTTTTAGTTCGTCTTTGCACAAATAGATGTCACTTTTGTTTAACTGGTTTAAATTAACGTAATACAGAATATAGATAACGCTACACACCAAAACTATTTATTAACAGATGTCACGATTCAATTTTATGTTTTTCTTTTCTTTTCATGCAAAACATGTTTGTTGTCATAAATAACGCGTGTATTACATGAGAAAAAAAATCTTATAAACTAACTAATCCCATTATGTTTCGATTAACTTTTGTACAGATGACACACCAAACAATTTGTCTAAAAACACGTCGCGTATTGTGAATTCGCTGTGCGCACAAACACAAACGAAAATACGTTTTCGCCGCGGCGATCAAAAATTAAATCGAAGCACACAAGCACAAAAAAAACAACAAAATAACAGTAACATCTGTCAAAAAACTATACAGTACATATACACCAAAAAGTAAAAAAAATAAATCCAATTTATTTCCAGTTGCATCGTAGACGGGACTTGTAAATGTTTGTTTTGTATGTTATGTCAATCCGATCAGACGTGTTGTGTTATTTGTTTTAATTTTTATATTTTTAATTTTCTCTGTATAAGAAAATTAGTTTTATTTATAAGTTTAATTTATGAAAATAAAATTTTTATTTAATTTTGTGTCGAAAAACAATAATAAAGTAAAAAAGTAAAGCCGGTCCGCGCTGTGTTTCGTCACTCGTGACAATTCATTCATATTTTATTGTTTTCGTTTTTTATTTTATTTTAATAATTAGATTCTTATAAGAAATTTGTTGTTTTTAAAATAGTTCGTGACTTTTCCGTGAGTGTGTGTATTGTTGTTTTTATTACGCATATATACAAATTGTTAGTGCATTCATATAAAATCTATTTTAGTGTTTCTGTGGGTGTGTGTGTGGTCCATGTGTTATTGAGGGGTGTTTAGCTTTTCAACGAAGGGGGGAAAAATTTTTAAAAAGATTTTTCCTATAAATAAAAATGTGAAAAATATAATTTTCTGTGAAAATTTAGTGTGTACATAAATAAAAATAATTTCAAGTGTATTTGTGTTTAGAAGAAGAGATTCCGCGGTATATCATCATCATTATACGATTCTTCTTGGTTCTATTATAGTGTTTGTGATTGTGTGTGGAATAAAGAAAGAGAATCAAGATTTTCAATTTTATTTTGGTAAGTTTACTAATAAACAAAAATGTTATGTGTATTGTGTTGTGTATATCGAGGAGTTCATTTACCGCGGCGCACATCTTCATCCGTGTGCTTGTTTTGCTTGTTGTTTATACACCCAAAATTTATTATAACATCTGTCTTCTCTTCTTCTTTGGCGTCTTGGGTGTATTATTGGTTTGAACGGAGCCGATTACCGTTAGGTTGCATAAATTAATTTATGACGACGAAGATATTGTGTGCGAAAGTGATAGTGTTTCACCATTTAGCACAAACACGTTTTATGTTGACCGAGTAACGGAATTTCGCTTTTATTGTTGCCATTTTATTATTGGTTTATCTTTGCGTTGATTGGTTGTATGGTTCTCTTTTTGTGAAACCGGTTCAATTTATGTAGCCGGCTAATTTACATAATTTTTTTGTGGTTTGATTAAGATCAAGTGGATTGCGGTTTATTATTGTTATTGTTTGGAACGGAATTTCACAGTTTTTATTGTTATCGTAGTTTAGTTGGGAATTTTGGGGTTCTGCAGAAATGTAAAGAAATCTCAGATTCTAAAATTTGATTATTGGACATTTATTTTTAAGGCTCCCTTTCAGGCTCGAAAAAAAAATTGAAAGTGAACCCAGCGTAATCAAACGAAAGCATGAGGATATCATGAAGAACATGATAACTATAGCTGGGCGAAGCCCAAAAGTTCATCATCAGAACATTCCGATTTTCAAAAACAGAAAAAATTCGGATCTTTTTTTAGTCTCCGAATTTTTATTTGATAAAAAAAAACTCAGCTTTACATACTCAAAATTCGGTTTTGTTATATTTCACTAAATCAAATGTTTCTCTACATCTATTTGAAATTGGTTTCTTGCTTTGCTAAAAAGACATTTGCCTGTATGAAAAAATAATAAAAACGTATTGTATCCTTTCGGGCATGGTGCCCGGTGAACTCCACGAATTCTAACTGGACTTCTCCATTGCACCAAGACTATCATCCTTTGAATTTCTGCATATAAGTCAGCTTGCTTTACGGGTGAAAGTGGATGGGGCCTATAGGTTTACTAACTATACCTTTAAAGGCTTGATGTTCTAATTTAGCTAAAGACTTCTTTATTGCAACACTCTGTGCCTAATTTTTCACTAGAACTCGCAAGTTACATTATTTAGCGCTACGCTCATAGGATTCTTTTAAAATTTTTACTACTTTTTGTCGGACTGTGTTCAACCGATTACACTTATCCTCTATGAATACGTAACTATCTCCCCCCGAAAGACCCAAGGATTTGTGCAATACATAATCGGAGCTGTGTAATATCCGATGCATACTAAATACGACAAAATGCGGAGAAAACCCGCACTATGCTTTGAATTGTTCAACGCCGATTCAAATTCTTGAATATGTGCATCCCAAGTTCTTTGGCCATGCTTAATATAGGCCCGAATTGATGCCAAGATGATTCGGATAACTCTTGACTTCTTTTGAATGTTTTACATGTAAGGCAACTGCTTAGAGACATAATTTTAGATATCTCTAGCCATTCCAAACCAGAAAACTGCCTCTGAAGCCTGTTTAAAGTTTTTGCTATGCCCAAATGGCCAGAGGTTGGTGGTTCATGTGCCAAGACTAACAAGCTTTTAATAAACAATTTCGAAACTATCAACTCCCATTGAGGTTCGCCATCCTCCAAATATCATAATCTCATTCCGTAATTCAAATAAATAAAAAAGGTTACCATCTTCTTCAAGTATATTTGTCTTTGGGTTGATCCTTTAAGCATTTAATTTTATTGAAATTCAAGCTCAGTAGTGCCGTAATTCCTCTTCATCGTTGGATGCTTTGCTCCATCATCATCCCGCTAAAAAAAAAACACTGGATTCCCGTGGATCTGGCATCACATTGTACGTAAAATTGACGCTCGTAGTCAGCGTTTTGTTTAACACAGGTGCAGTGGTCAAGGCATGCTTAAAATTATCAAAGGCGACTTCTTTAAGAGGACGGTTAAAGGAGCTGCTACAGAAAAATAATCTTTTTTGAATCTGCGGTAATATCCTGTTAAACCTAAAAATCTTTGGACTTGCTTTATAGATGTTGGTGGCGGATAATCACTTTACTGCTGTCACTTTTTCTGGGCTTCAAGTAGCCGACGACTTACTTCAATGAGAAGTGATAAGTGCTGTTGTATTGTTGCGGATGTTACAAGAAGGTCGTCAATTCAAACGAATCTGTTCTTCAGCTCCCATCCTCACGACGAACTATTAAAACATTTAGAAAGACTAAACAACCTTTGTTTTAAATTTCACAAATTCACGGCGTAAAACTATTAAATATGTCAGGGAAATAATCAACTTCTGAATTTGGAATAAGCGTGATAATGTAAAAATATCATCAACATTTCTAAAGAACGAAGTAAATTTGACGAATAAGAACGAAGTAAATTTGATGAATAAGTAAGCCAAATTTAGTCACCGAACACTTGTTTAAAGCACGTTCTAACAAAGCTAATTTCGGCATAATTTAAAACAAATTTTAATGCTTTCTGAAAATTATTTAATTTTAATTTTGCGTTCTTTTTAATTTTATATCGATCCAAAATTTTTTAACCAAATTTAGAACCAAAAGAGGAATCTACCTTAGTCTTCCGTGTTTGAAATGGCCGACAAATTATTTCCTACAAACCATTTCTGAATATTGGACACAAATATAGATAAATTGTAAAATGGTGACCCTGAAGGGTCACCACATAATTTATCTAAGTAAATGTTTTTCCAATGGTCCCATTATTTTTTTTAAGATTTTACCTACTGTCCTATCATGTTTGCCAGCCCCTTCCCAAGACCCCGACCATTAAATTTAAATTTGTTGTTATGGATTGATGAAATGCAAAATTTTCGAATTTGGATGGATAAGAGTAATTATTTTAAAATATTTCGTTTTGTGATTATTATCGTTAAAAAATCTTTTTAGTTTGAAATTAGACCATTTTTACGCTACATGATGTTTTATAAGAAAATTGATAAAATTGTTTTTAAAAATTAGGCATTTTGAAATTTTAAAAACTTATTTACTTAGCTCGGCTTAAAATTTCAAATGCCAATTTGTTACATTTGCCTTAAAAAATTTTTATTTATCAAAAATTCCAAGGTGCTAAATTAAATTTTTGACTTGAACAGTTTAACTCTGAAAGCTTACAGTTAGTTGAATTTTATACTGAAAGTCATACGCACTCCAAAGATTTTAAAGTAAGAAAAACTCGACGAATTAATTTCAGGCTAAAATTTCAAACGAGGGATAGAAAAGTTAGGAATTTGAAAGGTAATTCATTTTGGCTTAATTTGGTAAAACGTGTCTAGCAACAGAAAATCATCATAATTTTTGGCAATTTTAAAGCTTGGAGTAACCTGTGGCTTGATTGTTTTACCGATGATAACGGGCAAAAAGGAGATGACTTCATGTCTAGAAACAACCTAATTTCACATTAAATAAGTCAGGAAGCCCATCAGTCTTTTCATTTATTGCGTCTGCAAATATTGGCACGTCCAAGAAGGTTTGTGATCCAGTCACATGTAAAGACATTTCGTTGAACGTTTCATATTGGGGAAAACTCTTAGAGTAACTACTCACAAGTCAAAGTGGACTATTCTCAGATACCATATAATATGGATTCCGAAGTAGGAAATCTGGTCGAATACATACCTGGAGAATTCGAGATCCTTACTTGGCCTACTTAGTGCTCGGTAGAGCACGTCGGTCTTTAATCTCCCGAAAAACATCTCCGAAGTAATTTGAGGTACTTTGGCAATAAAATGAGATCAATCAGACACAAATATCGTACTGTATGGAAGAGTATGATAAAACAATGTCCTCAAGGGTCCCACATTATTACGTAAATCTGGATTGTGTTTGGATTTGGAGAACATTTGGGAGTCTGCGTTAATGCTAAATAGGTATTCAACTCAATGGCCAGAATGTCAAGAGAAGGATAGAGTTTGCACCACAATACTTTTTTTATATTCAAGAGTGCATTGTTTTAAATATCCTATCGAGAATCACAAAGGCCTAACGCACAACTTCGAATGGAGCTGTTGCATTGTTGGCCGATGTACTACAAGTGGATATACTAATAGCTAAGAACCAGCAATTTGAGTGGGACTTAAAATGACAAAAAATATTAGTCATCAGCCATTGATAAATGGCAAAGAAGATTGAACAAATCAGTTAAAGGTAGACATATCTTTGATTTCGTTCCGAGTGTTAGGTACAGACTGAACATTAGTCAACTAATAATGAGCTAGATGTGCCAAGTAACCGACTTAAAGCGTTTCAATTGTGATGGCCTTATCTATTATTATTTTCAAAATTTGTAACAATATGTGAATAAGCGAAATCAACACAAACTTATCCTTGTTAAATTGGGCATAATGCTAAAATAGTTTATAGACTTTTACCTAGATGGGTGGCAGCGGGCTGGCAATTCTAACTGGCGCTTTTTTAGATCGGTCTCTAAGAGCAGTGTTTTGGTTATTTGGTGCCCCGTTGCAGAATTCGATACTGTTCCCCACAAAATCTATTTTAAATTATCTATTTGAATTCGATTACAAAAATTAGTAATAAACATGAATACTTAGGTTGTTCCAACTTCAAAGGTGCGAAGATACACAGCTAAGCTTCTAATAGCTTGGCAAAGGTGTTAATAAATTATGTGTATTAATTTAAATGTTCAAAACTGGCCAGGGTCACAAATCGAAATATTTTAAAATAATTACTCTTATCATATTCAATCCAAACAAATTTAAATTTAATGATTGGGGCTTGGGAACGGTCATGACATTAATTAAAAATCTTAAAAATTATAATGGGACTAACATATGGTCTACCAAAAGACAATTGGACAAACATTTACTTAGATAAATTATGTGGTGACCCTTTAGGGTCACCATTTTACAATTTATCTATATTTTTGTCCAATATTCAGAATTGTTTTGTAGGAAATAATTTTTCCCTTTAAAAAATTTAACACCTAGATAATAAATTTCATGTATAGAAATGAAGGAATATTTTAAAATTCGCCAGTATTCTCAAAATTCAAGAAATTTTTTTAAAATTGAAATTGAAATGAAATTTTGTTTTTTAAAGTTCGAATAAATTAAATCCTGAAAATTCAATGAAATTCTAAAAAATTAGAAATTCAATAAAACTCTGATTAATTTGAAGTTCCTTTAATCTTCCTGAGAAATAAGAATCGAACAAGCTTAACTTGAATATTTTTAAAATACTTCTGAAATTTGCTGAAATACTTCTAAATCTTTGCCAAATTTGAGTAGGTTTTTTGTGAGTCTTTGGAACTTAAGTAATTCAACTGAAAAATTTTCAAAATCTCTTAAATTAGGCAAAAGCAATTTAAAATCGCGTTAAGTGTCAGGCTTTAGAGGCTTACATTTAATAATGGAGATTAAGGAGTCGCCTGGCTGAGCTCTTAAGTATTTTGCAAGTATCTTAAAGTTCTCAAGACATCCTTTCAAAATAAAGGAACGTGTATAACTTAGGTCAAACAATTTCAAAAATTCTGGTTACCTTCTAAAAGTTGTGGAATTCTTCTAAATTTTATAGATTCAGGTAGTACATGGCATTGGTGCAATATTTACTTAGTGTGCAGCTTGTAGCTTATGAATACTTATTTGAATAGTTTTTAGGCATATGCTGTGAGAAGTACTTCGCACTTTAAATTAAGTATATCTATACTTTAGAATATTAACCAAAGACTCAACATGGCTCAGATAATTTACAAAAATTCTACTCTTAAGCTTAGGGGATGAGGAAGGAACATAAAATGTTCACTGTCGTTTTATTGATTACAACTTACAACTTTATACATTAAGCATACATTTTACTTACTCAAATTCCATGTCAAATTTTTCAAGTTTAAAAATATTGTCTCACATATTTTAAAAATCCGACTAAGGTGACTGACTTGTTTATTTTATGAATAAATTAAATAAATGATGAACATTTTTATTAAAATAAAAAGTGTCTAATTGTGTTAACTAAAATACTATGAAATATCATGTTTAACGCGTTGATGCTTTATTCGCAAAACGATTTTGGCTAAGAGCCCAAGTTCAAGGTTTAACTTTTCGGTCGTTCAATGTAACCGTTTATGAACGGAAATCCATCGGAGTAAACACTTTTAATTGACAATTAAAACTACTTATTTGTAGCCGTAAACCGTTTAACAACTCAACTAAAACAATGTTTGTGACATGGAGTAATGTGTGGCAAAAAGTTGATTTTCTGATTGTGGTAAAATGTTGATTTGATTTTACTTATTTACTTAGTATGATTACAATTAACACTTCTGGTTGTTTTAGTCGATAGTATGGAGTGCAGCGACATTAATTTATCTTGACGTAATATGATGACGATACAGAATAATCTAATGTTTCCAACCGAGTGCCTGATTTTAACATATTGAGCTTAAGTAGAATGTTATCGCTTTGAATATTCTTGAAAACCATTTTTTGATTTATTTGAAATCTTATTTTTTTTATTAAAACGAACGCAACGTTCCCACAATCATTTTTGAAATTTAGGATTTTTAAAATCAAATTAATCACCAAAATTTGGGGAATTATTTTGTTGTATTTAGAAATTTTTTAAATGCTGGATTTGGGGATTCCCCAAATATCGGGAAATAATATTAATCACAAAAATTATGTATGTGGGATGAAAGCATGTGCGGTATGTTTTTTTAATTTGTTTTATAATTTAGACGATGGGGAAATATCGCCCTAAACCTCCGATTTAAACTCCTAAAAGCTACTTAACTAGCATTGGATGTTTCATATTGTTTATTGGTTGGCTTAATTCGGTGAGAGTAAATTTTAAAATATTCTGGAACATATTTCTAGATTAATTAACCCATTGCCGCAAACGATGGCTATGGGCTATGGCCGTCCAATTTTTTGGTGAGAAGAAAGAAATAACGCCCGTGGAAATTAATTCATAAGAAAAGGCAATAAGTATTATTATGGTCCATGGATGTTAATTCCGCGGGCATTAATTCACTCCACCTCTATACACTACCTATTACACCTTGTTGAGGATTTATTTTTTCCTCCAAACCGTAAATTAAAATATTACTTAGAACAGAAGTAATACAGTATTGTGTCTTGGATTCAAATTCCACCATGTGATTTCTCGTATCGTGACCTGAAAGTGGAACCTCGGTTAAAATTTAATAAAATGGTTAAAAATTTTAATTTTGTACACAAAATGTAAACACACTTTTACTCTTATTTCACACTTATTTTATTTACGTATATAAATCTACTTAGATTTCAATACCTAATTTGCTTACATTGTCAATGAATTTGTGATCAAATTTTTTTCTTATCAATACGATTGTCTGTTGTAAATACTAAAAGTCTGTCAAATAATAACAACATTTACTTATATATAAAAAAATACTACGTCTCAAAATTTTTTTCCTTATCAATACTGCTATTTGTAGTACAAATAATAGTATTAATAGTGTGAAATTTAAAGTGTTTTATTTTTTGTAAAACTTTCATAATTTCCACAAAGCTAAAAACTATCAAAATCACTTAAACTTACCAATAGTATTATAAAAGATAAAAAACGGTTATAATTTTCATAATTTTGACAAAACGGTTCGAAATCTGCTTAAAATGAACTGGTTTTATAAAAAGTTTAGAAATGGTCACCATATAACCAAAAAGTTAGAAATGGTTTAGGAATTACTTAAAATAAACTTGTTGGGTAAAAATTAACTTAACTACCTAGCGTCAGCATTCAGGGTCAAATTAGATTATTTTTAATTACGTTTTAATCAAAATAAACAAAAATTGTCGATTTTAGGTTGTTATATAACTCGATTGAAACTAATTAGTTTACGTCGTTTTTTAATTAAAAATTTTAAATTAATTTTGCGAAAAAATTTACCAAACAACATTTTTTAAAATCATTATATGTCTGTCTGTATATTGGTTCCGTTGTCCGCCTAGGACAATAATAACGGGAAGCGGATTATATGACCCTCTTTCTAACATTCCAAAAATGCAGACTTTTGAAATTCTTATCTGTTCTTCTTCCTAATCAAAAATTTCAAAATTTGCAAAAATAAAAAATAAAAAATTTAGGGATCGAAGTGATCACCATCTGAGCTAACGAAAATTCATTGCAATTCAACATCATGTATAACAGCATCGTCATCGTCAATCACGCATCATTGTTTATGTATTACAATAAACATTGATGTTAACAGACATTTTATGAGATAGTCATTAAGATAAATCTCGTTTGTTTTTTTAATTTGTGTGTCAGCACAAATTTTACTCAAAACAGATGCAAGTATGTAATGACATTTGTAATTCTATCACTATCTGTATCCCTCTCTAAATGATTACTATGTACAATTATTTTTAATTATTTTGTATTACAATAAAGTTGATGATCACATTCGTCATGCGATCGTTATTATTCTGATGCTGTTTATCTTTATATGTAGATATTTATTTGGTACAGGGGGCAAAGACACAATTTTTTATGTATATTTTGTCTCCACAATCTCGATCATAAACTAAATTAATTGCATTAAGGGCCAGATGGGAAACGCGTGCAAAGTTATTTTTAAACAATTTGCTTACTATCTTTATTAGTTCCCTTAGTTTTTCTAAATAGATAGCACAGTGATAAAGCCATATTGTTTGGACCGGAAATACCTAACTGTGCTAAGAATAAGTGAAAAAGAAGCAAAAGAGATGGGCGCTTCTAGCACCAGAACGCAGAGAATAAAGATTAGAATAAAATAAACATTGAAAAATTTACGTACAAAATCGTTTCACTAAATAATATGACGTTTGACCTGTTGTCTATAAAAATAAATTAACAGCTAGTCAGTGCGACATAATTCTTACAAATCGAAATTTAAATATTATGTACTATGTACAGGAGCGCCTAACCTTTTAAGGTAGTATTTGCCACTACTAAGTTAGAGCGATTTTTTAAATTGGAGTTTAGCGTTTCTGTAATATACATATTTGATTTGTTACTCGTCCTTAACCATTGAGAAGTAAAGATCTTATCCGAAGCGGAATATCGTATTTATGGTCAGGCTCTTACGACTTAAGTTCAATTTCCGGCTTGATTAATTAGATCCGGCGAAATTAATTTAGACGCGATTTATGTATAGCGCATGGCCTTTATTCTTGAACTTACTCGAAAAAAGTCGCTGATAAAAAACGATTCAGTAAATTCTATACGTGTCCAAACCGTCAATTCGAAGAAAATCTTGATCCCAAAACCAAAACAGTTCAACTTTAGTCGTTGTTTCCAATGTAAACATTGCTAAACTATTTAAGTGCAGCCCCCGCGACGCAATACAACTAGTATACTGTGGACAAACAAGTAAAAGAAACCGTAGTTTGCACAGAATATAATGATCTGAACAGCATCCATACGCAGAACGTGGGTGATGGGTAAGTTCTGACCTGAGATTCGTTTTTAGCACACCGAAAAACGTACCAGAAGGTACTTCACCTTTCTGTATCATGACTTTTTTTTTGTATGCCTGTGTTAATTTAAAAAAATATTTTTTTGGAAATTATGGAAATTTTCAACATTCAAAATTTTTCAGATATTAAATCAGACTTCACTGATACGCGTTGGTACGCGTTGTATATGTACACATTCTGTTGCAGTGTAACAAAAATTATAATTCTACAAGTTTGACCCACATATTATTTACAATTTGAGTTCTACTCTAAATTAGTTGTGAACCACTAGTAATGGTTCGATAATGCTTGATTGAAATGACCTTATCGCTTAGCAATATAATCATATAAAAGATTAGAAAATTACATTATGTACAATTAATGTGTTCTACCTTCAATAATTGATTCATTTAACCGTTATGTGTAACTAATCAGTTTGGGTTTTATTATAACCAGTAAATAACTATGTATAATAGAAAAGTACTTGATAAGGGGGCCCCGATAAATTAACAACCAAGTACATACATCAAAATTTGTCACAATTGCGGTTTAAGAAACATATTTAAATGTATTATTTAAATCACAACTCATCATAATATTTACTTAAGTCTTTTACATACTTCAGATTTTTTAATTTAAGCTAAATAAGAAATAACTTAGTTAGCATTTCCAACTAAGACGACACAATCTTAATCCAAAATCTAAAATAAACAACTTTATGCATTGCCCAATTTTTTTATTTTTTTGTTATAACATTAAACCAATACGAACATGCATAAATCAATATTAATTGGCAAAAAAAAAAAATCTTACAATCAGCTGTAATTTATTGTTTAACACCATTGGATTATAAGTTACTAATGGAAATACTGAAGTAATTCTCATTATTACGAAGACAATATACTTACTCATATCTAGACTAGAGCCACTTACCAAGATAAGTAATCGCATGCTGCGATCGGCACACGTATTTTGCGCGATAAGTGTTAGTACTTATGTATGTGACTACAAGAGTGTATTTAGCAAAAAATTTATCGAGATATGATAATGCAAAAATAATCGCAAACATGAACGAAAAATGAAAAAAAAATAAAAATTATTCATCACTTTAAAGGTCACAGAACTCAGACAAAGCAAACGATTTGCTATCTAAAGAGAGAAAAAAAAATTATATTTTGGATGCCGTAACGTTCGACAGATTGAGATACAACTATGTATAAGTAAATGAGAAATAATTTTCTGGATTAGCTGTATTGTTATAAAACCAAATCAAATAGTTGAATTTAATGTACAAATATTTTGACAACCGAGTTTACTTAGAACACGATGAAATAACACACAAAGATTAGTAACATTTTTATTAGTCACTACCTGAAATCTAACCCGACTTTAACACTCTAATGAGACAAATTAAACGTTCTACCCACCGTCTAGAGCGAAACTTAGAATTTAGGTGTTTACTGTATAACATATGTGTCATATTGTATTCTTCGTATGAAGAGATATGGGACGAAGTTCCCCTATAAAATCGCAAATAATGACTATCTTTTTGAAATTTGTAACTTTAACATCCTATAAGGGAGACGTTTTTAGTATGAACGCTATTAATTATAGACGCGACGTTAGTTTCAAGCTCAATTGATTTATTGTTGTTGTACTATGCTTGTTCATTCTCGATGGGATTGAGATCTGATCGATTATTTTACTCAAAATTCTATTGAAATTCTGATTTGATTTAATTTTATTAATTTTGAAGTTTTTAAAATTTTACGAAATTTTTGAAAAAAATTGAAACTCTAATATTTTGAAAATTGTTGGTTTTTTAAAATGATTTAAATTTGCATAATCGCTAAATCTCTAAAAAATTTTGAAATTCCAAAATTTAATTTCTTACAGTTCTTAAATTGATTAAAATTCCTCATAATATCTAATATTCTTAACTGTGCAGTCATAAAATTAATTAAATTTTCAAAATTATTCAGATTTTTTGAAATTAATATTCTGAAAATTATTGAGATTCTTCTGAATATCTGCGTCTAAAATTTGACGAAATACTTTATGTAAATTTGTTAATTTTTTGAAAAACTTGAAATTCTTAATTTTAATATAATATAATTATATAATTATATTATAATATAATATAATTCTTGGTATCTTAATTTTTTGAAATTTTTGAAATTCTAAAATTCTTAAGAACGAATCTCGTGATTTAAAAATTATTAAAATATGGAAATTTTGTTGGTTTTTAAAATTTGGCGTTTTTGAACAATTAGAAAATTAATTAAATTCTTGTTTTTTTAAATTCATAAAATTCTTAAGTTTGTTGAAATTTTTCAAATTTTAAATATTTTTAAGAACGTTGAAATATCTTTTGATCAAATTCTTGAAATATTTAATCTCTTGAAATTCTGAAATTTATAAACTTGAATTGATTAAAACTCTAATTTGATTTTAAATTTCTAATATTCTTAAGATTTATGTAATCCTAAAATTAATTAAATTGTTTAGTTTTTTGAAGTGTATATTCTGAAATATTGGACTCTTCTGAATATCTGTGTCTTCAATTTGAAAATTTGTGAAAATTAAATAAAAATTTTGAAATTTTTAAAATTTGCCGAAATTCTCTAAATTTGTTATATTTTTAAAATCTTAAAATCCTTTATTAATATAATTGTTGGTATGTTAATTTTTTGAAATTTTTGAAATTCTAAAATTTTTAAGAACGCATCTCGTGACTTTAAAATATGAGAATTTTGTTAAAGTTTTTAAAATTTCTTAAAATTGTAAAATTCTTAAATTCGTTGAAATTTTAAATATTTGTTAGAAAGTTGAAATACATGTTTTGATAAAATTCTTGAAATATTTCATCTCGTTGCTTCTGATTGACATTGTTTAGAAACAAATCAAAATTTATAAATTTTTAGAAAGTTGTAAAATCGTACAGTTCTTAAAATTGTTCGAATCATAAAATTAATTCAATCTTTAAATTTCTCGATAAATGTTTTACTCAAAAGTTTGATTTTTTTTTTGAAGTTTATACAATTTGACGAAATTTTTCGAAAAATTGAAACTATAAAATATTTAAAATTGTAGGTTTCTTAAATGATCTAAATTCGTTTAATCACTTAAATCTCTAGAAAATTTTGATTTGATTTTTTTTAATTTTGAAGTTTTTAAAATTTTACGAAATTTTTGAAAAAAATTGAAACCCTAAAATTTTTAAAATTTTAAGTTTTTAAAATGATCTAAATTCGCGTAATCCTTAATTCTCTAGCAAATTTTGAAATTTCAAAATTTAATTTCTTACATTTCTTAAATAATAAGTATCTAATATTCTTAACATTTGTGCAGTCATACAATTATTTAAATTTTCAAACTTATTCAGATTTTCTGAAATTAATATTCTAAAAATTATTGAGATTCTTCTGAATATCTGAGTCTAAAATTTGCCGAAATACTTTATGTAAATTTGTTAATTTTTTGAAAACTTTTGATATCCTTAATTAATATAATTCTTGGTATCTTAATTTTTTGAAATTTTTGAAATTCTAAAATTCTTAAGAACGAATCTCGTGATTTAAAAATTATTAAAATATGGAAATTTTGTTGGTTTTTAAAATTTGGCGTTTTTGAACAATTAGAAAATTAATTAAATTCTTGTTTTTTTAAATTCATAAAATTCTTAAGTTTGTTGAAATTTTTCAAATTTTAAATATTTTTAAGAACGTTGAAATATCTTTTGATCAAATTCTTGAAATATTTAATCTCTTGAAATTCTGAAATTTATAAACTTGAATTGATTAAAACTCTAATTTGATTTTAAATTTCTAATATTCTTAAGATTTATGTAATCCTAAAATTAATTAAATTGTTTAGTTTTTTGAAGTGTATATTCTGAAATATTGGACTCTTCTGAATATCTGTGTCTTCAATTTGAAAATTTGTGAAAATTAAATAAAAATTTTGAAATTTTTAAAATTTGCCGAAATTCTCTAAATTTGTTATATTTTTAAAATCTTAAAATCCTTTATTAATATAATTGTTGGTATGTTAATTTTTTGAAATTTTTGGAAATTCTAAAATTTTTAAGAACGCATCTCGTGACTTTAAAATATGAGAATTTTGTTAAAGTTTTTAAAATTTCTTAAAATTATAAAATTCTTAAATTCGTTTAAATTTTAAATATTTGTTAGAAAGTTGAAATACATGTTTTGATAAAATTCTTGAAATATTTCATCTCGTTGCTTCTGATTGACATTGTTTAGAAACAAATCAAAATTTATAAATTTTTAGAAAGTTGTAAAATCGTACAGTTCTTAAAATTGTTCGAATCATAAAATTAATTCAATCTTTAAATTTCTCTATATATTTTTTACTCAAAAATTTGTGTGTTTTTTTTAAATTTTTCGAAAAATTGAAACTCAAAAATATTTAAAATTGTAGGTTTCTTAAATGATCTAAATTCGTTTAATCGTTTAAATCTTCAGAAAATTTTGAAATTCTAAAATTTAATTTCTTAAATTTCTTGAATTGATTAAAATTCCTTAATCCTCATAATATCTAATATTTTTAAAATTATGCAATCCTAAAATTAATTAAATTTTCACATTTTTCAGATCTTTTAATTTCTTGCAATTAATATTCTAGAAAGGGATTCTTCTAAATATTTGGGTATTCAAAATTAAAAATTTTGCAAAATTCAGTAAAAATTTTGAAATAATAATTTTTTGAAAAACTTGAAATCCTTAATTATTATAATTCTTGGTAACTTTAATTTGTTGAAATTTTAAAATTTTTTAGAACGAACCTTGAGAAGTTTAATCGTTAAACAGAACTTATGTAGTAATTTCTCTTGACATTTTTTAAACAAATCGTATACTCTAAATTTTTTAATAATTTTGAAAATTTCTTCAAGTTTTAAAATTTGACAAATTTTTTAAATTTTCAGATTCTTAGACATGAAAATATAAAATTCGTTAAACCCCCTGGGTTTATATTTTAAATAACCATTTCATGAAATTTACATATTCTTAAAAGTACTGAAATTCTGAATAGCTTTTATTAAATTCTCAACATATTTAATCTTAAGGCGTTCTGATTCTTGACATTCTGTAGAAACAAATCAAAATTTATTGAAGGTCGTAAAATTTTGCAGTTCCTAAAATTCCTAGAATTAATTGAAATCTTGATCTGCATTTTTTTCATTTTTTAAATAATCCGAATTTTTTTGAAGTTATTAAAATTTGACGAAATTTTTGAAAAAATTGAAACTATAATTTTTAAAATTGTTGGTTTCTTAAAATGATCTAAATTCGCATAATCCTTAAATCTCTAAAAAGTTGTGACATTTTAAAATTTTTTAGAACCTTTACAAACTTAATAAATATCAAATATTCAGTCCTAAAATTAATGAAATTCTTAAATTTCTTCAAATTTTTAAGTTTTTTTAAATTTATATTCTAAAAATTATTCAAATTATTTTTCTTCTGAATAGTTCTTCAAATTTGAAAATTTTGCAAAATTCAATAAAAATTTTGAAATTATTAAAGTTTGCCCAAATACTTTGAATTTGTTAATTTTTTGGGAAAACTTGAAATCCTAATTATGGAACGCTTTCCTTCTGAATATCTGTGTCTTCAATTTGAAAATTTGTGAAAATTAAATAAAAATTTTGAAATTTTAAAATCCTTGAAAAAATTGAATCCTTTTGAAAATTTAAAATCCTTAATTCGAAATTTTTGAAATTCTAAAATTTTTAAGAACGAATCTCGTGACTACAATTTTAAAATATGAGAATTTTATTAAAGTTTTTAAAATTTGGCATTTTTGTAAAATTAGAAAATTAATTAAATTCTTTTTTTCCTAAAATCATAAAAATCTTAAATTCGTTGAAATTTTAAAAATTTTAAATATTTGTTAGAAAGTTGAAATATCTGTTTTGATAAAATTCTTGAAATATTTAAGCTCGTGGTGCTTCTGATTGGCATGCTTTAAAAACAAATCAAAACTTATCAATTTCTTGAAAGTCGTAAAATCTTACAGTTCTTAAAATTCTTAGAATCACAAAATTAATTCTATACTTAAATTTCTTGATAATTTTTTTACTCAAAAATTTGATTTTTTTTTTTGAAATTTTTAGAATTTGGCGAAATTTTTCGAAAAATTGAAACCCAAACATATTAAAAATTGTAGGTTTCTTAAATGATCTAAATTCGTTTAATCGTTTAAAGCTTCAGAAAATTTTCTAAAATTTAATTTCTTAAATTTCTTGAATAGATTAAAATTCCTTAATCCTCATAATATCTAATATTTTTAAAATTATGCAATCCTAAAATTAATTAAATTTTCATATTTTTCAGATCTTTTAATTTTTTACAATTAATATTCTAGAAAGGGATTCTTCTAAATATTTGGGTATTCAAAATTAAAAACTTTGCAAAATTCAGTAAAAATTTTGAAATAATAATTTTTTGAAAAACTTGAAATCCTTAATTATTATAATTCTTGGTTTTTTAAATCTGTTGAAATTCTAAATTTTTGTAAACGAACCTTGAGAAGTTTAATCGTTAAACAGAATTTATGTAGTAATTTCTCTTGAAATGTTTTAAACAAATCGGATACACTAAATTTTTTAATAATTTTGAAAATTTCTTCAAGTTTTAAAATTAGTCAAATTTTTTAAATTTTTAGACTCTTAGACATGAAACTATAAAATATGTAAAACCTCCTGGGTTTATATTTTAAATTAACTTTTCATGAAATTTACATATTCTTAAAAGTACTGAAATCCTGAATAGAGAGAAGATGTTTTTCGATACGAGAAAATTGTTGAAAATTTTAAAATTTAACGAAATACTTTTTTTTTGAAAAATTATAAAATTAATTAAACTATGTATTTTTTAAATTCATAAAGTTCTTAAATTTGTTCAAATTTTTAATATTTCTTAGAACGTTGAAATGACTTTTATTAAATTCTCAACATATTTAATCTTGAGGCGTTCTGATTCTTGACATTCTTCGTAAAATTTTGCAGTTACTAAAATTCCTAGAATAAATTGAAATCTGGATCTGCATTTTTTTCATTTTTTAAATAATCAGATTTTTTTTGAAGTTATTAAAATTTGACGAAATTTTTGAAAAAATTGAAACTATAATTTTTAAAATTGTTGGTTTCTTAAAATGATCTAAATTCGCATAATCCTTAAATCTCTAAAAAATTGTGACATTCTAAAATTTTTTAGAATCTTTACAAACTTAATAAATATCAAATATTCAGTCCTAAAATGAATGAAATTCTTAAATTTCTTCAAATTTTTAAGTTTGTTTAAATTTATATTCTAAAAATTATTCAAATTATTTTTCTTCTGAATACTCCTTCAAATTTGAAAATTTTGCACAATTCAATAAAATTCTTAAAATTATTAAAGTTTGCCCAAATACTTTGATTTAGTTAATTTTTTGTGAAAAACTTGAAATCCTAATTATGGACCGCTCCTGATTCTTGAAATTTTTTAAACAAAATCAAAATTAAAATTTATAATTCTAAAATAGATTATAAAATTTACTATATTCTCAAATTTCTTAAAATTTAAATTAATTAGTATTGAAATTGTAATCTTGGTATTCTTTAATTTTTTAAAAATTCTGAAAATTTGTTTCAAAAAATTTCAATAATTTAAATTTTTTGAATTTGTTAAAATTCTTTGGGCTGATAAGTATATCTTCCTAGAAATTGTTAAACCGTTTATTGCTCTGTAAAATTGTGTTGCTCTTGAACAATTTCTCGGGGTTTGTTCTGAATCTACGTTTCATCAAAATGTCTTTAGACATAATTTTATGGCCCTCCCAAAATGATTTAACATTAGTTGTTTCACAGAATGATATGATGACTATGAAAATATTTCTGGTTTTGAATAGTGACTTCAATTTTGAGATTCAGACAATTTCTCAATCCATTGATGTTCGCAGGAGAAATTGGACCAAAGAAAATTAGATTGGAAAAAGATAATTTAGAGCGAAATACAAAAATTTATGTCGAGTTGCCCTGCTGCTGTCGCTTCCCATCTTAGTAAGAAAAAACAACACATATTTTATGCTCTGTCGCTTGTGGAGTTTCGATCGTTAAAAAAGGAAATTCGGCCTAACTATTTAAACCAAAATTTCCAAACGTTTTGAATTACAAAAATTAAATTCATTTTATAAATCTCAGAATAAAAAAATTGGGCCACATTTCTGAGGCGGATTTGCAGTTTTCTAGTTGGGTCTTTGACTTTGTGCAATAATCGAAGAAGTTTTTCCAGTGCAGTATTTAAACATGACCAAGAGCATCAAATAAATGCCAAGCCCTTCGACAATTGTAGCTTATTTCCATCCATTGTAGATTTTTTTGACCTTGTATTATGTTTAATATTTTGGAACTTCGCTAATAGTGTTTTCCTAAAATCCTTCCTAATTATGTTTGGTGTATTGGCCAGAAGATTTTGCAATTTACTTTGGTTGTTCAAATAGAATTACTACGATTTTACTAGGTTAAAGTGTATTCAACGTCGATCTTATTCTTCTTGCTTAGGGATTATCAATTTAAGTTATTGGCAAGGACTACACCTCTATTTGTGTCGTTTTGAGTATATTCGCTAGCAAACAGAATACCGTATTTAACATTCGGATCAACAACAATCATTCAGTCTTAATATTTGCATAAATGTCAACCGTCACATTATATGTGAAATCAAGAATTTTAAAATCAAAGCAATAAAAACCATCAGTAAAGAATTTCGTTGAAAATAAACACAACAAGTCTGTTTCAAAGCTGTCATTAGCACATTTGTCTCCTAAGAATCCAAACGTGGCAAATCTCGGATTAATGATGACACATAGAAGAAAATTGAGGAACGCCATCAGCTAAAGTTGCGAATTTGCGAACAAATCATGACGAAGGGACAAACTCAAACACAAATACAAATGTTTCAGCACACCAAGTAAAGAACATGGAATATATCGAATTCCGTGTGAAGGTACTTTGTGAATTGTGCATCCTTTACAAAATAATTGTAACTCCTTCAAGGAATGTGCCACGATACTTGAAATCGAGTTCAACTTGAGATATTTTTTTTTTTTTTTGAAGTCAGATCTCATCAATTGGGCCACTTGTCCAGTGACTGAAGAGAATAGAATAACAATTCCCAAAACATTTTGAGCAATAACTAAAACAATTAAAATTGTACTCTTCAAAATTTAACAAAGTATTTGATTTGCGAGCTACAATAAAATTAATTTTGAGTTACGTAAAATTTTAATTTAGTTTCAAAATATTTTAAGAAATTGTTAAAATCTGATTCATGATTCTTTCGAGATCAGGGCTTAAGGCTGTGTTTTAAAAGTTGCCATCCTGGAGCCCCTCTCGTTGTTCTAATGGTTTCCTTAGAAATAATTGATTAAGCTTCAAGGAGTTTTAGTAAATTTACTGCTTATTTAGGAATGATTTTATCTAGGATTTATCGAGCTAATCCTACGAAAATCAAAATGTTTTTCGTTTTATGTTCTATATTGAAAATTGTGACCTGTATAGATTCCAAGAAAGAAATTTACTTTCATCAGCCACTGCAACGCCGTCGTTTTATTTTCAAATATTTTATTTTCGTGTACTTCAAGACTTATCTGGAATTTAAAAATATCGCTTTGTTTTTCTTACATAAATTGGAGAAAATGCCCCTTGATTTCGCTCCCACAACGTGTTATTACTCCTAAAATTTCGTAAATTTCGAAATTCCTATTCTACACTAAACTACTCAATAATCCAAATTTCAAATTTTAATTCCCAAAGCCCAAATTTCGGTAAACTTGTGAAAAAGAATTAAAGCAGTTAATGAATTTGAAAAGCAAATTTTAGTTTTTTTCGAATTTGGAACAGGGTATTTGGGAATTAAACAATTTGAAGATTTGCGTTGCAGAAATAAGGAATTCATAAATTTAAGAATTTGAAAGTTTATAATAAAATTGGACACAGTACATACATACTCAGTTATCATCTTGCTCAGATGGTGCAGAAATTTAGAAATTCGAATATCCACAAGGTTTACATTTCAGACGTAAGTCTGAATTTCTAATTATCAAAATCCCAAAAATAAAGTTTTTAGAATTCGGTTTCCAACTTTATCGAATACTATTTCGGCATTCGAATTTTCCGTAGTTGACTATTGATTTTTCTGAAGGTCTTAATTCCATTTTTGGCCAATCTCGATTTTATCGAGTAATCGATTTAAATCTGTTTATATTTGTATATGCAACTTAATCCTTTATTTAAGATGGTATGCCTTTTTGGATGTATAGGGATATAGAGATAAAATCAGATTCGAAATTTCGATAGACGATTTATGCGAAAATCTTTCTAACTAAATTTCCGTACCAATTAAAAGCCGCATCTTAGAGTCGAAATCTTCTTCACGTGAAAACTCATTATGCTTTTATTATACCTACACCACATTTAAAAAATACTTGTATTTACCCACCCTGTCTGAGATAATGGGATTCTGACAACATACATCAAACTCTGACAGATATATCAAATTCTGTGAGTATCTGGCGAATTCTGAGATGGTTTATAGATTTCTGACGTGGTATTTCGAATTTCGACATAATATATAGAATTCTGCCCAAATTCTAAAAGATTTTTCGAATTCTGAAAATATATAGCGAATTTTTAGATGCAATGTCGAATTCTGACATAACTTGTAGAATTCTTAAATGATATATGAAATTTAACGATTCTTACAGTTCATATCGAACTTTGAGATGATATATCGGACTCTGACATGATGTTTCGAATTCTCACATGATGTATAGAATTCGGATATGATAAGTATAATTCTGAGACGACATAACGAATTTTGACATCATGTGTGAATTTCGACATAATTCTGACAGATACATCGAATTCTGGTAGTATATAGCAAATACTGACATATACCGAATTCTGAGATGCTTTATCGAATTTTGACATTTGACAAATCGAATTCTGTCTATAACGAACTCTGACATAATAAATAAACAGAATTCTGACAGGATATATCAGATTCTGAAATGATTTCTGATGCTATTCTGAATTTTGACATATATCATCGATATATGAAATTGTAACATGATTTATTGAAACCTGATGTGGTATATCGAATGAAATCCAGCCTTCTAACTAATGATATCAGCATTTCAAAGTTGTTTTTAAACCAAGCACTATCTAAGACAAAAATTCATTCGGTTATAGACGCAGGTTCTAAAGAAATCACAGTTTCGTTTGAGTCTAACACAAATTTAAAACTCTTTACTGTCACCGAACCAGAATATAAATTATCAAAATTATTAAAATTTAAATCAGGGTTCCATGACTATTATCTGATTTAAATCAATCTGTATTTTTTAAAATAATGTTTGATTTAGAACAGTTTTTATATTTTTATGCAATTTAATCCGATATTTAAGTGGATCTGCCTTTATTGAATGTTATCCTAATACCCTTGACACACAACGATTTAATAAAACGAATTTAGTGAATTTTTTCAGCCCTCCAGTATATGTCAACCTAAGTTTTAGCTAATCGCGTTTTTTTTACATGGAGTATTTGAAAGAGGTTAGCTAAATCGGATTTATAAAACCGCCGTCTGTCTTCAGTATTAAAGAGATAAACTCAGTTTCGAAATTATGGACGACGCGATTTATACGAAGATCTAACTAAATTTTCGAAGGAATTATAAGCCATATCTAACTTTTACTGTAAAATTTATATTTCTTTAATCCAACAAATACAAATAATCGGCAAAATTACTTTAAAACAAAAAGTTGATTTAAATTAAAAAAATTAAATGATTTGTAGTTTTTTAAAAAATACTTTGAATTTTTTCCACCCTACGAAACGCTTATTTTGGAAATATTGTCCAATAAGTTCAAAGCTTTAAAATAAAAAAAAATTACATAACCATCCAAGTTCCACTTTCTGAAATGTGTGATAAGTGAGATGTATGACAGTGAAAGTTTTTCAGAGTGTAAACACTCTTCAATTTTCAGAACACTTTCAATAGTTTAAATTGTAAGTTTCATTAAATTTAAATTCTAAGCTACTTAAACTCTTAAATTTTCAAAATTTTCGATTTTGAAAATTTAAATTTCGCTAAACTTTATAAAAATTTAATTAAGGTGCAAAATTTTAGAATTTCAATACATCGAATTTAGAGTTAAAAAACATTCGCATCCAACTTTTAAGTCATACTAAATTCGAAAATAGTTTAGGATACATAACTCCTAAAAAGAAACAGAAAATAGTTTAGGAGTTATGTCTCAATTTCATTAAATGACCAAACCAAATCTTTTACGCTTTTGGCAATTTCCGGTCTGAATAGCGAAATATTAAATTTTATAGCCATATTGTCTTAATATACAACAGTAGCATACTGTTTACAATTAAATCCAATTCACGTACCTACACTTTCATTTCATCTCAATTAAACACAAACACATTTAATCATTTTCCCAACAACAACAATACCAAAAATACGAACTTTTAAATGAAAATGTACAATAATATACAGTACAGTGTATATAAATTATAATTAAATTTTTTTGTTTTGTTTAATTTATGATTATTTTTTGTGTGCTATTGTTGTTGTGAATTTATAACTATAAATTTTTAAAATTTTTTTATTTTCAAAAATTTAAATTAAATGAATAAATTAAAAATGCAAAAATAATTTTAATAATGAAAATATTTTTCATTTTCAAAAATGATTAAATGTGAAAATCAATTTGGCTACATTGTGTGTGTAGTGATTGGTATCGCTTTCGCATGTTTCTAGGGAATTACGTTTTTTATTTATTTATATACTGTGTTAAGTGAAGTACATTTAAGTGGCTTTGACCTGATCAAAGATTAAATCGAATATTGGGGGCCCTCTATAAATAGTCTCATATTAATTCAGGAAGTAATCATATTGTATTGAACGTGTTTCTAAGTGAAAACAACTTGTCGACAGAATAATGAAAATTTATGTACTACACTCCTCACCTCCTCTTTTATACATACTCTCATATTGCGTGCCGAAAATCAATTTCTTAAGAGTTATGCGAAAATGGATTTTTGTTTTAACCGATGTTATATAAAATTACAAAATACAAAAAAAAAAATCAATGAATTTTTGTTGTTTTTTTGAAAATTTTATGTTTGAAACACGCAACTGGAATTTATGCCATATTTTATTAACAAATATGAAATAACTTACAAACACTTTACGTTCCGATTTAAACACAATTACTTAGTTCCGGACTGACTCGTGTGCCCCAAATATACATATACATTAGATCTCAATTTTGGTATACTAGTATGTGTATAGGGGCTCCTCCAAAAAACCAAAAAAAATGCGCTCCTCCACATTAATCATAAATCAATTAAAAAACGATAAAAACATATAAATTTAAACACAAAACAACAAATGATTTGAACATTTAGTAGCGGATATTAAAAATTCTTGTGGCATACGACACTCACAGCATTAAGTATGATGGACTCGTACATACATATATTCTATTTACAGAATTTTACTTTTTTACGTTTGTCGTTTTAATTAAAAATTGTTTTGTGTGGTGCGTTGTTTTCGATCGGAAACTAAACCGCATAACAATGATATAATAATAATGCCTACAGAGGCTAGGTATATAGAGTCGCGTTTTGAATATATCGTAGAAAAAAAAAATTAAATGGTCGCGTTTTTTTTTTATAAGTATGTTGTGTAATCAAATAAATTAACAAATGAATAATTGCCACATTGTCGCGTCGATTATGGTTATGATAAGGTTTACTATGGTGCGGTATCAAACGCACTAACATTTTACTAATTAATTTTATTTATTTATATATTTTGCTATCAAATTAGAATTTATATCAAAACACTAATTTGTTATTTTTCAAATTTATTTAATTTAATTCGTTTTTAATTAATTTGTTTTTTTACTACTTAATTATTATTCATTACAAAATATAGTTTTAATTTCAGTTTAAATGAAGTAGTTTACCCATATTACAATAGATCCCCATTCAATACAATAATATAATCTCTAATTGATGAAAAAGTTGCCGACGTATTCAATATCCGATTTAACCCAATTATGGTAGCAAATTATAATGGTTGAGGCATCACTATTATATAGTGTTGTTTATTCACAAAGATTTACGAACAACTAGAAATATGGCAGAGTCGTGATTTTCGTACAAACACGGTGTTTTTCATAATTAAGGTTGTTTACGTTGCCTGAGGCAAATGGCATAAAACTTTCAGGTAATAAGATGAAGAAAACCTTGAAAGATAATGTTTTGCGATAAAATCGATTTGTCATAGAGACTACAAATTTAACATTTAACAAATTTAAAATTTAGAATATGTCATAAGATAATTTTGTAATAAAAACGATATAAGTTGATGAAATAAAAGGATTCACTCTTGACTAACTGTTTATTCACTGATGAATGATGACCGATAATCTCACTCATTATTCACCCATTTCCCAAATTATTTACTCAGTAAGTTCCTCTCATTCAATGATTATTCATTCGTGTCATTATTACTGATGAATTCTCTCATTACTCCCCATTATTAAAATAGTATTCACTCATTATTCACTAATGTATGATGGTATCACTCATTACTCGTCCGTTATTAACTCAGTATTCTGTTATTATTCACTGATTATTTATTAATGAATACACTCATTATCCACTCGTTATCTAAAAAGTATTCAATAAGTATTTGGTCATCATTATTGTTTCTTTATTCACTAGATTAATCACGTGATAGTCTCTCATTATTTATGTGATAGTCTTTCAAAATTTCAGACTGTTAGTCTGGGAGATAGCTGGCTTTTTCATAAAGCATTTTCTTAAAGATAAATGATGTTTAGTTAAGAATTGGAAGATATATTGGCGAAAGCAATAAAAATATTAGGGTAAGAAAATTCAGCAGTCGATAGGAAGTATACAATCAAACATGCTAGAAATTGTAGCCGTCTTATGCCAATTTAACAAAAATATTTTATCTGGTTAAAACGTTAGATTCAGGTCACTTATATACAAAACATTCAGCCTTGTCGAAATTCATAATTATTATAGTAAATTTTTGAAGCAATTTGAGTTTATGTGTGGGTTAAAAGCGATTTAAATCAAAATATCTTTGATAGGATGTCAGTTGTTGTCATTTCTTTTTAACAAATTGTGTTGTCTTTTCCTAACTATTCATCGGGTTAAGGTCGACATGGCATATTTCATTACGGAATATGACAACACGGCATATTTCAAAATGGCATATTTTAACATTGAATATTTTTTAACCGATTAAAACGAAATTCTGTTTGTTTTTTTACGTTTACTCAATTATTAAGACTCCAAATTTTTCTATTTAACAGGAGGTGGAAGCCAAATTCCCCGGAAAATTACCTCATTTTCCAGGAAAGTTTTCACTTTTTTTATTTTTTCAAAATTAGGTAAAATGTAAATTTTTTGATAATTTTTGACGTTAGGATTGTGTAATAATTAATAATATGTAATTGCCTCCTCAACCTGGCAGACACACTTTTCGCTTCTTTTGATAGTACCACAAATGTTAAAAAAGGCAACTTTTGTGTTTTCACGATTTCAAAAATGAATCGCTAAACACGATATAGCTTTCTACCATTTATGCGATAGTCGGAAAAATACCGTCAGCAAATTATAGACGAACATTGTTTCGATTGTTTGTCGGTTCTTATGGTTACTAGTAGTAATTGCCTTATAAAACTGGACATAAACTGAGAGAATCGGATTTGTCCCTTAAAATTGTTGTTCGGTTGCTACCTGAACCGTATTTTAATTTTCTTGAGTGTCCAAAAATGAATCGATTAAAAATTAAACATTTTGATTCAAAATGAGTGGTTAAACATAATATTATTGGTGAAATATTGTATAGCGAAATTTATGGGAAAGAGTGACTTACGGAGCACATCTAAACGAAATTAATTTTCATTATATATAAAGAATAACCTATTAAACACAAAAATGGTTTAATTACCATTATTTAAAGTTAAAGTTGTGACCTATCTAACCGAATACTCGTTACTCCCAGTATAGTGTCTGTATAAATTTGGTATGGAACTGCTTGATACATCGAGTAAAAAACTATTTTACCAATATCATACGCTTACAATTACGACTCGATTACATTTGGCCAGATGACGACAGAGTAGAGATACATATTTTAGAAACGTTTTGAAACATGAGGCTGGTTCTGTAATTTGTACAATATTTTCATAAAAGATTTATGTCGTGCTTAAATTGCGCTAAAATAAATTATCAATAATAATGGTGAACAAACGGAATTTGTTACTAATCAGCGTTAATATTCTACAAAACAAAACACTGTGCAAATTTAAATTTTGCAAAACGCATATTAACAAAGCAACCTTGATTATACAAGCCATAATCTAAAAAACGAAGCTTTTATAAGGGAATTAGAAATGCGGAAAAAACCAAACTTTTCATAGTAAAACACACAAAACATATGGGAAATCACTTTTTCTCCGAAGACAAATTTGTAAATGAAAACGTTGCAAATTCTCAATTATGATTTCTGAAATATTTTCATAAATGTTTAAATTTGAACATATATAAATCTCGTTTAAGTAAATCGTTCTCATTTTCTTGTAATAATTGATTTATTTAAACCAAAATATAAAAAAAAGTTCATAACAACAGCATTCTGGTCAAATTAAAAAGAAAAGCTTACTACAAATTGTGTGCATTAAGTCAATATACATTACATAGATGGCAGTGATGGCAGTACAAATTTTGAAAAATCGTACCAAAAATTGCCACCTGGGGAAATTTCAAGTTCAAAAATTGTAGGAAAAGCAAAACAACTTCACAAAATATTAAGAACGTGTCATAATTTTGTGATTAAACAATTTTTTTCGTATTTTTCTGTATAAATCTGAGACATCTAACGTACACTAGTAAAACTAAAGATAAATGTAGCAAGTATTATTTTAATTCGTCAGAGCCAACTTTGATGTATTTTTCAAAATGAAAGTTCGAAAAATATATTTTAGAAATAATTTAATTTTAATATTTCTGCAATTAATGTTTACTTAATACCAATAAACCCTTCCTGTATATTGTTGCTAAAGATATGTAGAAGACTTTTGTATAAAAATTTTGTAACATTTTTGCTTTTTTCAATAAAAAACTTGAAGCTAAAAAACACCATTTTTACTATGGATTCCTATGGAAATGAGTGAAAAGTTATACCACTAAAAAAGCTTCTAAAAAATACGTCATAATGATTATGGCTCTATACTCTAGAAGGCTCTGATATTAATCCAAGCACCCTTTCTATAAATTGAAAAGTAACCTCATGAGGAGACTTTTCGTTGGCCGCCTGGTGGTGAATAGTGAAATAGTGTAAATTACTCGTACTTTAATTTAACTTGAAATTTCAAATTGCAGCTTGTCAAAGTTGGCTTCAAAAATTTCAATTTTGTTGAATTGTATATATCAGGCTAGTGTTGTTCCAAATCGAAAATTCCAGGATTCTAATGGCGAGATATTTGTAGCGAATCCAATACAAATTTTCGGTAAAATGGTTGATTAGAGATGTATTGTGAAATTTTTCGAATACTTACCGAACATTTATGTAACTATCTTCAGACAAAATGCATATAAAACACAAATTATTAATAAGTTTTGTAAAAATTTCATATTTGTCATTGGTAAAATTGGAATGACAAATTTTAAAATAAAAATCTTTTGAACGATTTGTAAATCTACCCAAAGCTACCAAATTTAAAGAAAATTCAATTAATCCGAAATTCCGAACAATTTATCATAAAAGTTGGGCAATTAAGGCAAAAGCTGGCAATAGGTTTGAGGAATAAAACCCTTTACTATTCAACGCAAGAAACTTGCATGTCAACATTTTTTAACTATAAAACTACCCTCCGTGGAATCGAAAGTGTTTTTTTGGCCGTGAGGCAGTTTTGCACAAAACTTCACTAACTATTGACAAGTTTTGTTTGAGATTATATGATGCTTATTTTTATTTCTGACGTATGAAGTCATTACTAAAAAAAAGAGATCGGTCAATTTTCTAAAAATGAAGAACCAAAGTTTGTGCATCAAATCACTAATACAAATAGGAAAAATTCTGACAATTTGTTGGTAAATTACGGTTATTACAATTAAAAAAGTACCGAAAACCGGTTATCAGCTGGACATCTGAGATCCTTGAACAAGAATGCCGAAAATTCTTAATTGTAAATTCATTATTATTTAATAAAATTATTGGGGCCATGGATTTTATTTCTCTGATTTCGGGGGCCGCAGTATGAAAATGTTTGAGAAGCACTGCCTTAGAGGATGGGGGGCTCGCGCAAAACACCCGCCGCCCCAAACACCCGCTTTTTCAGAATATTTACAATTCGTCCTGTTTCAAATTTTATTTATAATTTTAAACTAAGTAAAAAAAAAATTGGAAAAATTGCAAAATTTTCCTGGAAAAATTACAAAATTTTCCCGGAAAATTATTTGCACTGTTGAAAAACTGTTAAGATACAATCCTAATTTAATTTTTTTTATAAAAATTGCACATTTTTTCGTATTTTGAATAAAATAATAACACAATTGTTTTTAAAAAAGAGTGAAAATTTTCCCGGAAAATGAGGTAATTTTCCGGGGAAGTTTAGTTTCCATTTCCTAAAAACTATAGATGCACAATCCTACATTCTAAAATTTTCAAAATATATGCCTACTCTTTACTTGATTTTCTCGATGTATGCGTAAAGTAAACTTTATACTTTAGCTTCCCATTTTTATCAATCTTGTCGAATTTCATCATTATCGGCTAATAAATAGCCAAATTCTATCAACATTTTCCATATTCCAGAACTTGAACTAAAACTCATTTTAGAATCGCATTTCCATCGCACTTATCGAATCTCACCATAATCGGTTAAGAAATTGCCAAGTTCCATCAATAATTGGTCATATTCCAGATCGAATTTCATCATAATCGGTTAAGAAACAGTCAGGTTCTATAATAATTCCCAACCAAATTATTAACGTAAAATACTACTACAAAATTTCTATGAAGTGGAACTATTTTTTCCCATAATTTTGTATGCTTTGGAAAAATTAATACAAAAATACACTAAAATATGGAAAACCAGGATAGTGCCGCTGATCAAATTAAATATTTGAAATAATTCGATTTCACACCATCCCAGAATTATTTTAACCCAGAATTTGAAAAAGATATTTAAGGATAACGAAACAATTTATGAGTCTCAAATTTCAGTCATCTCAAATATTTTCTAAATTTTAATTCGTGTAAACTCAGGTTTCATCATTTGATAGAGAATATTTTAAAATCAAAAGATCCGAGCTCAGAATATTTAATTTTCGATGATTGATTGAGGTACAAGAGTAGGCACTGCTACGAAATTTCTAAAAATTTCTTAATCGAATTAGAATGAATTTTTCAAAATTTATAAATATTTGGGTAGATTTACTAGAAACAAAAGGACTTTTAGAAATATTTTCCAGGAATCCTGGAAATTTTCATATACTTTGGTCGAATCTGGCTGCTTGATTATTTTATTATTTCTATTTCGAATAACTTTCAAAATTTGGTAACATTTTCTAATTTGACGAAAATTTTAAGAAATGTTTCTGGTATTTGAAAAATTCTGAAACTCAAGAAGGTATTTATTTCTTCGAGTCTTCTAGAGCTTGCTTGAATCAGAGATTTTCAAATTCTTTTAGTTTGGACAATTTTTGGAAAAATTCGGAATATTTGGGATTTCTAATAGGCTTAAGTATTTTATTTCTAATGGCCTCAAATATTAAAAAAAAATCAATTTTTTTAGTTTTTCAGAAATTCGCGTTAAAATTTTCATAATTTTCAGAATTTAACTAGTTTTTGAGAAAGTTTTTAAATTTTAAAGAATTTATTAATATTTGGAGAAGATTCGAAATATCAAGTATTTAGAGCAACCGGCGTTTTAGTAGAGAAATTAAGCTCGGCTTAAGTTCAAAACTTTTAATTTAAGAAAATTTTAGAATTTTAGAATATTCAGAATTTTGAATTGGAAATTGTTCCTAAGAGCTTTCATAAATAATTTTGATTAATTCTAAATACCAAAAACTAGTGTTAATTCAAAATTTGAATAGAATTGAACAAAATTTTAAAATAATCTCTGCGACTTTTAGTTTTAAGGATTTATATTTTCAAAAGAGAACTCCAAATTCGAGAATTATAAAAATTCCAGATATCCAGATATTTGATATAATTTCGCGGCAATCCGTATTAAAATTAGGATATTTAAAAAAAATAGAATTACATTTTCAGAATATTATCAAAATTTTAGAATTAATTTTAGGTGCTGCTGTTTAAAAATATTTGACAAGTTTCTAAAAACATTAAAAAGCAGCAAGCCTAGAAATTTGAAAAAATAAATCTCTCAATTCACTAATTTTTGTGAAATTTTTAGTAAACATTTCGGAATTACCGAATCTTTCCAAAGTTTTAGAAAATTCCAAGTTTTTATTCGAATTACGGTTTCGATGTTAGATTGAGTTACAGAATTAGGCAGTGTCAGTGTTATATGACCACAAGATTCAAGGATGCAAGAATCCGATACAACTGGATGTCCAAGTGCACACAGAACTGGAAAATTATGTACGTTAAACAGAAACAAAAATTACTGAAAGGGAATAACACAATTATGATTATGGCAATAATAAATAACCGAACACATTGGGCACACACACATTGTCTTTTTTAGACGAAGTTCTGGAATATGGCCGATTAGGATGAAATTCGATTTTCATGAAATTCAGCATGCATGATGGAAGTGGGATTCTAAAATGAGTTTTAGTTTAGGTTCTGGAATATGACCAATTAGGGAGGAACGATAAGTTTCATCCTAATTGGCCATATTCCAGGACTCCATCTAAAAATAATTTTAGAACCCTATTTCCTTTGTGCATGTTGAATTTCATCAAAATTGGATAAAAAATGACCAAGTTCGTTCCTAATCAGCCATATTCCAGAACATGATCTAACAATCATTTTAGGATCCATTTCAATCGAGCATGCTGAATTTCATGCAACTCGGATGAAAAATGACCAAGTTCCTTCCTAATCGGCTATATTCCAGAACTTTATCTAAAAATCATTTGAGAATGCCATTCCCATCGTATATGCTGAATATCATCAAGATCGGATAAGAAATGGCCAAGTAACTTCCTAATTGGCCATTACCCAGAAATTCGGCCCAAAATCGTTTGAGAATCCTTTTCCCATTGGAACTTCACTTCGGAATTTTATCACAATCGGATAAGAAATAGAACTCCAATATATTTTTTATATAAAAAAAAATCATCCTCAGTTCAAGGAACACCTCACGTCGATGTCCGTTGTAGTGAGGTTTCTCTGTATATTTTTTGATGAACGTATCAATCGGATGACATTCTCTTGAAAAACTTGGAAGTTCGAGATTTCCATGCAGATAACTTTATAAAATTTCATATAGTTCCCAGCGATCAAAAGACCGCTCACGGTAGATAATGGTAGAGTACATATGATTATCAGGAAAAACAAAAGAAGAAGCTGTCTCTCTTCTTGCAAAATTAAGTAGCTATATAGTGTAGAAAAGTCGTACAGTAAGTTCAAGAAAAATGAAAACCTGGAATTTAAAAATTTTGATTAAGTAACAAAAGCGGTCATTTGACCGCTCTGGTAGGTTTAAATTGTAATGATTTATTTTTTTAATCAATCGTATTCCTTGAAAATGACGTTATTTTCCGGTCCTGTTCCTTTGATTGGACTAAAAAACAAATCAGACCGAATGAACGAAGGCAACCATGAATCAACTTTAAAAGTTGTTCTTAATTTCAATCCCAAGTTTAAAAATTTTGATTCTAACAAAAATATTAGTGTTAAATTAGTAAATTCTAAAATTTCCAAATTATAGCGGGCACTAAAATTAAGATAATCCAGATTCAAAAGTTGTATTTTACAAATTTTTCCTACCAAATTCAAGGAATTACGAGTTTTAGAGTTTGAAATTGAACATTCGGCGTTAAATAATTAAAAAAATTAGAATGAAAATTCGCCTAAATTAAAATCTTAAAAATTCAGATGTTCAGAAATTCAATATACCTAAATATTTAAGAGTTTCTCAATTATGGCTGTTAAACTTACAGTTTTTTATTTAATTTTTAAGGATTAGAAATTATCACTAATTTTTTAATTTCAAATTCGAAAATTTTTGTAAGATCTGAAAACTGCATATGTTCCACAATTAAATTTTATAAATTTAAATAAATTTAAATCGGCCATTTTTAGATCCTACCTATTTTCAAAATTCCAAAAAATTATAATTTTAGAGTTGATCCAAGCGTAAGCTTAGAAATTATAATTTTAATTTCTAAATTTTAGAAATTAAGCGATTTTTGTTGTAAAAATTTAGAAGAAATGCTATAACGGAAATTTATAATTAGTGCGAAATTAATAATTTTCCTAATTATTCGGTAAACAAAAATGAAACAGGAAAACTAGGTTGGTTCGAAATTAACATTTGACGATTAGTTTTCGTATAATTGATTCCAGAAGATGAAAGTTAGAATAAGATAGTCCCCAGATAGTTCAAATCTCTTGCAGGAATTAAGACGATTATCATGTCCATGAATTTTGAGAATAAATTAAGAAAAGAAAATTCTATAACTGAATTTGTCAGACCAAATTTCAGAATTTCAAAATTTTGGACCATTTCAACATTTACAATTTCTAGTTTTCCAATTTATATTATTATTTTTAATTTTGCTATTTGAGATTTGTGAAAATTAACAAATTATCTAATATCTTAACACAATGTGCACCGCTAATATTTTGCTAAAAATATAAAATTGTAAAACAATTTAGTTCTAACCGCTATTCTGTTGGAAATACATCAAAGGGAAAAAATAATGGTTCGTCCTGGAAAACCGGCAAAACAGTCAAGAAATCATCATCACGAGAAATCTCCTTTCGGTCACCAATGTGATTCTATGTAAAGTTTTCTGAATTTTAGATATTTTTTTTCCGGTTAGAGTTAACAACACGCTAAGAGCTTGCCCGTGTTCAATTATGTCATCTAAAACCAAAACACTCAGAAATTTGTTACTATTCTGCTGATTGGATTTTCTGGAATTAAATTGTTTTCGCAAAATCTGTTAATTAAACTAAATATTCTGGCTCAGTTTCAATATTTTTCAGATTTTTCTTTTAAATTTTGGAATTCAGAGAGGTTAAGCTTATTCTGACTAATGAAAAAATTGAAATTTCGACTCTTCAGTTGAAAAAAATAGTTTTCGGATTGTTTCTTAGTCGAATTCTTAGAGTTACTTTTCTTTGTGGAATAATTACAAAATTTAAGAGTTTCTAAATTCTATTTTTTTAAATTTTCAAACAATTTACTTTCTATAAATTTATGTTTAATTTTTTTGAATTACTGTAATTTGCGTCTGTAGAGTTCGAAAACATTTTTTAAAGGTTCGTGGAATTTTGAAAATTGCTTTTATGGAAGATGATATTTTCGACAAAATGTTCTCCTAATAAATAAATTTAGGATTCCGAGATTCTCGAATAATACTAAAATCCTTTAAGCAAAATTTTGAAGCAAAAATTATTTGCTTGAAAGTCTGAAATTTACATAGAATATTTTTCGACAGGCGAAGCCCATTTTATCTGAAACTGAAAAAAAATTCTGTCCACAAGGTTCCAAATGAACAGAATTCTCGACCTCAGAAGGAAGCTAATTACAAAAATAAAAGCTTTACGACCTATTTAGAAAACTTCAGTACTTAAATGAATATATTTTGTAATGGAATTTCAAAAATTTACGGAACCTGTGATCTCAAATAACGATTAATTTTCAGATTTCTTGTCTAAAAAAATAGAAAATTTCTAAATATTAATTTCTTAATATTTCTGAAAAATTCTAAAATCGATTTCTTCAACAGAATATTTAAATTTATTGATTTAGAAATTTGAAATATTCAAAATAATTAATTTTACGCCTTAAATTCTAAAAAATTTAAATCGAATTTGCAAAGTCCTTCAGAATTGGAATTTAACGTTTGCCGAAATGTTTAATTCGTTACTATTAAGATTTTGCCAATTTGCCATATTTAAGTGTTTAGATTCAGAATATCAGAAAATTTCAAGTGTTCGTTTTTATAATTGTGCCTAAAATTTTGGCACAAATTGGAATACAAATTTGGGATATTCTAAAAAATTCTGAAATTTTTGGAGATCAATGTTACACAAATTTTGCTAAAGCTATGTAATGGATTCCTAATTAGAGATTTTTTTTCAAATACGCAAATAAGTGAATGAATCCTAAAATTTTTCAATTCCCAGTATCTTGTCAAATTCTAAAATTACCAAGCAAAAATTCATAAAAGTTTGGTCTTCAGTTTTAATTTATTAAACTTAGAAATTTTATAGTATTGGAAATTTTTACAAAATTTTCAAATTTCAAATCTAATTTCAAACTTAAGCGGATTTATGCAAAATATGACGAGTAATGAAATTTCAGTTTTGGAATCACGTATGGTTCATATTTTATGGTTCAAGTTAAGCATTATGTAGCATTATCTGAACGATTGACCGCTTCAGTTCATAATGCAAAGTTTCTAGCGAAATGAAGACCTTAACCATAGTAACATTGATGTATAGGCATTATCTGGATCACAATCGACCGAACCTTGTATCGCATGTTCTGATATAAACGTTAAGTACCTTCAGTAATAGTGCCGGTCAATTCGATCCTAATTTTTGTTCTAGGACTAACGTTAACCCCATTGAATTAAGATCGCCACTTGATCAAAATTAATTTAGTGCGACTAACGAAACAAATAATGTTTCAATTGTTAAATTATTTGGAGGGCCCGGTTTTGTTAGATTCCTCTCGAGACTGATCCAAAAATAAAAACTGCCTTTACTTTTCCTGGAATACTGCTTCATTTTCGTTTGTCGAATCGTTTGAGTTTTTGGAACCCGTGGCTTTGTGGTTGCGGAGAGCCAATCTGAGCATCAATGTTGAGAAGATCCGGTTTGTATTGAAGTAAGTAAAATATTTGAAGCATCATCCGTGTTGATCCTGACAAAGTTCTAGCTATGATCCATTTTCCTGTTCCGAAATCCATTAAATACCATTAACGTTTCTTAAGCATGAGTGGGTGGTATTGCAGGTTTATCCCTTATTTTCCACAAATAACATCGCCACTTACTGATCTATTAAAACTTAACAATAGGCTACAATGGTCCGATAAAGCTTATATTGCATATGACGAGATAAAACGGAGGTTTACACCAGCTCCAGACTAGTCCATCCTAATTACAATTTACTATTTTTTATCCAGGTAGACGCTTCTTCTAAGGGAAGCTCTTACGGTAATCAGATTTATTTGGTCGACTTGCGTGAAGTGTTGAATTTAGAAAACGTAGCGGGCACAAGAGACGATTAGGAGCTTCAGATAGACATGAACGCTCTCGAATTTTTAAACGAAGAGTACGTCGCCAAATTACGGTTTATTGGGCAACCATCAAATCAGAACAAACCTTAAAGTTCAAAGTGGGAAGCTTTTAATTTGTCCAACACTGAAACTTTTTGTTCTTCCAGGATTAACCCCATCTTTTAGAAAAAGTACACTGCCCACCATCTAGCGGACCCGGACACATGCGTTTCAATAAGACATTGGAGCGTATTCAGCTTTATTATTTTTGATCAGACATATATAAAGCAGCATGAGATTTCATGACAAATTGTGTAACTTGTAAAATGATGAAAACGGTCAACTATCAAACACGCTTACCAATGGGATCATTCCCGAGTCTGTCTATTTGGATTCGTAATTTACAACATTTAAGAAAACTTCAAGGAATCACGAGTAGATTACAAAATTAACAGTTTAGCAGAAGCAGTTGAAAATTTGCCTAAATCAAAATTTGGTTCCGAAGTATTTAGAAAATCGTAGATTTCAATTTTTATAGCTTTACACAAATATTTCCAATCAAAATTCAAAATTTTAGAAAATTTCACAGAGTTGGATAACGCATAAAATATGCAATCAACAATTAGAAATATTTGACAGATTTCATAAAGTTAAAAATTTGCTTCCAAACAGTTTTGAAAACACTGAAACAATGTACATATCACAAATCGCGTGTACAAAGTGCTTTTTATAGATTAAACCACATCTAGCATGTTTTCAAATCTCAATGATCAATATACATGCTTGTGTCGTTATCAAATACAAGTAAGTATAAAGCAATGTATGCATGTGGAAAAATCTTAAGACACGATATCGAAATAATAAAAATATACAAAATCCTATATATTTTGACATTTCTGAATCAATAAACCGTCATTTCACTTAATTTAATCGATTTAGCAACAACAACCACCACCCGCAACAACAAGAACAATAACGATAATACAAAAAAACAAAACTAAACTTAATGTACCGCATAAGAAGAACATAAAAATATCTTAGAAGAATTTTCATTCTTTTGCATGCCTCCCGCTCCAATATCTGTCTGTTGTACCGAGCAATGCTCGTCAATCATTTTTTTTTTGTGTTCCAAATGTTATATAGAGACATTATTTTAAGGATAAAACGATGGAATTTTTTTTTGGTGTTTATTTCCACTTCCGTTGGTTTGATGGGGTTTTGTTATACTTTTTTTGTTTTGTTTGTGGCATAAGATAATATCAACATTGAATTATACATATGTATGTTAGGCTCGAATTTATATAATGCAAAATGAAAGTGTTCGTAAGTATAGATAAATATTTTGAAAAACCGCCCCTATATATCAAAAATACGACATGTGTGTATCGTCAAAATTTATATAAAAAATGTCAAAGATCACTGCCACATATCCTAAGTATACGAGCATGTATGTACATATATGTATTATGTATTACATATTATACTTGGTGATAAGCGCAGGCTTATCGTTCACAAAGTGTTAAAAGGTTAATCGAACAGTGTTAGCTGCAAAAATATAATCGTACAAAACTCTTTTTTGATATTGTTGTTGTTGTTGTTATTATTGTTGTTAACTAACAAGAAAATCGCGTGTATATACATATTCAGCGCAGCGCGATCATCATAATTTCAAGATCAAAACTAAAAGACATGTGTGTAGTAAATAACCGAACGTTAACGATATAAATAGAATAAGCATATATCTGTGTAAATGATCGGTACTGTATCTATACGCGATAAGTGTATGTATGTATATAAATTGAAACGAAGGTTGATATCGCGTATGGTTTTCATCACATTGTATATACACGCATACACTGTGCGATCTTATGTAATGCGCGCGTTTTTTTTTTTTTTTTTTAATTTTTATAAAGTATGTCAGTAATTAAGAAAACGAATCGATTTATGATGGGTGAGAAAATATTACTCGTTTTTGAAATTTTCCAGACTACCGATTCGAATTACCTACATGTTATACTTTAATCGAACGCTACGTGTCTCAAAGAAAAAACGATGCGCGCCAAAAATTTTTTATAATATGAGTTTGAATTGGACTTTAGCTATTAGAAATTGTCAATTGGATGACGTTACGCGATGAGTTCAATGTATTTTAACGCGTGTTGACTAATTGAAAATGATTAGTAAAAGAAATGTTAATTGCTTAAAGAATTTGATGGTAAATTTGGTTTTGTTTTTTTAAAATGTGTTAAAATGCATTATTTTGTAGAATTTTTGTACTATTTAATCATCAGTTAACATTAGGTTATCTCTAAAACTGAAACACATTTCAAGTTTTCTACGTTAAAAACTAAATGTCTGTATTAAACTGGTAAATTGGCTAAAAATATTTGTATTAAACGAATTTAAAGCAGATTAAGCCGCCAATTTAGCAAATATTTATTTTGCCGGGTACGATCTAATTTTTATGTTACTTATAAGACAAATTTTATTTTTAGTGAATCGTAAACGTTTTTTATCGCAGTTACTAAGGGAATGAAAAATACTATTTTGGTTCTCGAGTGAAGCAAATCTACGAGCGCAAAAGTCTTTTTCTGCCTGTACCATTCGCGATAAGCGCAATACTTAATTGTTTGCATAAAATAAGAAAATCGTGTGCAAAAGTGTATTTTGTAGCACGTTACTATAAAGGAAACGGGCGACAAAGTATTTAATTTGCTTACTAAAGTTTCAGGAAAAAAATTATTTTTCAATTACAACATAAATTTTGTCAATATTGAAGTCACATGAGTATTTTGTGCAAATTAGCGTTTTGGTCTGCAATCCGAACTGAAAATCCAATCCAGATAAAGAAGTTGGCTAGTTTGGAACTGAGCATCGAATCAATATTTTTATCGTTCCGGTTTTTGATTAAGTCCGATAAAATTATACGTCTCGGTTACGTGCTCCGGTTTTGGGAAATATTTTTCGTTTCGGTTTTTTCCCAAGATGAAATCGGATCGAATTATTACACGCCGTTTATAAATAGGACGATATTGACACGAGACTGCATTGTGCAGCAGTGTCAGCTGTCAACAGATGTCCAATAAGAAAATGCATATGTGTTAAACAATCTATGTCTTCATCTGCACTGCTACATAGTGGTCTCAAATTGAGCACCCCTTCAATTTTGATCAACAATGTATTTAGTTCGTCTGTAGTTTGGAATTGGATTATACCTTACGGTACCTTCTTTAAATGTATCTTCATAGATTTTACGACGGCCTCCCAAATCCCTCCAAAGTGAGGCGTGCCTGGCGAGTTAAAATACCAGTTAATTTTGTTCTTTAAAGAGAATTAGTACCACCAGCATGCCGATATTTGATGAGATCTGAAATCCACCAATCATATTATGAGTTTATGGATGAATATTTGTCACTTGGCCACATGAACTTAGCTTCTAATTATCAATAACAGTTGGCTCCAAGTTATTTTATGCCACATCATTCCGTAGTCAGAGAAAACGCTCGAGTGATTTATGAAAATGGCACAGTAATAAGCAATATTCTATGTGCAAAATCTAAGGTGGCATCGATTAAGGAGCCAACCATTTCAAGATTAGAACTCTGCTCATCGCTTCTTCTTGCTGGAACATACAGCAAAATGTCTTAATCAGTTAGCCGAAAATTTAATCGGATTGTCGCGAATTGGCTATTAAAAATTCAAAATTTTGCGGAATTCCGCTGGTATTGTTCCAAGAGGGTTAACGGTCAACGAATTGAAAATGACTGAAATGTGGTAGCATGGCCCACCATTTTTAGTAGATTCGATTGGTGTATTCGCAGAAAACAAAATAACGAATTACGCTGTGGAAATGGAATGCGACGAAACTGAAATGAGACAAGCTGTACTTACCTCACTAGTGCACATTGAGAATAATTTTGTGACGAAATATTCAGAATTAAGCAAGTCGGTTCATATATCGGCACTTTGTTCTCGTTATGTATCAAAAATCCGTTTTCGTATTGCATTGCGAATGGATCCAAACCAGCTTGACTTTAAACCAGTTCAAGATTGGCTACTTAACGCATACGAACTTGAGCTTGCAATATCATGTTTATGTAGATTTTATCATGACCACGTGAATAAAAACAAGTGTTTTCCAAGTAAAGTTCACTAAAAAAATTTAAATCCGTTCTTTGATTTGTCAATGCTGCTGCAAGTTGGAGGACGGTCGAGTAATTCGAATTAGGGATGTGATCAAAAATATCCTATCATTGTTCCAAAATGTAAATTTGCGCCACTTATTGTTCCAAGCCAACATTTCCGAATTCTCACGCTGATCTGCAGGCATGGTCGTAATATGTGTCGCAAAATATTTCACAAATGTGTACGGTGTTTTAGAATAAATAAAGTCACTGCATTCCGACGGTTTGTCGCTCGAAGAGGTCGATGTGTATCGATAATGCGACGAACTTTATTAGAGCGAGATCTGAGCTCAGAGAACTTCAGAATTTCTTTGACCCAGACGTTCATCGCCCCAAGCTCGCCAAGTACTTTGCTGAAGAAAGCATAAATTAGATGGCTATTCCTCCATGGTCATCTCATTTCGGTGGATTGTGGAAGGGTGCCGTGAAAAGCATGAAACATCATCTTAAAGCATCCCTGGGAAATTATAGTTATACAATCGAAGAAATAGTGACAACTACTGCTCAAATAGAAGCAATTTTTAATTCACGGCCTATTATGCCAATGTCCAATAATCTTGATGATTTAGCGCCTCTTACACCAAGACATTTTCTTATTGGATGCCCTTTGAATTGTTTACCTGATCCTACATTAATGCACATAAATTTCAACCGACTGTCGTGACACTAACGTCTTCAACATTGTACACAAATTTTCTGGAAACGCTGGTCTTCTGAGTATCCGTCTATAATGGCAAACTAAAAATCCAAATGTTAAAGAGAAGGCGTTTGTTCTTTTTAAGGATGATAAAGCGCCGTGTTTGAAATTATTTTTGGGTCGTATCATTAAACTACATTCAGGAAAAGAAGAATTTGTTTGAGTGGTTTCAATGAAGACAGCGTCATGGGGCCTTCTGTCTCGTTTCCTTGTAAAGGCAGATTATTGACCGGGAGACCACAAAAAGGTGACTTAATTTTCCTTGCTCTGTTCTGAGGTTATCAATTTAGAATTAAAAATTGAAGCCCGTAAAACTGTCTCGGTTTTTCAAAACTTCTTGATGAGATATCCAAGGATACATATCTCAATCGGAAGAATCTCGGTGTGAAAGACGTAAGGAATTTATCCATTGGTATACAGACTTCGAGACCAGTCACGACTACTCTACTTTCACACCCGTAGCAGGATCTCTCCTAAAAAGAGGTTCTATGTCAGTTTTTGATCAAGTATATCTCTCAGGTTTAACCAATGTCACCATCTGGACGGTTTCCCCATTCAGATTTAACGGTGAAAGGATGGACGGGTTTCATTCGGTTAGTAAAGCGAGTGCAATTCACTTTTTTTCTTCATATTTTATCTTAAAATAAATTTTCGAAATACTGACCCCAACACGAGTGTTTTGCGACTTACGACGTTAGTAATATTACTCACTGTACCATTGAAGCCGACAGTAGTAAATTAACATAAATATATTTGACGTTTTCTCATTTTTTGATTTAAATCAAAGCAACCTTGATTATACAAGCCATAATCTAAAAAACGAAGCTTTTATAAGGGAATTAGAAACGAGGAAAAAACCAAAATTTTCATAGTAAAACCAGAGCCTTCTAGAGTATAGAGCCATAATCATTATGACGTATTTTTTGGAAGCTTTTTTAGTGGTATAACTTTTCACTAATTTCCATAGGAATCCATAGTAAAAATGGTGTTTTTTAGCTTCAAGTTTTTCATTGAAAAAAGCAAAAATGTTACAAAATTTTTATACAAAAGTGTTCTACATATCTTTAGCAACAATATTCAGGAAGGGTTTATTGGTATTAAGTAAATATTAATTGCAGAAATATTAAAATTAAATTATTTGTAAAATATATTTTTCGAACTTTCATTTTGAAAAATACATCAAAGTTGGCTCTGTCGAATTAAAATAATACTTGCTACATTCATCTTTAGTTTTACTAGTGTACGTTAGATGTCTCAGATTTATACAGAAAAATACGAAAAAAATTGTTTAATCACAAAATTATGGCACGTTCTTAATATTTTGAGAATTTGTTTTGCTTTTCCTACAATTTTTGAACTTAAATTTCCCCAAGTGGCGATTTTTGGTACGGTTTTTCAAAATGTTTACTGCCCACTGCCATCTATGTATATTGGCTTAATGCACACGATTTGTAGTAAGCTTTTTTTTTTAATTTGACCAGAATGCTGTTGTTATGAACTTTTTTTTATATTTTGGTTTAAATAAATCAATTATTACAAGAAAATGAAAACGATTTACTTAAACGAGATTTATATATGTTGAAATTCAAACATTCATGAAAATATTTCAAAAATCATAATTAAGAATTTGCAACGTTTTCATTTATAAATTTGTCTTAGGAAAAAAAGTGATTTCCCATATGTTTTATGAATTTTACTATGAAAATTTTGGTTTTTTCCTCGTTTCTAATTCCCTTATAAAAGCTTCGTTTTTTAGATTATGGCTTGTATAATCAAGGTTGCTTTGGTAAAACACATAAAACATATGGGAAATCACTTTTTTTCCGGAGACAAATTTGTAAATGAAAACGTTGCAAATTCTTAATTATGATTTCTGAAATATTTTCATAAATGTTTGAATTTCAACATATATAAATCTCGTTTAAGTAAATCGTTTTCATTTTCTTGTAATAATTGGTTTATTTAAACCAAAATATAAAAAAAAGTTCATAACAACAGCATTCTGGTCAAATTAAAAAAAAAAGCTTACTACAAATCGTGTGCATTAAGCCAATATACATAGATGGCAGTGGGCAGTAAACATTTTGAAAAATCGTACCAAATATCGCCACTTGGGGAAATTTAAGTTCAAAAATTGTAGGAAAAGCAAAACAAATTCTCAAAATATTTAAGAATGTATCATAATTTTGTGATTAAACAATTTTTTTCGTATTTTTCTGTATAAATCTGAGACATCTAACGTACACTAGTAAAACTAAAGATAAATGTAGCAAGTATTATTTTAATTCGTCAGAGCCAACTTTGATACATTTGTCAAAATGAAAGTTCGAAAAATATATTTTACAAATAATTTAATTTTAATATTTTTGCAATTAATATTTACTTAATACCAATATACCCTTCCTGTATATTGTTACTAAAGATATGTAGAACACTTTTGTATAAAAATTTTGTAACATTTTTGCTTTTTCCAATGAAAAACTTGAAGCTAAAAAACACCATTTTTACTATGGATTCCTATGGAAATTAGTGAAAAGTTATACCACTAAAAAAGCTTCCAAAAAATACGTCATAATGATTATGGCTCTATACTCTAGAAGGCTCTGTTTAAATACCTCAAATTAATAGGGAGCTTTTATGTAGCTTTCGACACGTATTTATATTATAAATTTGGCTGAAGAAATGATAAAGCATCGTTTTAAGCACTTTGAGCTTAAAAACATTAACTTAAGTGATATCTCACGTTTTACGCAAGTTTGGATAAACAAATGACAAAGTTTTGCCAGACGATTTTGCTTCGGATTTAATTTTTTTAAATTGAGCTTTAAAAACATGTTCTGAAATAATTTTCACATTTCCGGATTTTTTTCTTCAAATTGCGTCATTGTAGAACGTTTTTAAATGATGAAGCTTTGAGAGAAAGTTTTGTTCCGAATTTTTACTAAGTTTGCAAATTTTGAATATCTAATGAGCTTTAAAAACACGTACTTAAATAAATTTACATTTTTTTATGCCTCAAAATTTTAAAGAGGGCTAGGCTTAAAAACACAATGTATACATCAGAGCTTAGTGAAATGAGCTTTCAAAATGTGAAGTTAAATATTTTTTTCGTTTTCCGATTTTGTGATCCACATACTTCAAAGTTTTCTAGAGAGCTTTTAATTAGATATCTTTATATAATAAGACAAGTTTGGCTGAACAAATGAAGAAGCTTTGCCAATTGTGCTTCGAATTTTTTACTGGTTAAGGTTTCGAGGGTATCCCTAAATAGCTTTAAAACGAAATACAACACCCAATCCTGCCGAATTTCTTCGAGAATCGAACCCGGGACTGCCAAGTTGCAAACCAAACTCTATCCATTGTTCCAATGAAGAAGACAGAAGAAAATTAATTTAAATATATTTGGCGTTTTATGATTTCAATACTTCAAATTTTTGAAGAGAGCTTTTAATTAACTTTCGATACATATTTAGACAAATTTGGTTGAAAATGAACGAAACATGACGAAGCTTTACCAACAACATGTTTTTCGATTTTTTTTACTAGGCTACGAAGAAGCTTATGCAGTTTACAAATCTCAAACATTGATCCATGATTCTAAGCTGTAATGTGCTTTATAAACATTAACTTAAGTAATATCTCTCATTTTTTTTTTTTAAATTTTTTAGAACTCGAAACTAGCTTGCATTTCGATAGGTATTACGGCAAGTTTGATAAACAACTGTCAAAGTTTAGTCAAAAGTTTGCGAGTATCAAAAACATGAACTTTATAATTAACATTTCCAGATTTTTTCTTCAAATGCCTCAAATTTTTGTAGAAAGTTTCAATTAGCTTACCAAACATAGTTACGTATTTAAATAAATTTAGCTAGACGACGGAGCTTTGGCCAAAAAGTTTTGCTTCGAATTTTTTACTAAGTTTCCAAAGTTTAAATATCACAATCCTTCCATCGTTCTAAGCTCTAATGAGCTTCAAAAAGTTGAACTTTTATCGAGTTTTGATTTTTTTGATCTAAACTTTGAAGAGAACTTTTAATTAGCAATCGTTACATATTAAGACAAGTTTAGCTCTGAACAAATGAAGAAGCTTGTTTTAAGAAGAATTTATTAGAGAATTTATAATAATCCTAATTCTCTAAAATTTTAAATAGAAATTGAGAAATTCTGAAAATTTTTATAAGTTAACGTGTTGAAATTGAAATTTTGGCATTACAATGCCATCGGAAAGATGAACGCCGCAGTTAACCAAAATCGGACTTTTCGAAGAAGTGGTTAGACATTTACATGCGCAATTAAGTGAATTTTTATCACTATACTCTAAAAATGAAAGTTCAGTCGATACTCTGAATTTATCCTGGCGAACGTGCTGCGAAGAAGCGTGCCACCGTTTTAAGATTTATCTTCATTGTATGGGCTGACTCAAGAAGTTGCGGAGAGTAACAACTACATTCATTATGTGTAAGTGAAAATTCTTAAATTGGTTAAATTGGTCAACATTTAATTTTTATAGAATATACAGTTTTAAAACAAAAATGAAAAATCTTAGATTTACAATCGTGAAATTATTCATTCGTTAAATAACAAAACGATACTAAATTTCTTATCTGTTGGTTGCGCTTCGTCAAGAAACATTATATTTTGGTTTTATTTACTTCTTAATCACCGCGTAAAAGAGGAAGCATCTAAGTTATTTTTAGATTCATTTTTATTATGCATTTTAGAAGATTCCCAAACACTCGGAATTTGCACCATACTAAAAGCTATTTTTTTTTTATAGATTTGAATGCAGGTCAGATTACAAGGTTTTTATGAAACAGTCACCCAAATATGTATTGTAATTCAAGTTCCATTTACAGTTTAATTTAAGCTGCGCTAATTCTCAGGTAGTCAGCAATTTTCAGTATACATCAATAATTTCCGTTTTATCGTGCACTGTAATATGAGTATCGATGGTGTCGTGACTATGCTCATTCGTCCAAAAAAAAAATAAAAAATAAACAAAGCACTAAATTGCTCATCTGTCTGTTTCGCTTCGTCGGAAAACATTAAATGTTGTTTGTATTTTCTCTTCAGCCACTGCTTGAATGAGCACGGTTGCATCATTTTAGGTTTGAGGCAATATATAACTCTCTTATTTACATGATGTAAGCCGCGGCGTAATTTTTCGATTTGAAACCCTGGATGTTTTGTTGCTAATGCCTCAAACATATGTATAAGGTGGTAGTCGATTCTGTAATATTTGGTAAATCCGTATCTCTCGTAATTGTGGTTTATAAAAAGTAAAAGTTTTCTTCAGAAATCTCAAATTTCTTAACATCACATTAATTTTTTGAATTAAGTATGTATTTGTAAAATCAAATTTTTGGTCTCGAATTTTTGTTCTAGAAATTTGAAAGTAAAATCTTTATAAAATTAAGGATAAACATAACAAGACCACGCTCTTGTTTTTAATCCTCCAAAATACTCCAATAGGATAAATACAAATCGGCGTCTGTTGTATATGAACTATATATTTTCACTGCAGGTATAATCTTCTGATAGTCCCGCTTAAAAAATGAAATTCTTTAAACTCTTATTATAATTCTAGAAGCATTTATAAGCTTTACCGTGAAATTCTTAAAATAATTAAATTCTTAAATTTCTTGAAATTTTTAGTGTTAAGATTATTGAAATTCTGAATAATGCTTGAAGTTGATTCTTAAACGATGAAATTCTTTAAATATACAGTGTAACCTCAGGGTGCTCTTATTTCTTGAAATTATTTAAACAAACCAAAATTTTTAAATTTAATTTATGAATAAAATTTTGAAAATTCTGATACAGGTAGTTTTTTAAAACTTCTGAAAATTTCTTGAATTTTTTAGAATTGGCGATTTTTTTTTCAAATTTGTTAGTTTTTTTAAAATTTGAAATTTTAAAAAAATCTTAAAATTATTGGTGTTCGGAAATTTTTGTAAATTTTGAATTTGTTTTAAAATTTCTTAAATCCGTCAATTTTAAATTTTTTTTAAACAAGTTTTTGATTTCTTAAATACATAAAAGTGTTAAATTTCTTGAAATTTTATATTTTTCTTAAAACGTTGAAATAAATCAAATTCAACCAAATTTAAAATCTTACAAATCAAAATTTAAGAAATTTTTAAAAATCCAAAAATAATTCTTAAAATTCTTAAAATCATAAAGTTAGTTAAATCCTTCTTGAAATTTAAATTCATTTAAAGTATTGCTTTAATTTTTTAAAAATTCTGAAAATTTCTTAAATATTTTTTAAATTTCCTAGTTTTAAAACATTTAAAATTATTGATACCTTAAAATGCTTCAAATTAATGCGAACCTATTAATGAAATAGTTTTGTTTCAATAACTTTATTGCTTAAATTTCTTGAATATTTTATAATCCTTTTCTCGTTTCAGTTTAAAATCTCTTGAAATTCTAAAAATCTAATTCTCATACATGTTTATTTATTGTGTAAAATTAAGATTCAGAAGAATTGCAGTGGAATGATGCATTTGGAGCTGATAATAATGAAAACATCAAGCTTCTCATTCTTAAAATTCCAGAATATTTAAGTTAAATAAATTTTTTAATTTTTGAATATTTATATTCTTAAAAAATGATTTACTACTATAATAAATCAAAATATATAAATTTATGGAAATTCTAAAAATTTTGCAATTGTAAAAATTTCAAAAATTTCTTTAAGTTACTAAAATTTAATGAAATTTTTTCTTTAAAATTTAAAACTCTAATGCGGTTTCACAAAAAAAAATGCGTTTGGTCTCATATTACCAAACGCATTTTTTTTTTTGGCGAATCCGCATTAGAGTTTCTCAAAATCAATGATAATTTAATTTCTTTTTCTGACTGCCCAATTTCGGTTGGCTAATTATTTAGCTGAAGTAAAAATTTTATCAACTTGCATTGAGTTTGTATTATGAAACAAACCGCAATTTCATAAAAGAAGAAAAAGGGCAAATATTATTTAACTGGAGATTGGCTATTCTTTGTAAAACCGGACAAAAAAAAACATAAAATTCTTGCTTTCTAAAAGGTAGACTCTTATTATTCTTAAATTGATAGGAAATTTAAAAATTCTAAAAATGGTTAAAATCTGTTTAAAATACCTTAATTTCTTAAATTTCATGAATATGTTAAGGCGTGATGCCCAATTTAATGTCTCATAACGCTCAAATCGCTTTGTACTAATAAGTCCTTTGCCTTTTTTATTTATTTGATGAAGTAAAGTTTCAGAAAAATTGTGGAATTGCCAATTTCGAGCTGATTGATAATGAAAAAAAAACCGTCAGAAAATTGTGAAAAGTTCTACAAAGTTTTTAAAACTTGTAATTTGTCGACATTTGACTTTAAATTTATTGAAAATTATTAAATTTTAAAATTAATTCTTGATGATCTTTTTAATTTTTGAAACTGAAATTTTATAATACGAATTTTACGACCCTTCTTATTCTTGACATTTTTTGATTTAAATTTATTTCGTGAATTTCTAAAAATAAAATTTTATAATTCAATTATTATTAAATATTTTAATTTCTTGAAATTTATTGTATTTTGTTCTTCTGGGCGAAGTTTTAAAAGTTTTTCAAAAATTTCTTTTAAATTTGAAACCTAACATACTTAAAATTATTGGTACCCTAAAAGGCTCTAAATGCAAGCAATTTTTAAATCATTAGAAAATTTTAAACATTTCTAGACGAAATTACAAGTAAACTGAAACTTTCTTAAAATTCGGTTCTCGTTTCCGTTTAAAATCTCATGAAGGTTGGAGTTTGGTTTCCTCGAAATTACCTCAACTAATATCTTGTATAAGCAATACAATGAAAAGAGGGCCGAAATTACATGTAAATTTGGTAATTTGGGCCCTCTTTTCATGTTTCACGTGATAGTAAGCTATACACAGAATGAAGGTTGAATTTATGAATATTTATATTCTTAAAATTATTAAGATTCTTTTGTTGATTTATCAAAATTCTGCATCTTTACATTCGACAATATTTCAATTAACTTGTAATTTTTAAAATTTGTCGAAATAATTTAAATTTATTAATTCTTAAAGAAAATTGAATTAAAATTATTGAAATTCATCTTAAACCTCTTGAAATTCTAAAATTTCTTATAATGACGTTTCCATTCTTATAACTCTTTAAACAAATAAAATTTTTTAAATTTCTTAAAATCCTAAAAATTTTAAAATTCTAAAAATTCATAGATCATTTAGTTTATTAAATCTTAAATATCTTGAAATTTATATTCACAAGTTTATTGAAATTATGATTTGGTTGTTCTTTAAATTTACCCTTCTGATGCAAAATTGCCAAAAAACTATACTGTCGTTTTGAAGTATGCCGCATGATACAAAGCTTTCACATACCATCGCAAAGACGTCTGGAATTTTTCTCATACGCATCTTACAATTTCTTCAAGTTACTTGAATTTGGCGAAATTTTTTAATTTTGTTACTTTTTTTGGAAATTTGAAACTCTAAAAGACTTAAAATTCTTACTATCCAAAATTGATCTACCGATAAATTCATTAAATTGATAGAAAATGATAAAATTCTTGATCAAATTTTTGCATCAAGCTTGAATTTTTTAAAACTCTTTAATTTCGTGTCGCCCAGTTTAAAATCTCTTTACCCACAATTCATACAGGAAATGTGACCCTGCTAATTTGGCTAAACTTTTGATATCTTGTAGTTCAGATCATCCTGATGAAATGGGTCTATTGAGCACGAAGTCAAAATTGAGCAGATTTCGGGTTATTCTACACCACACTCAGAAAACAAATTCTTTTTGAAGCAAAAGGAAGGTTATAAAGAAACTTTCAAAAAATTCTACAAATTTTTTGTAATTTCGTAATCTGTCGAAATCGAAATTCAACTTTACATTTATAATTTCTTAAAAAATTTAAAAATTTTAAATTATTATTATAATTCTTGGTTTCACCTCTTTAAATTCTGAAATTGATCAGAACGAATTTTACGACGTTCATGAGATTGTAATCTTTTAAAACAAATGAACATTCTGACAAATTCTAAAATTTTAAAATTCTTAGAATCATGAAATTTGCAAAATATTTTAATTTCTTGAAATTTATATTCATTAAATTCGTACAGTATAATTTTTGATCTTCTCGGTATTCTTAAAAACTTTAGAAATTCTGAAAATTAATATTTTTCGAAACCATTTTGTCTTCAGTCCCAGAGGTCGATTATAATCCTTAATATTGTTGGTTTCTTAAAATGATCTAAATTCATGTAATATTTAAATTCGGAAATTTTGAAATTCAAAAACATGTTAGAACTTGTTTGAAAAATTTAATTTCTAACCATTTCGAATTTATGATTATTACAAAAAAATCAGTCTTTTTATCTCTATTATTCTTAAAATTCCTGGGACCTTAAAATTAATCAAATTTTAAAATTTTTGAAATCTGTCTTCTTAAAATTGCAGAGATTTGAAAATTTTGAACAATTCTACCAATTTTTTGTAAGTTTTAATTTGACGGCATTAGACTTTAAATTTTCTTGTTAATTTCTTGAAAAATTTTTAATTTTAAAATTATCAAAATTCTTGGTAAGGTACCAAGGTACCTTGGTAAATCTTTTGAAATTGTGAAATTTTATGAAACGAATTTTACGACTTTCCTGATTCTTGAAACTCATAAGAGAAATCATTATTTTTCGAATGTCCAAAAATTTTTAAATTATTAGAACCACAAAATAAATATGTTATTATTAATTTCTTTAAATTTATATTAATTTACGATTTTTTTAAATTTTGAAACCCTTTTGAAAAAATTTAAGATATGTTCATGTATGTTTATGTAATTTTTAAATCTGGAAAATTTTAAAATTTTTTGGAGCCAGCTTAGAAAATTTCAGGTTCTAAATTTGTTAAAAATTTCTCCCTCGTGTTGCTCAGTTTCTAATTCTGTAACCTAATTTTCCTATTTTTTTTACAAAGCTAATTTTCAAACAAAAAAAAAAATGGGGAAACAGGAAAATTACCAATTTCGAGCTGATGATAATGAAAAACCAGTCCTCATATATAATATTTTTAATATTATTAGAATCTTGAAATGAATTAGATTTCGAAATTTCTTGACGTTCATATTTTTAAAATTATTGAAATTCTTCTGATTATTTGTGTCTTTAAACTTGAAAATTTTCAAAAAGTAAACAAATTTCATGCAACTTTTAAAATTGGTCGATATTTTTAAAATTTGTTAATTTTTTGAAAAATTTGAAATTTAAATTAAATGTATAAAAATTAGTAGAATCTGTTTAGAAAACTTAAATTCTTAATTTTTTGAATTTGTTAAAACTTTTTAATCTCGTGACACTCGATTTAGTAAATTCTCGTAACGTTCAATTCGTCTTGAAATTCTAAAAATGTAATACTTACTCTTTACTCTTTATTTATTTTATGAAGTTAAATTCTAGTAAAGTTGTAGTTTCTAGCTGATAAGCAAATGTCAATGATCTGAAATTCGTGCAACCGTAAAATTAATTAAATTTCTTCAGGCTTTTAAATTTTTATTCTATTTAAATTTATATTCTTAAAATTATTGGTATTTTTCTGATTAACTGGGCCAAAATTTGAAAATTTTGAAAATTTCAAAAAATCAGAAAGTAAATTTTAAAAATTTCTAGAAAAATTTGAAATTTTATTAAAAATTTCTGATCTTGGCACCTTAAATCTCTTGAAAATTTCTTAGAATTTGATGATCGAATCTCATGATAAATCAAAATTTCTAGTTTTCTTAAGTCCTAAAAATCTTAAAATTCTAAAAATTCGTAGAAATATAATATTTCTTATATTCTCATCTTGAAATGTAAATTAAATACAAAATATTATTGAAACTACTAAAATTCTTGTATCTACAACTTGACTTTTTTAGTAAATTTTAAAATTTTTTAGCAACAAATTTTAATGTCTCTAATTCTTGAAAATTTTAAAATAAATCAAAATTTACTCATTTCTTATTTTTAAATTTTTTAAAATTCGTGAACATCTCTTGTTAAGAACCTGTTAATTTCTTAAATTTCATGAATTTGTTAAGATTCTTTGAGATTATGAAGGACCAAACCAGTTCTCGTAAAATTATTAGAATCTTTAAATTAATTAAATGTTTAAGTTTTCCTAAATTTATAAATTTCTTGGGATTTGTATTCTTGAAATTAATGAGATCATGATTTTCAAAAAATTTGTAAATTTGTAAAAATTCAGAAATTTTTTAAAGTTTTTAAAATTTGTCGAAATTCTATAAATCATTTAGTGATTTTCCCAAATATAATTCCAACGCTTGCTGACTGCCGGCTGAAATATTTCGTATGTAGTTTTATATGGTCAAACATGTGTTTGAATGTTTCATTAAATTATTAATTTCGACTAAATTAATTTTAAAATTTGATATTTATTATTAATCGCAATATACTGAATTTTATTAATCATAAAAAAAAAGTATGGGAACATCCACTAATTTAGACAAGAATCTTGTATTTGTAAACATGCTTTTACTTATTTTTGTATGTAATTAAAAAAAAAGTAATCAGCGCTGCCCAAGCGTGGGGACAAATGAACTAAAATCGATATTGGGCAAGTCCCTCATTAATTTCATGAAAAATTTGAATTTTCCTTTAGTAGATTATTTTAATATCTAATCTACTTAAATCTTAAATTTTTAGAAGTTTTGAAATTGCTGTAAACCGAGTTATGAATTCTATTAAGGTTATATAGGGCAGGGAGCAGTAAATTTTTATAAACTGAGGATTTGTTCTAAGTAACAGCTTACAAATGGGGCGAATCATCGATCCAACTCAACTTTTTTTTTTTTGTTTGGGTAACTTTATTCCCCAATTTTATACTCGTATATTATGGCTCCCAATCAAAACCAAGCATATTGCTGTAAATATTATATACACATAGGTAATTATATGTATGATACTTGCCAAATTTGGCAAATCCAATTTTATGCCAAAATAAATTTGAATTTAATATTTATTCAACTTCAATTATTTTGAGATATAAAATTTAATGTTTATATTTATATATGGTATCGGAAACCTTCTTCAAACTTAAATTCATAAAGTATTGCTTTAATTTTTTAAAAATTCCGAAAATTTGTTAAACATTTTTTAAATTTCCTACATTTAACATTATTGGTACCTTAAAATGCTTTAAATTCACGCGATCATTAAATCTCCAGAAAATTTTGAAATAATATTTTTAGAAGAAATAGGTACAGTTCATTGCTTAAATTTCTTGAGTTTGATAAAATCCTTTTCTCGTTTCAGTTTAAAATCTCTTGAAATTCTAAGAATCTAATTCTCATATTTATTTATTGTGTAAAATTAAGATTCAGAAGAATTGCAGGAGAATACCGAATTTCGAGCTGATAATAATGATAACATCAATCTTCTCATTCTTATACAATTCTCAGAATATTTAAATTAATTAAATTTTTTAATTTCTGAATATTTATACATATTCTTAAAAAATAATTTATCATTATTCTGCGTCTTTAGATTTGAAAATTTTGAGATCTTCAACAAGTTTCTTGCAATTTGTTAGTTCTTCAAAAATATGAAATTCTTTAATTAAATTTCTTGAAATTTTTGAAATTCTTAAATTTCTTACAACGAAGCTGAATCTTGTAATTATGTAAAGAAATTAAAATTTATAAATTTCGGGAAATCCTAAAAATTTTACAACTGTAAAAATTATAGAAATTTCGAAAATTTCTTTAAGTTACTAAAATTAATGAATTTTTTTTTAAATTTAAAACTCTAATGCGGTTTCACAAAAAAAAAAAACATGAATCTCAAGTCTCTTTCTTCTTATATAAAATTGCATTTGGTTTCATACAAAATTAATGCTTATTTAATTTCTTTTTCTGACTGCCCAATTTCGTTTAACTAAATATTTAGCTGAAGGATAAATATTTCTACTACGAAAAAAATTTAATCAACTTGCATTGAGTTTGTATTATGAAACAAACCGCAATTTCATAAAAGAATAAAAAGGGGAAATATTATAATTCTTCCTTTCTAGAAGGTTAACTCTTATAATTCTTAAGTTGATGGAAAATTTAAAAATTCTAAAAATTGTTCAAACCTGTTTAAAAAACCTTAATTTCTTAAATTTCGTGAATATGTTAAGGTTCCTTAATTTCGTAACGCCCAATTTAAAGTCTCATAACGCTCAATTCGCTTTGTCCTAATAAGTACTTTCCCGTATTTATTTATTTGATGAAGTAAAATTTCAGAAAAATTGTGGAAGAAAGGTCAATTTCGAGCTGATTGCTAATGAAAAAATCAGCCCTTCAGAAAATTTTGAAAAGTTCTACAAATTTTTTGAAACTTGTAATTTGTCGACATTCGGCTTTAAATTTCTTGATTTCTTGAAAATTTTAAAATTAATTCTTGATGATATTTTTAATTTTTGAAACTCTGAAATTTCATAAAACGAATTTTACGAACCTTCTTATTCTTGAAACTCATTGATTTAAATTTATTTAGTGAATTTCTAAAAATAAAATTAATGGAATTAATTAAATATTTTAATTTCTTGAAATTTATATTAATGAAAATAATAGTATCTTGTAATAAGTATTTTGTTCTTCTGGGCGAAGTTTTAAAAGTTTTTCAAAAATTTCTTTTAAATTTGAAACCTAACATACTTAAAATTATTGGTACCCTAAAAGACTCTAAATGCAAGCAATTTTTAAATCATTAGAAAATTTTAAACATTTCTAGACGAAATTACAAGTAAACTGAAACTTTCTTAAAATTCGGTTCTCGTTTCCGTTTAAAATCTCATGAAGGTTGGAGTTTGGTTTCCTCGAAATTACCTCAACTAATATCTTGTATAAGCAATACAATGAAAAGAGGGCCCAAATTACTTGTAAATTTGGTAATTTGGGTCCTCTTTTCATGTTTCACGTTATAGTAAGCTATACACAGAGTGAAGGTTGAATTTATGAATATTTATATTCTTAAAATTATTAAGATTCTTTTGGTGATTTATCAATATTCTGCATCTTTACATTCGACAATATTTCAATTAACTTGTAATTTTTAAAATTTGTCGAAATAATTTAAATTTATTAATTTTTAAAGAAAATTGAATTAAAATTATTGAATTTCATCTTAAACCTCTTGAAATTCTAAAATTTCTTATAACGACGTTTTCATTCTTATAACTCTTTAAACAAATAAAATTTTTTAAATTTCTTAAAATCCTAAAAATTTTCAAATTCTAAAAATTCATAGATCATTTAGTTTATTAAATCTTAAATATCTTGAAATTTATATTCACAAGTTTATTGAAATTATGATTTGGTTGTTCTTTAAATTTAACCCTTTGTTTAATTTTTGTTTCTATTTAAAGCTTTTCTCAACAAAATTTTTGCGCAGTATAGGTACTTCTATATACATACATGAATTCGTTTGTAATTGTATTTAGCAAAGTATACCGCAAACAACTGTACATAGCACATCAATAAGAAAACTTGTAGTTAGTTGACTTTGATGTCGCATACTTCAAAATTGTCAACGGTAACTGTTTTGGTAATTTTGCAGCAGTTCTTGTGGTTGACGGTGAAAGATTTTATAGTAATTTTTGAAAAAGATGAGGAAAAATTAATTCCGTCAAGTTCTTCTGATGCAAAATTACCAAAAAAGTTACTGTCGACAGTTTTGAAGTATGCCGCATGATACAAAGCTACAATTTCTTTAAGTTACTGAAATTTGGCAAATTTTTTTAATTTTGTTACTTTCTTAGAAAATTTGAAATTCTAAAAGACTTAAAATTCTTACTATCATAATTGACCCAAAGTTATATTCGTTAAATTAATAGAAAAGGATCAACCGTTTTTCTGAAATATTTTGAATTTATTAAAACTCTTTAATTTCGTGTAGCCCAATTTAAAGTCTCATTACGCACAATTCATACGGGAAATGGGGCCCCGCTAATTTGGCTAAACTTTTGATATTTTGTGGTTTGGCTCATCCTGACGAAAAGTTTCTATTGAGCATGAAGTCAAAAATTGAAGCATATTTAGATTTATTGTACACCACACTCAGAAAAATAGCAAATTTTTTTTGAAGTAAAAGGAAGTTTATAAAGAAACTTTCAAAGTAATTTGTCGATATTCAGCTTTACATTAGTAATTTCTTAAAAAATTTAAAAATTCTAAATTATTAAAATTCTTAGTATCACCTCGTTAAATTCTGAAATTTCTCAGAATGAATTTTACGACGTTCATGATGTTGCAAAAAAAAAATTTATCGAATTTTGACAAATCCTAAAATTTTAAAATTCTTAGGATCATAAATTTCGCAAAATATTTAAATTTCTGGAAATTTATATTCATATTTGTACAATAAAATTTTTGATCTTCTGGGTATTCTTTAAACTTTAGAAATTCTGAAAATGTCTACACGTTTTTAAACTTTTACAATTTTTTTTTAATTAAAACCGTGAACAAATTTCCGAAACTGCTATGTCTTCAGTCTCGGAGGTCGATTATAATCCTTAATATTGTTGGTTTCTTAAAATGATATAAATTCTTGTAATATTTAAATTCGGAAATTTTGAAATTGACAAGTTGTTAGAACCTGTTTAAAAAACTTAATTTCTAAAATTGGGGATTACCATTTCGAATTTATGATTAGAACAAAACAAAAATCAGTCTTTTTATCTCTATTATTCATAAAATTCTTGGAACCTCAAAATTAATCAAATTATAAATTTTTTTGAAATCTATATTCTTAAAATTGCAGAGATTTGAAAATTTTGAAAAATTCTAACAATTTGTTGTAAGTTGTAATTTGACGGCATTCGACTTTATATTTTCTTGTTAATTTCTTAAAAAAATTGTAATTTTAAAATTATCAAAAGTCTTGGTAAGATACCAAGGTACCTTGGTAAAGCTTTTGAAAATTTTGAAATTATGAAATTTAATAAAACGAATTTTACGATCCTCCTGAAACTCTTAAAATAAAATGTCTAAAAATCTTAAATTTTTTAAATTATTAGAACCACAAAATAAAGGTTATTATTAATTTTTTAAAATTTATATTAATTTACGATTTTTTTTAATTTTGAAACCCTCTTAAAATTAAAATTTCTTGGTATATTCATGTAATGTTTAGAGCTTAGAAAATTTCAGTTTTTTAAATTTGTTAAAAATTCCTTCCTCGTGTTGCTCAGTTTCTAACTCAGTAATCTAATTTTCCTATTTTTTTACAAAGCTAAATTTAAAAAAAAAAATGGTGGAAAACTACCAATTTCGAGCTGATGATAATGGGAAACCAGTCCTCATAAATAATATTTTTAAAATTCTTAGAATCTTGAAATGAATTATATTTTGAAATTTCTTGACGTTCTTATTCTTAAAATTATTGAAATTCTTCTGATTATCTGTGTCTGTACTCTTCAGCATTTTCAAAAAATAAACAAATTTCATGAAATTTTTAAAATTTGTCGATATGTTTTAACCCTTAACTTTTATTTTATACCAATTGTTTCCTCTGAGCGAGACCTTTCGTCTTTTAAGGGTTAAATTTGTTAATTTTTAAAAAAACTCGAAATTAAAATTGAAATTCTAAAAATTGTTAGAATCTGTTTAAAAAATTTAAATTCTTAATTTATTGAATTTGTTCAAATTTTTTAATCTCGTGACACCCGATTTAATAAAATCTTATAACGTTTAATTCGCCTTGAAATTCTAAAAATGTATTACTTCTTTTTGAAATTTATATTCTTAACATTTTTGAGATTTTTCTGATTTACGAGTCAAAATTTAAAAAAATCAACTAAATTCTTAAAATTTGTTGAAATTCTTTAAATTGGTTAATTTCTAGAAAAATTTGAAATTTTTTTAAAAATTTCTGAACTTTGCACCTTAAATCTCATGAACATTTGAAAATTTCTTAGAATCTGATGATCGATCTCATGATAAATCGAGATTTCTAGTTTTCTTTAAGTCCTAAAAATCTTGAAATTCTAAAAATTCCTAGAAATATTAAATTTCTTATATTCTTATCTTGAAATTTAAATTAAATAAGATCCAAAATTTTGAAATAGTATCATAAAATTCTTGTATCTACAACTTGAAATTTTCTGTAAATTTTAAAATTTCTAACAACAATTCTTAATATCTCTAATTCTTGAAATTTTTAAAATAAATCAAAATTTACTCACTCTTTATTTTTAAATTTTTTAAAATTCGTGAACATTTTTTATTTAGAACCTGTTAAGTTCTTAAATTAATTTATTAAGATTCTTTGAGATTAAAAAGGGCCAAACCAGTTCTCGTAAAATTATTAGAATCTTAAAATTAATTAAATGTTTAAGTTTTCCTAAATTTATAAATTTATTGGGATTTGTATTCTTGAAATTAATGAGATCATGATTTTCAAAATATTTGTAAATTTTTGAAAATTCAGAAAATTGTTTAACATTTTTAAAATTGGTCGAAATTCTTTAAATCAATTAATTTCATGAAACATTTGAGTCTTCCTTTAGTAGATTATTTTAATATTTTATCTTCTTAAATCTTAAATCTTAAGAAATTTTGAAATTGCTGTAAACCGAGTTATAAATTCCTTTAAGGTTATATAGGGCAATTTTTTGTTCTAAGTAACAGCTTACAAATGAGGCGCATCATCGATCCAACTCAACTTTTTTATTTTGGCTCCCAATCAAAACCAAGCATATTGCTGTAAATATTATATACACATAGGTAATTATATGTATGATACTTGCCAAATTTGGCAAATCCAATTTTATGCCAAAATAAATTTGAATTTAATATTTATTCAACTTCAATTATTTTGAGATATAAAATTTAATGTTTATAGCTATAACGTCGTTCGTAGCTATGTATGTTAGTATGTATCGAAATAAATAGAAACTTAATTCATTTAATTGCAGCAGAGATATCTAAATTAAATTTATCTACATATCTATCTGTAAATGTACGTTTTTATCTATTTTCTGTTAATTAATTTTGGAAAAATTAAAATTACAAAAATTCTTGAATTTATAGTTTCTCTCTGTGATTGCTTTAATTAAATAGTTTACTTTCATTTTACTATATGCACTATATGCAATTATATTATATATAATTCAGGAAGATTTATGGAAACACTACATACATCAGTTTCTCAAAGGTAAAAAGGTCTTTTATCTAGTTCTAGACACGAATACATTAAATTGTATGATATTTCGTAATATAATACGCGCTCATCCTTCGAAAACCCGTATGTTTGTTAATTAATGAACGCCACAATAATTTTCTATATATTTTATGATACCCTACCCAAAATCAACAATTTGTATAAACCGCAAAATTATTCAGTCGATTAATCTGATTTCATATAACTCACAAAATGTATTTACCTACTTTGCGAGCTTTATTGATGTTTTATTTTATTTTTTTGAAAATTATCCAAATTGGACGGTAGTTGAAGAATCAACATGTGGCTGGGTAAGCAACAACAATCTAATATGACTATTTGTTGATTTGAATTTACAATTTAACGATGGAAAAGTTTCTTTTAAATTTTTATTTGAGTTTAATTTAAATCGTAGATCTAAGAAAATTGTACCTTTTTCTAGATGGCTGTTTTTTTATTGTTGTTGTACAGGAAATAATGGCTTCCAAAAAAAAAAAAAAAATTATTTTTTTTGACATTTTTCAAGCGAATCAAATTAAAATGTATATACGAGAATAATAACACACAAAAAATTAGCTACGGTTAAATGATTTCAGGCGGATAGCGAAAATGATGTAATTTCTTAGAACCTTGCCCTGCGCATACACTTTTCACGTCTGAAGATAATTTGAATTGGCATTCATCATCATAATGAAATTCATTCAAAATGAAAAAAAATTAAATATTCAATTTTTATATATTTTGCCGCTGTTGCCTTCAAAAAAATGTTCTCTCTTAATATTTTATTTATAGAATAATTTCTAGCGATTTCCATATATGTATACACAATACATATCCAGAAGTGAAAATGTGGGAGGTGGAGACCCCTCATAGTGTAGAGCTATGTAAATTTGGTACAAAATAATCATGGAAAATATAAAATAATAAACTTTAGGGAAATGTTGTGCACAACGATAAATTTATAAAACTGGAAGTGAAGGGAAAAAATATTCTTCATTCCTTCCCATCATTTTGACAGAAAAACAATTGGAAATGAAACTGAATGATATGATCTCTCAAGAGGTACCCGTCTAGTTATTTAGATTTATTTAGATATAATACAGAGACAACTGTTATATAAACATATTGATTAAATTTATTTATCGGAAACGCCACACTAATTGAGGGTTACTTGCGTATTTTGGCGGTGTAAATTAATATTTTTTTTTTAATGATCTTTAATGTATAACAAAAAATATGTTTTTTATATACCGAATGGTATATACAAGACAGATATGTAATTTATGAGAACGAGGTTCCCATCCCAAAAAGACGAAATTTTAATAATCGGGAATTTTAATTTTACGTACATTTAAGTGGATTAGAAAACTATTAGTCCAAAATTTACATAATACATCATGTCAACTGTCAAGTAATTTTATAATCTTGTACGACAAACATAATTTTGATTTAGAGAGGCAAAACATTGTTTTATATACATAGTATGTCACCAAAAAGGTGAAGTGTTAAATAAAAAAAATCCTGTGAATCGTATATAAAATAACAACTTCATGGCACTGGGATAGCTTATAGGTGTTTATGGTATTTTATATATGTATGGCAATAGAAACGTAATGATTTTCTATGATATCGCAATAAAACACGTAAATATTTTTATACAATTTATCAAACTTGAAACTTTTAATGATTTTATTTTCACAATAATTAGTTAACCGCACTTTACAAAAACGATAATACAACCGCTCGAGTAAGATTAGTTATCTACATATACGTTAGAAAAAAATATATTTAGCTCATGTTTATCTCCTTCTACTGTACTGTTCTTCGGAGCAATTTTTTCATTTTTCTCAAAAACTCAAATTTTCAAAGCGCTCGTTGTCAAAAACTACTTAACCGACTTTAATGATTGATGGCTCATATGGAAGGGAATATAATCTTCATTTATACTCTGGTATCATTTTTATTATTTATTAAATTTTTGCCGAAGAAAAAGTATGTTTTTCTGAAAAATGCCATATTGGTGACCCTTGACACAAGGGGTCACCACTTTTTATATATTTTTTTGTTTGTCAGAAATTATTAATCAAAATACAAAAGATGGTTTATTTGTAATATGCGATCGTTAAGTGTATGTTTGCGATCGAGAGGCATGACTGTATGAAATTCAAATAGGCTTAACATCGAGAAAATATGAAATAATTGTATTGATTTGATTTGCCGTTGCAATTAGATTGATATGTTTATTCATGTTTATCGTTTTATGATATATACATTTGTTTGTTTTTGTACGGTTAATTAACTAATTTATAATTTGTATTTTTATCGTTTCAGGTATGTGGTGGATCTGGCTTAGTAAGCGCCATAATACGTAAGTTTATAATTTAGTTTAAATAAATTTGAAATTGGTGCAAATTATATGTTGAATTTTTTTATATGTGGGCCATAATTTTGAGAAGACGACGTTTAATTAAAATGAAGTAGCCTGTGAGTCAATTCTGTTAAATTATCGGTTTTACCTATATATGGTATAACTTAAAATGCAAATGCAGAGTTATTTATATCGGAAAAGGGTATGTTCGCAAGCTAATCCATTTATGACAACACCATAAATGTAACCACAACTGTGCTTCGTATTGACGCAGAATTCGCTGTCATTTCACTGAGCTCAGCCTAATTGACAGATGCTGAATCCGTATTGGTAGTTGGTAGGAGTAGTTATTGCTTTACATTTTTATTTCTGGATACCACCTACTATCCCTCTATATAAATAATTAAAATATGTCCGAGTTTGTGTTTTATGAATGTTTTACTAAATTTATATTGTCACAATTCACAAATTGATGCTATTCATGTGTACATACACAAATAGGAGACAAAAATTGTCTCTTTTATTCAATTTTTACCGGCGTAACGATGAAAAATTGCAAAACCTAAAATATTTCAATTAGAATTTTCCAAAAATTAATTTCAAAAAAATGTTTTCATTAATTTGCATCAAAGGAATCACAAAAAGCTCAAACAATAAATTTCTATACAATGGCGTAATAGTAAAATTGAAAATTCAATGTATCTCGACTCGAGTACATGTCTACATACACATACCATGTTATTACAAAAATGATATGACACACAATCGATGAACATATTCCAATATAATAATGTACTCGTTCGATTCAGGCTTGTTTTTAACATTTATTACTCAAACTCCACCAAACAATAATTTTCCGCCACATAAAAAAAAATGTATACGAATGTCAATTTAACTTCGATATGCTTTTCTTCATTACTATTTTTATTTTTATTACTAGTATTGAACTTTTTTATTTGATTTTCTTTATGGTTTTGCTGGTAAAAATATATCTGAAATTGAGTTTTCAATCAGAAATAATTTAAAAGTTTACGATGTCAGGAACTCAGTTCCTACGGAAGATTATTCGCAAAATCCGATGGTTAGAAAAAAAACTTGAATACAGGAGAATATTGTGCACAAAGCGAAATTAAATATACTCATTTTGCAAATGAAAACTTTTGCGCGTTTTCAATTTAGAGATTTTTCCAAATTCTAACAGCCTGTCAAATTTAGATGTCCTCAAAACTCTAAACTCTAAAAATCGAAATTTTAGAAAATTTTCATTCTGTTAATTTAAAAAAATTTTAAAGTTCCAAATTTTCGAGAGAGTTGAATTTTCATTGAAATCCGAATAGATTTTTATTAACTTATTCGACTTGTTGGGATTTAGAAGTGATGCAGATTCTAGTGATTCCGTAATATTTCAGGTTGCTGAATAGTTATGGTTTTATTTCAAGAAAACTAAAAAAAATTAAAAATTGTTGAAAGCTTGCTCATTTTTGACGTTATATTTCCAAATTCTAAACAAATTTATATCACGAATATTTAAATATGTCAAAATTGATTAGAAACGTAAAGCTCTAATTTCAATCAATTCTAAAAGCTCCAAAAAATTATTACAAATTATGATTTTTAAATTTTGAAAATTTTATTTCCAAAAAATTCGAATGAACAATCTGTTGATTCCTAACAAACGTCCATATCATCTAGGACATGTTATACTGAATTTTAGTTGGCATTTCAAATAATTGTAAGCCAAATTAATAATGTTACGAATTTTGAAATAATGTAAAAAACTGCACAAATTCGAGTGAAAAGATGTGATCAAAATCATAACCAAGAGCTAAAAGCTTTTCTCATTTTTTATAACTTAAAATTTAGTAGTCTCTCGATATTTAAAAATCTGTCAAAAATTTAAACAATAATTCAAATAAATATTTCATAATTTTTTAATATTCGGAAAACTTGAAAATTACCCAAATTTATAAATTCAGAAAATACACAAAATCAAGTCAATTGTTAATATTCCAATTTCCTTACAACAATGTCATGATCTTAATGTGGTAAAACAATTGTTTGTTAGAGTTCTCACTATCTAGCATCTAGGACTTAATATTTTCGGGATAGCAATCATCTTTGTAATTATTGGTACTGATAATCGTGACATTTTTTGTGTCGATTTATCTACTGTATTCAAAAATATCGGCAATCTGTTTTAATTCAAAATTACCGAATCACAACATGTGGATCAATCCGAAAATTTTTAAGAATTTTGTCTCTCTTGGTGCCCTACACTTATGACCTGTCTTTAACCATGTTTCCTTGGTAAAGAAGATGGAACCAGCATCAAGATTATCAGGTGAATATAATCACTGAATATTAATAAATGTTGGCTAAATTTTTTGCCTAAGAGTCTCGGCGAAAAGGACACCGTATCCAAATAAACTTTTAAGGACCCAAAACATTTTTATCAGCTACTCCTGAGCAAGGATTTTGGCCGTAAAATGAGACTTGAGAAATGCGATTTTTATCTAAGTTCGTACTTGATGTACATCAATATGTCTAGTATGTATATGAAAATCGCAACTCTTAAATTTCATTTTACGAACAAAATTCGTGCTTTGATTAGAAATGATAAACTGTTTAGAATATTTTTTGTTTTGGATAAACATATCGTAAAGTCAAGCACGCTTTTTTATAGTCGGAAAATAATATTATCGGCAGAGAGTGGTCCTGGATGCGAATTTCTTTGAAAATGTACACCATTGAGCTATAGCCGGCATCATCCTTGTGGAAAACATGATGGTTTTGTAACAAAAAAAATGTAAATCTTCCAAGGGACTTCTAAATAAATTATTTAACTAATAATTCGTATCTTGATAAATCAATCTACTTTGCCAATTGAAATATGCCTAAATTGTTAATGACACGTTTTACTAATGGCTCTAACGTCTTGAAATTCTTGCCGAAAATATTAGTCGAAAATCAATTCATCCTCATGAGTAGACGATCAAAAATCATGAGCTTACGTTAGATACACTAAAAATAAATAGATTGTCCTTTCTGCGCTTTGTAGTTCAAACATTTTATTCGTTGGCGATTTTTCTAAAAGTAAGAACGTTAGTTCACTTCATCAATGTTTTGAAAAATCAATCTGAGGAAGTGGATGTTGAGGAACTATAAAATTTGTCAAATGCTCTTATGTTCTAAATGCCTGCTGCCAAAGAAAATCTAGAGCCTCTACAACTAACTTGGACATAATTCAGCAAAAGTGATGTAAAGTGACTTTAATTGCTGCCGATTATTTCAAGATTCAAAAAAAATTTTGAAAGAGCGGATCGACCCTCAATGTAATAAAACGGTAGTGTCTCTAATGTTTTTCTTGTAAAATGGTGTTTATCCGAAATCGGACGAGAATTTTTCGTACGTAATGAATTATATAAGTAATGAATTATACAATAATGACGATGTGTACACGAAAATGTAGCATGCGATTGGTTCCTTCATGCCATTAGCCAATCCTTCCTCCTCGCCAAGCACTCGACATTTTCCATTACTCGATAGTCGAGTTTTTCAAAAGTCCAATAAATTTAACACCCTAATATAGAACACATAATGCTTTCAAAACAGTTACAACCTCAATAACCACCGCTCTAGTGTTGATTTTGTACTGGACAATACTCGCTGCATTTCTTGAAGTCTGTTCCGTGAAATGACAAAAAATTCAATTAGCAAACTCCCATAATTTTGATCAAAATCAAATCATTATTTTGAAAAAAAAAATAAATTAAGAAAATGAATTCAAGTTTTGTGTTTCTTTCAAAGAAAACTTTAATCTGATCTGGATTACTCGATGTCAAACGGCTATTGACTGTAAATTCTACCCTATTGATTCAACAATTAAAGCTTCCTTGGTTTAGCAACTCTTACCAAAACTCTTAAACTACGCAACGATTTTTTATAAACTAACTATATAGCCGAAAATATTCGGTACAGTGGTAAAACTTTCATCAATATCGGTTAAATATTTTCTGAGATTAGCGGGAATCGACTGACAGACAGAAGGACGGATACCTTATTTTATGTTAGTAGAGATATCGAGAACCAGACAATTAGGTTTAAGGGAATAACTTTAAAATTCGGTAATATAAACTGTAATTTCGGCAAATTAATATACCTGTCTATTCTGACTCTGCTCACTCTTTACACATATTTTATAAAATTTTTAAAAAATACTTGTTAAATATTTCGTAAAATTTCAAAATTATAATTATAATTATATATATATATATATATATATATATATATATATATATATATATATATATATATATATATATATATATATATATATATATATATATAATTTATTTATATATATATATATATATATATATATATATATATATATATATATAATATTATATATATATATATATATATGTGGGTTCGGTTAATCAAACTCGAAGTGATATGTACAAAAATTTAAACAATACTGATTTATTTTATTAAACAATTCCATAAACAGAATACACAATTTTAGATTTTTTATTGTTGTTTCTACAGGGTGATCATACACGGCCGTCCTGCTTAATCATCCGTCCCGGATGATTGTTCCTCACCTTCGGTAACTTCCTCTACGTTGCTTCCGCAATGATCATTCTGTTCGGCTATTTTTACAGTCATCGTCTTCTTCTGATGATGATGATGATGCTCCGGCATAATAAATCTTCATATTTTCAGCAGATGTTGAAGTATTAACTGGACCTTCGCCTTGGGACACTTTTTAGACATCATAACGGTCGTTTTGTTTCACTTTCATTACTTTGTAAGGCCCAATATATTTTGGATCCAATTTGGAACCACCCTTGAATTGCGTTCGTTTGATTAAACCGAAATCACCAATTTTGTATTTGTTGGAAACTTTCCTCTTTTTATTGTAGGTCCGATGGTTTTCTTGCTGTATTCGTTCATTAGCTTCTTTGGCCGTCGTTCGCAATTCCTCTCTTTCATCTAAGATGATTCTAGTGGATTCTTCCTCAATAATTTCTGTAATTTTTGCGTATTCTGGACAACGCATTTCTACACCCACTAATAGCTTGAAGGGAGACATACCAATACTCCATTGAATTGAATTATTCAGAAACTGCTGTAAAGGTTCAGTGTATTTAAACCACTCATCTGGTTTGTCTGCTGATAGTTTTGTTAGAGCTGGAATCACTATTCGAAAAACTCTCTTGATTTGGCCATTTCCAGTTGGCACACCTGTGGTTATAAAGGATAGTACAATCTTCTCTCGTACACAGTACTCCTGGAACTCGGCAGATCTGAATGAACCACCTCTGTCGGCGATGATATATTTGGGATTTCCAAAAGTAGATTTCTGCACCTCAAGCTTCTGTATGGCCTCTTTAGCGTTTGTTGTTTTGGTTGGATACAGCCAGACGAATTTGGAGAATGCGTCGATTACACCAAAAATATATCATATTTGTATTGCTTTCTGGTGGGAGCCAACGTACTCAAATGGTCGATATGGTACGTTACCAATGGAAGATCGCCTTTTGGAATAGGGTTCAAAAATCCCTCCTGCTTCCCCATTTTTCTCTCTGCCATTAGACACGGAACACAGTTTTTGAGGCAGTTCTTCACTTTATCTGACATTTTTGGAATAAAAAATTGGCGTGTGATGAGTTCTTCAGTTTTCCTTTTATTGAAATGGCCTTGGTTGTGGCACATTTGGATAACCTCGCCTTGCATCTTCTTTGGCACCACCAGTAGCAGTACACCGTCCCATTTCTTAAATAGAACATCAGAATTAATGACGAAATCATCATACTCACCTAATTTAAGAAGTTCGTAAATTGGTCGGAGATCAGGATCACTTCTCTGAGCGGCTTTAACACGATTAACGGTGTTGGCTTCTGTTGGTAGAACAATGGGGCTTCTACTTAGGGCATCTACATGTCTCATTCGATAACCAGGGCGGTGTTCCAATTTAAAGTTGTATTCTTGCAGCTGCAACGCCCATTCAGCAATTCTTGAAGTTAGTTCCTTTCGTTCCATAGTCCCTTGAAATGCTGCACAATCGGTAATAATTTTAAACTGCAACCCCAACAGATAAACTCTCATCTTTTTCAACGCGGTAACTATAGCTAGAACCTCCAGTTCATAGCTACTGTAGTTTTCTTGACACTTAGATGTCTTCTTACTGTAGTACATTACGGGATGCATTTCTTGATCTTCATCACACTGTTGTAATAGAATGGCTCCAATTCCAAGTTTGTTCGCATCAGTATGTAACTCAGTTTGCGCCTTCGGGGAGTACAATCTTAATATAGGATGGCTGGACAATATATCTTTCAGTCTATGAAACGCTCGCTTTTGAGCATCGCCGAATACGAACGCCACTCCTCGCTATAATAGCATAACTCTCCACAAACTTCCGAAAATACCCAGACAATCCTAGAAATCTTTGTATTTGTTTGATGCTATCCGGCTGTGGAAATTTAGCAATGGCTGATGATTTAGATTTTGATGGTCGAATCTGCCCATGTTCGATCTCGTAGCCAAGGAATTCGATTTGTTTTCTTAAAAATTGGCACTTAATCCATTTTATGTCTAATCCGTTCAGCTCTGCTACTCTTATTACTTTTTCCAAATTCTCTAGAGCATTTTTTTCGTTTTTTGCTGGTATCACCAGATCATCAATGTATATGCATACCACTCCTTCAACACATAAATTCTGAAACACGTTGTTGATGTAGCGCACAAACACTGAAGGACTGTTGCATAATCCGAATGGTGCCCGAAGAAACTCATACAATCCAAACGGAGTGATAAACGCAGTATATTTTATCGAGCTTTCTTCAACGGGAACGTGAAAAAATCCATTGCGTAAGTCGAGCGTAGAAAAGTACTCGGCATCCTGAAGTTTATCTATTTGATCGTCGATCAATGGCATTGGGAAACGATCTTTACATATGATGTCGTTTATTTTTCTATAGTCCACTCACAACCTTTTGGTGCCATCCTTTTTGTTTGCCAACACAATGGAACTCGCATATTCGGATGTGCTGGGACGGATAATACCTTCCGATAACCATTCGTTTACCTGTTTTCTGACGATATCGGTTTCCAGCGGAGAAAGTCGCCTCGGTCTTTGAGCTATTGGTTTCTCATCTAGAACAACTATTTGCATTTTTATATTTGTTTCAGGCTGGCACTTCTTTGGGTTATAATTAATCACCATTTTCCTGATCTGGCTCGTAAGATTTACCTTTTCATTATAATGCTGGTTGGTGTGAGGATGGTAATGGTTTGTTTGATCAATTCTCTTCCTAATATGAAGTCTACCGGCAATATTCCATCTTCCACAACGTGTATCACGGTCGAATATATTTCACCATCAATGACTACTTGCGCATCAAATATTCCCTTCGTTGATACGCCTTTAGCACCAGCACCATTAAACGATATTCGGTCATCCCTTAGATTTTCGACGCCAATATTTTGGAATTTTTTCAGTGACATCAGATTTATATCGCTGCCACTGTCAACTAATGCGTAGATTTCTTTCCCAAACAACAAAACTTTCTTCACGGTTTTGGAACACAATGTAAGATTTTCTTTTTCTACGACTGTCAAGCAAGCTTCTTCTTCAACAACAGCCACAGACTTTTTAATGTTTGATAGTTCCCTGCGGGGAGTCTCTTTTTTGTTGCAATTTGGAGACACGTGACCGTACACGTTGCATTTGAAACATTTTGGTCCCTTCGATTTATTTTCACACTGCCTTCCTTGATGTCCCCTATCACCACAATTATAACACCTTGTCCCATACTTTGTTGAGCTTCTAGAGTTCTTAGTTGGCTGGTTTACTGGATTGTTGCCAGGCATATCTCGCTTCTTTGATTTGAGTTTGATATTTGCATATATGTTTAACTTGACTTTAAACTCATCTATACATCCCGCACCATAAAGTACAGCTTTGTTGTGTTCGTCATCAATAATACCGTTGATGCAGTGTTCGATAATACCAGCATCTTCTAAATTACCAGAACCTCCTAGTTCTCTCATAGCGATCAGGTATTTTGTGAAAGATTCGTCAGCTTTCTTCCTACGATCCGCCATGCGTTTACGAATTAAAGCTGAATTCTTTACAACTAGAAATTCCTTTCTCAAAAATTGAATTAAATTATCCTAGTTATCCATTCCATTCGCCATTCTAAGACTTTCTTTTGCAGTTCGGATTAAGAGCCTTTTCACATACACAGTTTTTTGATTTTCACTCCATCATATCTCCATGTCCTTGAAAACTTCGAGAATTTGTTAGATTATACACCGCACATTCAGATTATACCCAATCTTATTAATCCGACAGAATTCCAAATTCCTCGTATTGACAATTTTTCTTTTTTTTTTTTGTTCCTTTTATTATTAACACACTTCGAGTATAACACCTAAGAAATTATCTCTTCACTGACTAATTTCCGAAATCTTCACCTTAAGATCACGACGTTAAAAATGACACCATAAAATTCAGCGCCGTGTTATCGCCTTATATCCACCACGGAATTATTTGATCGCCTTAAAAAATCAAATTTTATCGCCGTTTTGTAAATCGTCGTATTTTTTTTTATACTGGTGGCTCCCGGTTGAGCCCCCAAACTGTGGGTTCGGTTAAAAAAACTCGAAGTGATATGTACAAAAATTTAAACAATACTGATTTATTTTATTAAACAATTACATAAAACAGAATACACAATTTTAGATTTTTTATTGTTGTTTCTACAGGGTGATTCTACATATATATAGTTGGAAAAAGCAAAAAATGAAACAAAAATATACAAATAAAAAATGTGGGAGTGGTAAACTATAAAAATGGTGAGAGCAATAAACATTAAAAATTAAAAGGGGGTGAGTTAAACACAGGTATATGATTATTGATTAGTCAACGGCCGAATAACAAAATTCCAGATGTTGTTTTTTCCCTTCTTTATTTTATTATAACCCGACGTATTAGTAATTTTATGGATTGGATGAGTATAGGAATAAAACAGTGCGGAGTCGGTAATTGGTGAGAAACGGATTTCTCTCTGATCGTTGATGATATTTTGGTTAAAAAATATAGCTTTTCGGATTTCGTAAGATTCTAAGTCATTTCGAATTTCGTAAGATTCCAAGTCTGCTCATTCTTTAATCTCGTCAGTGGTCCCGCTGCTTCCTTGTGTAGTAGTTTTCAAACGTTATTTAGGGGTCGAACCTCTATTTCCTAAGCTACTTCGTGATTTTGACGTTTGGTGTTAATATGATATTCGTTATAGAAGAAACGAAATATTCTTGAAGTAAAAGTAACGAATTGTACTTGCGAATTATTTCTATTGCTACAAAAACTAATAAGGAAGTGACTTGATAATATATCCCATCCTGAAAACACGCGTGGCATGTCCAGATTTTTATGCATTTTTATATTAGTAGTAAATGAGTTAAGATTCCTGGTTCGGCTATTTGTTAATAGATGTCACTACCCGTATAGTTTAAAGTACATAAAAAAATATAAATATAAATTATCCGCAAACTTTATCGATCCCAAAGAAAGCACCATCCTTTTCCATTGTTGATTGGCTTAATAAGTTCCTAAGCACGAGGTTCCCTTTTCTTCAAGAAAGATTATCGTAATGAAGTGCTGCTGTCGTCATTCATACCCGGTAAAACAACCTAGAAGAGAAACAGATCATCACTAAATCAAACTAAATGTCAAAAATTTCAATAAGCCCAAGAGATGCCAAGAGGAACAAATTTGTTAAAATCTTCTAATTTTGAAGGATTTTAGTGCCGGACAAACTACCGAATAAATATTAGCGAAACTAATTACCCTATTCCATCCCACGGTGCATTCCTAATTTTTAGTGGACAACGTTGCATCCATAATCAGAAGTACTTGGAGGGAGGTTATTAATAGTAGAGGCTTAGTACAACTAGCAAATTATTTCATAATTAAATTTGAAATTTTGAAGATGAATTAGAAGAGCATGATACATATTTTTAATTTTGTAAAATCTGAAAGTTTGTTTGTACCGGACAATAGGTCATCGATTTTCGAAACAGAAGTTTCACAAACGGAATTCAGTATACAAATTTACAGAATCCTTTTTGATATGTCGAAATGAAATTTTGAAAATTAGCTTTAATTCGTCTAAGGCGTGTTTGCTGTATTTATCAAAAAAGCAACGGGATCTTTTCTAGATCCTAATCCTGTATAAATTTTCCCACTTGTTATGAATTAGTATTTTTTAACGTATTGACAAATTTTTTTGGACAGTAAAATATTGATGTTTGGGAAAAACTCCGATTGGTGCTTGTTTTTAATTTAAGACCGACTGATGACTATTTTGAATATAAATATAGCGACATATTTTTTCAAAAACTTAATTTGCTGACTTCTGCTGTACGGATGCGATTAACTCATCGTTTTATTTTTAGATTTTTTTGTTGTCGAAGATGATTATGAGATTGTAGTCTTGTTTTGTGTTTTGCTTTTATTTCTCATCATTCATTTTGAATTGCATATTTATTAACACGACTTTTACACTGAAGCAAAAAAAAAAAAAATTGATTTGAATTTTTTTAATCCCATACAATTGTAATAATATTAATTAATTCCTGTATGCATGGTTTCGTAACTCTACAATTTACACGATTATTCAATTTATGTGAAAAGGCGTTTGAGCAATATCTGTGTAACCTCACCTTTCGTCATGAACTTCAATTTCGGTTGCCTAGGGTGAGGGTGCCTTGAAAAATTTCATTTGCCCATTTTCGATAAAAAGCGAAAATTCTAATTATAAACTAATTTTATATTTTTCCCCCTCTTTTTAATTAAAAAAACTTTTAGTTAAAATACGGTTTGATTATTATACCTGCATTGTTTCAAATCTAAATTCGTAATAAAAGCGGTATCGATTTTGCGAGAACGAAAGTACTTTCCTTTTGCACTAACAATTATAGGAAGTGGATTTTATTAAGAAAAAAAAAAAATTTCCCACAATCAAAAAAATATTACCTGAACCTAAAAATATTTCTGAGAACTGTATCACACCATTTTTCGTATTTTAAAAATTAGCTGCCCTCATTTTTATTCGCATGCGAGATAACAAAAATTGTGTAATTCGCTTCTCTGACCAAAATAAATAATTTTATGCAAAATATGAATTAAATTTAATATCTCTACTGAATTTATACAACTTTCAATAATTTAATGACGATGACAGCATGAATCACAAATTATACACATAAGAGCCAAAGTAAAGCGCAAAATATTATCGTCGACGGTTGTAATTAGAATCGCGCGACTTTTTTTTTACGTATCATACACACACAAACCATAATATAAGATAATGAACAAAAATTCCGATTTCCGCATTAAAATGTTTTCATTTTGTGCCAACATGTAAAAAATGTTAGGGAGATACTTTCCATCCCAAATCAACAACAATACCATGTAAATTAAATTCCGTGATAATAGATAGATACAGAATTGTGTACTCAACAAAATTTATTTATTTATTTATAGACATGAGCTCTAGTTGCTGATGGCGTTTACATAAATGTAAAGCAAGCACATATAAATTTTTATTTAAATATGCTACACACATAACTATTACGTATATCTGTATATACATTTAATATAAACAGACACACAATATGAACGGTGATGATGATGTTATGTGCGGTGTCCCAATCATTGAAATATTAATATATTCGTACAAAAAATTCAAAATTTTACACTAAAATGTGTTTGAAGTTTTTAGCATTCGACTCGCCTCCGTAAACAAACACATAAATCGTAATTTCACAACACCAAAAAAGTAAGCAGCACCAGGCAACAGAATATACTATAAAGGGCGGCTCCAGTACACTTTATAATAATACAAAAATATTATTTTAACATATTTTTGGTACATAAAATATGTTTACATAATTAACCAAAAGTGGAAAAATTTGAAAATTCATAAAATATTAACAAGCAAATAGATTTTCGTGTAATATTGGATCGGGGTAAAAGTTGTGTGTGTGTGATGTAAATAGGTCGTGGGAAAATAATAATTTATTTATATTGTACATTGTAGTGGCGTAATATCGAAATAAAAATCAAATTTTCTTAAAGCAAAATGGAATTTTTAAAGCTACTATTAGAAAGCTCGTGAAAACTAATTTTATTGGAGTATCGAAAGATTCAATTTAATTTCATCGGCACTGTAAACTGCGAGGCAAAACTCTAGCAAATTATGATTGTGCTTGATTGTACTTTGCAAGGTTTTACCATCAAAATAATAGACTTTCTGAAAGCTCATTAATATAATTTAATCATTTATTTAGCTTTTTAAACAGTAAGCTTGTTTTTAAATTATGAGCTTTTATTTGTGAAACTTACATTAATCGATTTTTAGCTTTCACAGATTTTGGAAAAAACATTTAATTGGTTATAAAAGCTTTCATAATTCGTAACTCTAGTATTCAATAATAAATTAATGATCATATCGTTCCTCCTTGCTGCGCATAGTCAAGAGGTCTAAATTTACAATAAGTAAGGAAATCGGCAGGAGCTTAACTTTCGAAGCTTATAACAGGCTTTATTGGTACTTTCAAAGAGAAATGTTTGTCAATATAAATTGCTCAATTTATATGAAAAACAATTGAAGGACTGCTAATTTTTTTTAAAATTTTTTTTTAGACAATCGAAAATTGAAAAATAATTCAAAACAAAAGCATTTAAAAAACTGAAAAAATTAAAAGAAGAATGTAATCTACTTTTAATGTTAAGAGCAAATTTCTAAGATTTTTCAAAATGGTATAAATGATTTAGCAATTTTTTAAGTAATGTAAAAAGTGTAAATCTTTCTGAAGTTTTAAAAACCAAAAAAATCTATAAAAGCTTAAAAATAAGTGATAAGATTATCTTGATCAACACAGCTTCTGAACATAAATCCTTCATAAATTTTCTTCTGTTAAAAAAATTGCAAGCTTTAAATTCCGTTTACTATTATGCTTATTTAGGATTTCGATACTTTCAAACAAATAGTTCAATTTAGACGCTTTAAGCTTTACTGACAATATAATTTTATCTAGAGTTATATGTATGAAAGCTTCGCAAATATAAATGATGAAAATTGTTGAACATATTTTTTATTAGCTGAAAGCTCTGTAAAAATCATTTCAAAAATAAATGAGGAACTTTTGATGATAATAACTGCCTTCTAATATTTTTTAATAATGTAAAGCTTGCAGAAATTGATTTAACAAATTTTTCGTCATTTAAAATTTATAATATAATAATTATCGTAAAAGTTTAAAATAATAAATAATTTTAAAAGCTCTAGTAAATTAGTTTTACACTTATCTCAGCTTAAATTCTGAACGTTAATTATTCTTTACTCTCTCTGAACTTTTGTAAATAATAAAATAAGGAGCAAAAGCTCTGTAGAAGAGAAAATAATTTTTATTTTTCGTTTAAAGCTTAACAACGTAAATTATTCAAATATTCTGCCATTATCCAGCTTGGTACATAAATTAGTTTTCGTAAAAAATAAATATTTTAAGTTTATTTCATTTTGAAAGCTACAAATTTTTGGAAAAACTTAATTGATCCGAAGATTGTTTAAAACTAATAAATTCAATCGTTAACTTGAGTTTGGAAATTATTTATGGTTGAACTTAAAGACATGATGATAATATCGTTTTATTAAATTTTGTTTCACGGAATGATGAAAAATTCGTTTCAATAACTGATGGTAATTTCCGATTAGCGATAAACTTCTTCATTGGTAGGATTTGGAAATGAAAATAAAAGTTTGTTGAAATTATTAACAAAATGAAGCTTTTACCACTACGGTTAGAGAGCTCCTTCAAACTAATTTTATTGGAATGTTCAAAGACTAAATTTAATTTGACAAACACTGGTAAACACAGCCAAAAAGTCTAGAGCTATTATATAGTAACCGATTGTGTTTTTCAAGCTTTTAGCCAACATAATAGAGACTTAAAGCACTTTGAATTGAATTTTACCTATGTATAGTTATATTCATTACTTTTATTGACATACCTTCTGAAAGCTCATTATTATAGTCTAATAATTTCCCAAAATTATTTTGGGCTTATTAAGTGGAAAGCTTGATTTTTAAATGGTTAATTTTAGGTTGGCAAGCTTTTAAAATAATCGATTTATAGCTATATCTCAGATTTGTGAAAAAATATTTAAGTGGTAGGGTTATAAAAATTATTTGCATAATCTAAACTTCCGGGTATAAAAGCTTTCATAATATCTGCTATATCGAATCATTAAGAGCTAAATTTCCTGTATATTCTTATAAAAGTCGTGTTGACAATTCTATTTGTGCTAAAGATATTCATACTCTTTTCGAAAAGAACAACATTCCTGATACTACCTTTTATAATGAAGCTTTTAAAAAGCTTTTGACAAAGGTTATTTAAAATTTTAAAAACTAAAAAAAATCTGTAAAAGCTTAAAAAATTAATGGTAAAATTACGTTGATTATCATGGCTTCTGGACATAAAAAGTCTGTTTTATATGTCGATACTTTCATTAAATGCTTTACTTACAATTTAAATTTTTCTAGATGAAAATATTTTTTTTAATAATCAAAAGCTCTTCTAATACTTGTTAATAATATTAATTAATAATTTAAAGCTTTTTGATTTACCAAATTTTACGTGCTGCAATAATTTATGATATTAATTATCGTAAAAGGTTAAAACATAAATTATTTTAAAAATTAGAAGCTATTTAATAGCTCAGCTTAGATAACTATAAACTATAACGTTAAATGTTCTTGAACTCTCTGAAATATTATGAATAATAAAATAATGAGCAAAAGCTCATTATGTAGAAGATAATACAACATGTTTAATTTTTTTTTGTTAAAAACTTAAATTATTCAAATTTTCTTGTAATGAAACTTGTTACAAATTCTTTTGCATAAAAAATAAAATAAAATTTTGTTTAAAATTCACTTCGAAAACGGTTCTGTTTTGTAAAAGGTTATAAAATTCAACGAATGCTTCTTGGATAAGGACTGTTTCTTACAATTAAATTTAATAAATCGTTAAGTTGAGTTTGAAAATTTTAACTGGTTCAACTGGTGATTTAACCAGTGTAACCGGTAACAATAATGAGTAATGATAAGATTGTTTTCTGAAATTCGGTTTCACAGTCCATAGGTAGCTGATAGTAATTTCCGATTAGTTAAGCGATAAACTTCTTGATTTTTAGGATATGGAAATGAAACTGCGTCAAAAGGCGTAGTAACCGGTTGTATTTTTTAAACTTTTAACACCAACATAACAGATACTTAAAGCACTTTGGATTGATCTTTACCTATAGGTATATTCAATAATTTTAATGAAATACTTTCTGAAAGCTCAATACTATACACTATAGTCCAATCATTTTCGAAATCTATATTTGCTTATTTTGAAAAAGCTTGATGATAATTTATTATTTGTTAAGAGCTTTACTTAGTAAACATTTGGGAAGCTTTTAAAGTAATCGATTTTCAGCTTTCACAAAATTGGAAAAACATTTAAATGATAGTATATCGAATCAATACAACAATACATTTGTTAACTTGCCTTTCCAACTTATTGTGTAGTGTGCATAGAAACGAGGTCAATCCTTTGGATAAGTAAAGAAACCTGTGAGAGCTTAATTTTAGAATCTTGTAAAAGGCTGTATTGACAATCTAGATATATTCACAATCATTTTGAAAAGAAATTCCTTATATTCCCTTTTACGTGAAGCTTTCCAACATAAATGCAAATTAAAGAATTTTGTCTAATTTTTTTTTACTTTGGTATTATTTAGACAATCGAAAGCTTCGTGAAAATAATTCGAAATGAAAGCATTTAAAAAAATGAAAAAATTAAAAGATGAATGGTGTCAACTTCCGACGTTAAAAACTAATTTTTAAGTTTTGCAAACTAAAAATATTCTGTGAAAGCTTTCAAAATTGGATTACCCAATTGTTTCGAGTGTGAGTCAAAATGCTTAGCAAAAAAGTTTGCTTTAGTAATCCTGCATTTATTTAATACATCGAACTTTTAGATACTTAAAGTAATATATACATAGATTGTATATTAAACAATTTTTCAAAGCTTATCAATACTAAATGATGTTTGGCTTTTTTATACAGAAAGTTTGATTTATTAAAAACTTATTTTGTTACGATCTTTATTATTTGTGATGCTTTTAAAACATCGCAAAATCTTATTTATATAAGGAGATTTAATAAGTGGTAAAATTTCGTTGATTGCCATAGCTTTTGAACATAAAAGCTTTCATAAATGTTTTAATCAAAAAGAATTTGTTTTATTATGCATGCAAAACTTTAGGCATCATCAAATCCATTTAAATGTGTTGTCGAATCTTATTTCTGCTGTTTTTAAGAAAGCTTTAAAATATCCATTTACTTTTTAAAAAAAAGTTTTAGGTGTGTTTTCGCCTTACTTTTCGAGATTTTATGTAACACGCTTAAATATGATTGATGGATTATCCTTCTCAGCTTCAGAGAGATAACAATATACTGCAGACAAAACGAAAATAAGTAAAGCTGTAACATTATATTTTTTGGTAAAAGCTCGGCTAATTTTACAAAGGTCACAGGAGCTCGACGTTTGGTAGAATTTGACAATGAAAAATAAAGTTTGTAGAAATTATTAACAACATGAAACTTTTAAGACTACCGTTAGAAAGCTTGTTCAAACTAATTTTATTGGATTATCAAAAGTTTAAATTTAATTTAGTCGAAACTGGTAAGCACAGCCAAAAGCCCAACCAGTTTCATAGCAACTGACAGTGGGTTTGAAGCTTTTCCTTCTTAGCAATCGAATTATTAGGTACATTCAATAATTTTAATGAAATATTTTCTGAAAGCTCATTACTTTCGATCAAACATTTCTAAAAACTGTGTTTGGTTATTTAAGTAGAAAGTTTGGTTTGTAAATGGTTTATTTGTTAGACGCTTTACCTACCAAACATTTGTTAAACTTTGAAAGTAACCGAATTTAACCTTTGGGTAGCGCTATTAAGTGGTATAGAAAAAACGAATTTGTATAACCTAAGCTTTTGGGTATAAAAGCTTTCATAATTCAAAACATTTAGTGTTTATATGCGGATCCGCCTTATTGTGCAATGTGCATAGTCAAGCGGTCGATCATTTGAATAAGTAAGGAAATCTGTAAGAGCTTTATAACAAGCTTTATTGGCAATCTTATTTATTCTAGAGGTATTTACACTCGTTTCGAATAAAAGGCCGCTCTTGTATTGCCTTTTATTGCAACGAAGCTTTTAAAGAAAAATGAATGTTAACATACATTTTTGAAAAAAGCTTAAAGCTTGAAAAATTGAAAAGAAAGAATTAAAAGATGTATGGGGTCAACTTCTGATGTTGAAAACGAATTTCTATATGAATAGTCTATAAAAGCTTGTAAAATAAAATTAGCTAATTTTTTCTGTGTTGTCAAAACGGTTTGTTTCAAACAAAAGTGCAAATGAAGTTGTTGCACAGGTTTCAAAGCTCACTACTTTTGCTTTAGTTAAACATTTCAAAAAACGATGTTTGGGGTTTTACATTGAAAGTTTTCGAATTTCAGCTTCTAACATTCTAAGAAAAACTTGGTTGATATTAGTAGATTTAATAAGTGGTAAGATTACTTTGACCAGCATAAGCTGAACACAAAAGCTTTCTTACAAATTTGTAATCTTGCAACTCCGTTTTTCTATACATATTTAATAAGTAATTGGTCGATTTTAGAAAGCTTTAGTGACAGTTCCATTTTTTATAGAGCTATTCAAACTAGTTTTGAAAACAAGCAAATAACAGTTTCGCAAATATGAATTATGAAAATGATGGAAAATATTTTTTAATAATGGAAAGCTCGAAGTGATTACCAAATTTTTACTTGATGTAAAATTAGTATTTTTGTACAAATTTCGTGTTAAAAAATTATCGTAAATATTTAAAATAAAAGTAGTTTTAAAATTATAAGCTTTTTAAAAGCTCTGTAAAATCAGTTTTACACTTATCTCAAGATTATATCACTTTGGATAATCGCCTGTTAGCTCTCTGAACTTTTAAAAATAAAACAGGAACAAAAGCTCTGATTCTATTTTGTTAAAAGCTTACCAATTTCTATCATTCAAATTTGCTGGGTGATGTGGAGAACTTGTTTGAAACTTTTAATTTGCAAAAATTAAATTAAAACTTTTTCAAACGTTATTTTGAAACTTCAAAATTCTGTAAAAGTTACGATTTTTGCTTAGTGCTTATTTCAAACTTTTAGATTCAATTAACCTAGGTTGAAAATTATTTATTGGTAAACTTAAAGCTCCGTTCTAGCTATCAAAAAACACCACTTCCCACCCCTCTTTAAAAATAATTAGAATATGGCCGAGTTTGTATTTTATGAATGTTTTACAAAATTTATATTGTCACAATTTACAAATTGCTGCTATTCATGTGTACATACACAAATAGGAGACAAAAATTGTCTCTTTTATTCAATTTTTACCGGCGTAACGATGAAAAATTGCAAAACCTAAAATATTTCAATTTGAATTTTCCAAAAATTAATTTCAAAAAAATGTTTTCATTAATTTGCATCAAAGGAATCACAAAAAGCTCAAACAATAAATTTCTATACAATTGCGTAATAGTAAAATTGAAAACTCAATGTATCTCGAGTACATGTGTATGTACATACACATACCATGTTATTACAAAAATGATATGCCATACACACAATCGACGAACATATTCCAATATAATAATGTACTCGTTCGATTCAGGCTTATTTTTAACGTTTATTACCCAAACTCCACCAAACAATAATTTTCCGCCACATAAAAAAAATGTATACGAATGTCAATTTAATTTCGATATGCTTTTCTTCATTACTATTATTATTTTTATTACTACTATAGAACTTTTTTATTTGATTTTTTTTTTATGGTTTTGCTGGTAAAAAAATATCCGAAATTGAGATTGAAATCAGAAATAATTTGAAAAGCGCAAATCAATGCATGCGGTATACGCAATATATGAAATGAATACGGCACAACAATAAATGTAGGAAAATTGGATTTTCGTTTCCAATTGAGAGACATTTTAACAAAACAAAAATCAGAAATTAGGTTAGAAGAGCATTTTTATGGCAAAATTCAATAAAAGATTAATCTGGCAGATTAGTAAAAAAAAAGTGACCTTCTTTTCGAAAATTCGTCCTTTATCTCAACGAGTGTTTCGACTTGGGTATAGGCGTTTTAATCTCTTTTTTACTGTTGTTGTGTGCTGTGAATTATATGGGTTCTATCTTTAAGGCTATTACAGCATATTTAGAGGTTAAATATATAAATATACGTTTAAATAATACAGGCTAGATAATACCAGATTTACAGATAATAACAGCCTACATACAAAGATTCTACTGATAAATAAAGTCGTTACATTTTGACTAACTTTCACATTACCAAAAAATTTAGTAATACCTCTGAGACTTTCTTTGTTATTTTTCAATTATCCGACATTAAGAATTTATAAGCAAAAAAAAAAATCTTAAAAAGACTCTTTTGCACCATTCCGTTAATATATTAATGTCTCCCTTAGAGACACACTCGAATAATGAATAAGGGAAGAAGAAATTTTATTTTTTCACATAAATCAATCTCGAACTGTGTTACACACAACATAATAATCATGAATATAACAAAAACAACAACTCAAAAAACGATTTTATTGAATTAAAAATAGGAAAACATCGAAAACGAAGAAATAAAATAAACTTACCGAGTACGAATTGAGAATCTTCTTTAAATCAATATTTAAGAAATAAAAAATAAAAATAAAAAGTTAATTTTCCATCTTATTTATCTTTTTTTATCTTAATAATATTATAAGAAATGATGAAAACTGATAACAAAATGATCGAAATTGAATTCCTCGAATTATAACTTGAGACGTTTCAATTCGAATACGCGCGTTTTTGTATGTATTTATGTAATATGAGCATATGGTGTAGAACTGAATATTTTATGTTTAGAATTTTAGATTCGATTAGTTTTATGTTTTTGGGTCATATAATTTTACTATTATTCTATGTGCTTTAATAAATTGACTGATCGCCAAATTTGAGTTAAATTTACTTGAATAGTGGTTCTCAATGTATGTATGTTGTGAGGAACCGTTTTGTATCCCTCGAATACAATTTTATTCTATATTCAACCTATAAAAATTACATTGGTAATCGTAGGATGAGGAGGTCAAAAACGACTAAATTTCGACTTAAAATACGTAGTCAGATACAAAGTCATACTGTAGTCAGATACCAAATTTCAATGGAATTGGTGCAAAATCGCAGAAGTTCCATTTGGGGACCGGGATGGAATTTCTTAAATAAAACATTGCCAGAATTCAACAAATATTAGGGACACTACTTAATGACACCTTGGTCTATAAGTACAAACTATAAATCAAAAGCATGATCCTAAAACGCAACCAACCTATATATCAACCACCAAGAAGTTTGACTCCAGCATAGAAGATCGAAATGGAGAAGACAATAACAAAATAGATGACCAGATCGATCAGTTGTACAATCCACGAATTTTTACAACGCTTGATTTGAAAAATGGATTTATCCATGTAATGTAGCTGAAGAAAGTCAAAATGCGCTGCTTTTGTGACTCTGAATAACCAATATCAATTTCCATCCATCGAAGGACATAATCGAAGGGATTGCCAGACTAAAAGCAGCTCTAAAAATAGCTAGTGAATATGTTTTGATCATTAATTGGAAGAAATGTTAATTTATCTATAAAAAAATAGAATACTTGAGCTATGAAGTTGACACGATCAATTAAACCATGAAAGTTTGCTGAGCCGAATTTAAAAAATAAGATCCAGAGTTTCTTTCAATTGACTAAACATTTCCATAGATCCATCAAAAACTACTCTATAATTACAAGACCATTATCGAACATATTGAGGTGAGATCTCGAGTTCTTGTTGGGTGTTCTCGTGAAAAAGGCTTTCAAAAAATTAAAACGTCAGTTAGTGGAACAGAATGTACTACAAATTTATAATCCAGAGTCAGAAACTGAGCTACTTACTGATGCTTCCCTACATGAATTCGGTGATGTTCAAATATTAATTTTTTAAATTCTTAAAATTAGCGAAATTCTGAAATTTCTTTTAAACTCTTTCAACTTTTAAATTCTGGGCATTTGTTAATCTAAATAACCGAATTTTTTTTTAATTAATCGTCAATAAATTCAGATTCTGCTTTTCTTGTAATTCTTAAAAAGTTTCTAGAAAAAAACAAGATTCTTAAATAAAAATACAATTTTAAGAATTAGTAAACCTAAGAAAATTGAGTAGCCTCTTAAGAATATTGAAATTTTGGAAATCATTTACATTTCACTCTGTCTTTGAATTCTACAAATTTTATGTAAGCAAGTTAAGACCAATAGAGTTAGAAAACAATTTTTTAATTTGTTGAAATTTAGAGCTGTAAGGTCATTCAATACCAAATGATGTTTAAATACAGTCAAAATTCAATTAAAAATTAATTGTAGGTACTTGTTATTGAAGGGTTCCCCCCTTTACTTTTCGAGATTGTGGAACCTCCCATTTTATATATCGTAAGAATATCCTGCAGATAAAAATAAAATAACTAAAACCGTAACATCATATATTTTGGTGAAAGCTCGCTTAATTTTAAAAAGCTCCCGAAAGATTAACTAGCCATTGCAACGTCTATTAATAAAATGAACCTTTAAAAGCTTCTATTAGAAAGCCCAATAAATGGTTTTACTCACTATCATTTTTATATCTGGCCAAGCATGTTTTTACTAATTAATTAAATTTTTGGTTCGCGGTGTTAATTGAATTCGAAGTCGTAGTTGTAATCAACTCTCTTAACCATTGCTCGACGACCACAGCCATTCGACGACATCAATTTTACTTCAATAAAAAATAGTAAAATAAATGAATATAAACGTGCTTAACTTTAATGGTCCCCATTTTATATCCACCATTTGGAATTGTTAAAATAAACACCGCCTTCTAATTCAGCGACCTTAAGACATCCAAAATAAATTCACATTGCTAAACGTGTACATTTTTTTCCATATTTGGGCTTTTAACGTTTATATGCACTGTTCTGAGTCTCCCATCTTGAATTTTCTAAAGCCGACATCGAAAAGCCCTAAATCTCCAACAACTTGAAAAGTTTGTTTTTCAAAATTTTTAAAGTTTTTTGTCAAAATAACTTTTAACAAGCTTTTGGAGGAATAATTTTTTTAAAACTTTAAGTTAGAATTCATCACGAGGTATCAAAAATCATTAAAATTGGACGCGCATCGGGTTCTTTAAGATTCCGTTTCTAATGCTAAGTTTACTTCAATTAAAAATAGTAAAATAAATAAAAATATAGAGCTTTTTAAATTTGGATCCACCATTTCCATTTCTCAAAATCAAACACCACTCTCTGATTCAGCAACCTGAAGACAGCCAATATAAATTTATGTAGCTAAACATTTAAAAATTACTCAATATTTGAGCTTTTAATTTTTATAGGCATCGTTCTGGTGCTATCATATCAAATTAGAAATTTTTGAAAATTCGAATTTTGAAACACATTTTTAAATTTAAATCTAATTTCTGAAGTACTCGTGTAACATTAAGAAGAGAACTTTGATTACTTTATTCTCAGAATTTTATATTTCGAAAATTTTTGAAATTTTTAAAATTAATTTTGAAAAAATTTGGATTCAATCGATTTAGAATTACATATTTTTATTTTTAAGTTGATAATAATTTCTTTAAACCACAAAAATGTACTGAAAAAAATTTTAAGTCGAGGGCTTACAAAATTTTTTAATAAACAAAAATTTATTATAAAAATTAAAATTTTGAAAATTTAAATTAAGCTTTCTATGTTAAAAAATCGAACGATAGTGATCGAATATTAGAATATAGAAGCCCTACAGCTGAGTTTATGACATAGGAAGGTAGGATCATAGGAACATAGGAAGATTGACACGATCAACCAAATTATTTAAAATGTCACCAGCCCCGCCTATTAGTTTCATGCTCTAGTTGAAAAATTTCTTACTTTTAATAAATCAAAATAAATTGATAAAATTTGCTATGGTGGCCGGGTACAAATATTCTATCCACAGTATTGCTTTCATAAATTTTCGACGAAACATTAGTCAGCATTTATTGAATTTTGGAAAAATCCGGAAAGCCAATTTTTATTTGAGCCATCAGAATTTACAAAATTGTGATACTTGGAAACCCGTGGCTTTAATACTATCAGCTCTAACTAGCTAACTTAATTTTTTTACATGTTCAAATTTTAAAATTAAAAGAAACACTTTTCGAAACTATTCCACGGAATTTAAAAAATTTCTGATGTCTAGGAAATTAATTTAGACAATTTCAATGAGGAATGTGATTCCAGATTGAAAAAAATATTTCACGAAATATAATTTTAAAATAATTGTGGAAATCAAATGTTTTATTATGCCATTCGCAGAATCTTCCATAAAAACCATACATTAGATTTAAAAATGTTACAAAATTCGAAATTTTGTTACCGAAATTTAAACATTATGAAAATTTGAAAATTTATAATTTTTAAATTCTGAAACTTTCCAATTTTGATATCTAAGAAAAATTTTGGCAAATTTGGAAAAATTTCGAAAATTTCAAGATATGAACAATTTTTTATGTTTTAGAAAATTTAAAGCCCCAAAGTTTAATTTAGACTAAATTAAACTTTGGGGCTTTAAATTTTCTAAAACATAAAAAATTATTTAGTAACTCAAAATTTGGATAGAAACTGAAAATTCGAGAAATTCGGGAAAACATTTTAAATATTAGAATTTAGAAATATAGAAATCATAAAATTTAGAAATTTATGAATTTGGAACTTTCAAATTTCTAATTACTTAGTAGGTACCTAATGTACGAATTAAGAAAATCATAATTTAAGAATTTTTCAAAAAAGAAAACGTTAAATGTTCTATTTCTTAGAGTTAAATTTTGTAGTCCAAAAAAGACCCGTTCCTGTGTTCATGCTGCCATTATTTCGACTCGAACAAAACGTCTAGCAAGAAAGTGTTTCCCAGTTCAGCAAATAAAATAGTTTGCTTTAGTATTTTACATTTGCTGGAATGTTGCTATATCGTAATTTATTGCAAAATTTAAATAACTTGCAAATCGTGTAAACATAAATTTTACAATCCCTGTTTGAAATACTTCACAAAATATGTAGTAATGAATGCTTTTAATTCTTAATAAATGTCATTATTTTGCTTTACAACCACTAAAAATCAAAGCTTACGACTTCAATATTTTTTTATGACTGATAGTAAAGCGAATAATTAATTGGTTTATCTATTGTAACAGAGGTTATGCAAATTTCGATTTTTTCTTTAAATTAATTTGGAATGTGAAAGTATTCGTCATTGCAATGCAGGAATTTAAATTTTTGAAGCACAAATGAGTATCTTGCATTCTGAGGATTTTAAAACCAAGTCATAATCTATATTTTAGTTTAAACTTAACGAATATTTTCAGAATTTTTGAAGAACTCAAATTTTTTTGAAGAGTATGTATTTAAGAGAAATGCGAAATTGGGTAAAATTAAAATCCATTCCATCATTTTCAAAACTGGCTCGCAGAAAGTATAAAAGGCTGAAACCTCATGATGATGATCAGAACGATTGCAATTCAACACCCTAATCGACCACAACTAAATCCTTAAATCAACACGGTCCGAAAAACTATATGCGTAGATGAACTCAACTCTGAATAACTTAAGCTAACTTCTAACTCAACTCAAATGATTTAAATCATTGATTTTTATTTGACTTAAATACAAAAAAAACCATGACGTTATTTTCAAATACCAGAAAGTTTTGAAACCATGAAGGATGCAAGCTTTAGAGCAACGCCTAAGGAAGAAAATATCAAGTTGTCGCAATTACAAATTCCTTAATTCGGTGGAAACAACTATGACGAGTTTCACACATTTAAACAACTGTATGACACTGCGGTTCACAATAATCCAGCCATAAGCAAGGCTGGCAAGATTATCATACACATTCCGCTAACTCCTGAAAATTATGAAGCATACAATACGATAAGCGGGACCAGGCTTATAAATCGCTTATCGATAAACTTATGCGGATGTTAATGCGTCTACTACTTCACGGAAAAACATAAACTGGTCCTCAGCTAAGAAAACGGGATTTTAATTCAAGAAAATGTACTTTTTCTTGATTTAAAAGCTAATATTCTTATTTCTTTCGAGTATTTCTTCATTTCAAGAAACACAATTCTTACATGAAGAGAAACTCGAAAGAAATAAGAATATTAACTTTTAAATCAAGAAAAAGTACATTTTCTTGAATTAAAAGTACGTTTTCTTAGCTGAGGACCAGCTTATTTTTTTCCGTGTTGTATCGGAAAAGTTTGGGATACTTCGGAGGAAGTGGTAAGCGGTCTTAAGGTTTTGGGCGACAAACCTAACCCTATAGATCCCTGGCGGATACAAATTTTGCTGTTAAAACTGAATGAGAAAACGCCGCGAAAGAGGGCAGAAAAAAACCACCTATGCCCCATAACTAACATCTGAAAATGTTATTCACTTTCTTAAAAGGCATTGCACAACATTAGAGTTCATTGATCGTGACACATCTCAAAGGCGTAAGCCAGACAATAGATTTGAACTTTTTGGAAATTGTTCTCTTCATTGGCTGACCAAGCTTCCTTGCCATATACCAGACTTTTTGGTAACAGACCTACTCAAATATCCGAAACAATTCCCAAAGTTATTTGGTGCCACGTGCAATTCACGGAAAATCGTGTCTCTAAGGGAACTCTTCCAACTGAAATTGTCAACCATAAATTTTAGTGTCATGGACAATACAATGAAATCATTTGTAGAGGTAATCGAGCATCCTGGAACAGAAAGAATCAAATGCCATACCACACAAACTTATCTATGCTAATTCGAAAAATTGACAAAAACAAACGCGTCATACAATCAGGTCAAGCGAATTATAGGCTACTGCTACAAATTTGTTGTCAATTATCGCTTAAAAAATTTAAATCAACAAAAAGCAGCCATGTAGGGTTAAAATTTCAGATTGACTTCTACAGAACTAAATAAAGCTGTCGTCATTACCTCCATTTTTGAACAAAAGCGGCGTTCTAAGAGTTGGCGGTCGACTAAATAAAGCAGCATCCAGTCGTTTTTCCATTATCTCATGTACTGAGTGTCGTGATTCTTACTTACCTTCCTAAACGCTACTACTATCTAGAACCATGTGTATGTATGTAGTAGACTATAGGTTGAAGTAAGGCAATCCTTTTGGAGCTGGTGAGCACCATATCCAAGTATTTATCGGACCATTTGACCGTTTCGCAAATAGAAGAGGTGTGTCTGTCATCATGTACTCAGATAATGGTACTAATTTCGTGGGGGCCAAACTATAATTAACCAAGATGCGAGTTTGGCGGACTCTGGCAAGATGCTGTAAAATCCATGAAGCACTATTTAATTCGACGATATAGGTAATTCAAAGCAAAACATGAAAAATACGAATATTTTTAAAGAATCTAGGAACCTGGTATAATTTCTTGAACTATTTGCAATTAATTCAGCTAACTATAGTCAAATCCGGCAAGCAATTCTTTATAATCTCCAAAAACTCGTAATATCTCAAATAATCTCGAATAATTTTGAACAGTCTAAAATAGCTCGAAAATTTTGGTTAATTTGGAAAAATTTCAAACTGTCTCGGATAATCTCAATACAATCTCAAATATACTTATAAATGTCGAAACATTTGTGAGGCTAACAACTTAACGATTGCAAACCACGCTAAGCAAAACTTAGTAATCTCGATAATCTCGAATAATTTCGAAAATGTTGGATCATCTGAAATAAACTCGAATAATCTAGAAATTAAAAATCGAGAATGTTTTCAAACGGGTCGAAAATATCAAGAATCTGTAAAACCATGCAAATCTAGAATCGCTACGAAAACCAGGAAATCTCTTAATAAACTTCTTGAATAATTTCCCCCAATAATCTCGAACATCTCAAATAATCTTGAAAATCTCGAATGATATTGAATAATGCTGAAACTCGGACGAAATCCTGCTACCAACAGAGGTTTTGCTAAAAGTTTCGCAATGAATTTTGCTGAACTATAATGTATATTGGAGTTTGGTGGCAAATTTAGTGGTACAAATTGTTAAAGTTTCTGGCCGCTGGAAACGTTTCAAAGTTAGGCCGATCAGAATTCTACCATGTTACCCGAATATTGAGCAAAATATGCTTGGAGATAAATTGAGCTACTGCCTAGTAATTGATACTAAACAACACCTAAATATTTTGAGCTACAATTAAACATTAAAATTGAATTCTTCCGAATAGAACAGAGAAATTATATTTGTTCTCTATATTTAGGGTTGTGTACAAGGCGGTCTTAAATCAGAAAATTCGACCAAAGGAAATTCAGGTTAATTCAAAATGGGAATCTGGGTGTGTACTATGTATTCGGATCGGAAAGTATTTTTTTCTGAATTCAGAAATTTGTATAGAAAGAAGAAGGAAAAATTGAATTGGTTTCATATTAAAATTGCACTATTCGATCGGCTTTACTTTCTGATCCGAATACATAGTAGACTTTTTCAATTTTTTTTTGCTGAGTTTTCTTTTTAATACTTTTCAAATTTTAAAATTAAGCCTATGTAAATGCCTGTATTCCATTTTCCTTAGAGTTGTACATGTTAATAAACTGAGGATTATTTTTCGAACTATGGGCAAATCGTCCCGAACGTAGCAACAGCCCCGACATAAATTCCCTAATGCCTGTTTTGCTGCACCTATAGGACTGATAAATATTTACTTAGTTAGCGCGGCGACTCGACACAAATTTATGTTTAATTTCATTCTGTTAGGAAATTCAGGTTTAGGACACTTAATGAGGAAATTCAACCAAACTGTTAATAAGCGCCAATTTTCATTTGGAAATCTGTCGAATTGATCCGATTGTTTTAGAACAAAATTATGATGGAACAACCATTATCTCTCTGTTGAAATTCTAGGATTTCAACCAATATTTATTTGTCGAGCAATATGAAGTTTAATATTGAGATACGAAACTTATCTCTCTTTCCTAGTTTTATTTTCTTAAAATTTTAGCCAATTAAGAAATTTCGACCTATTTATTAATTAAGTTGAACTTCCAAAGGTCGAAAAAACTTAGGGCACGAACAAATTTGTTTTTTATTTCATTTTCATATCAAATTCAGTTTTTAGGACACTAAACACTTTCCTAGGCCGAGAAAATGAGACCCAATTTTCTTTTATATAGAAGTTCGAATACTTTTAGGATTAATTTCACAACACTTTCTGGAGTTTACTCCAGAAGAAAATTATGGTGGAAAACTCTTTTCCATCTTTTGAAGTTCTAGGATTTCGAACAACATTTTGGGAGAAAACAACACTGTCGGCTACTTAAAATTGTACCTAAGATGATGCGACTGAGCGATTTGAAGTTTAAAATTGGGATTCTTAAGAAACCTTTTAAGCGTCCAAATTAATTTATTATTTTTATTTTCCTAGGAAATTTAGTTTTTAGGGCATGAAGCAAGGAAATTCGACCTATCTATTAAGTCGAATTTCCAAAGGTCGAATAAAATTGGTCCGGATACAAATTTGCGTCTAATTTTTCTTTCTAGGAAAATTCAGTTTTAGATCACTAAACATTGGAAATTCGATTTAAATATTTGTTAGGTCGAATTTCCTAAGGTCGAAAAATTAAGCCTCGATACAAATTTGTGTCTAACGTCATTTTCTTATGAAATTCAGTTTTTAGGACATCAAACAGGGAAATTTCCTGCGATATGATGGTATCCCGAAAATAATTTTCAAATTTGCTAAGATCGAAAAATATAGGCGCAGTTTTATTTTGGAATTTGGTCACGCAGGCTCGATTGTTAGGATTCTAAATAAGAAAATTCGGGGATACCATCATATTTTCGAACGAAAAAATCCCCAAAAAAATACCGAAAAATACAAAGTAAACTGCCCCATCGAAAGGGAAGACCCTATTAAATTTTTGTTAACTACAATCTGAAAACAAAAGGAATCTACATAATTCCATGTCATCCTTGCGCGAAAAGGACCAATTAGTTCTTAGCGGCTTTAGGGAGTTTTTAATTTTAGTATGTGAATAATAATTACACTACCCTGCAAAATTTTAAAAATTTGGCGCCACTTGACAATGCATAGTTGTTTCCGAAGTAATTTTTTACGCTGAATCCGAATCTGGGCTCAGAATTGCTCTATCACGTCAGGTTTATGAGATATTCTCACCTAAAAGTGCAAAAAACACTGTTTTTTGACGTATTTGAGGTTATCTAGCACCGCGATTTTTTTTTCTTTAAAAGTTCATGTATGGGATCTTATAGTACAAGTCTTCTTCTTTCAAATGCCTTTGAGTTTGCTCAAATATGGTTTTTTCGCCGAGATATCGCATTTTCAAAATTGCACGTTCGTGAATTGTTGGTATACTGTATAATAGACTACCTTTTATACCTACGGTATATATGCACTTTTAGGTTAGAATATCTCATAAACCTGACGTGATAGTGCAATTCTGAGCCCAGATTCGGATTCTGCGTAAAAAACTACTTCAGAGACAACTATTCATTTTCAAGTGGCACCAAATTTTTAAAATTTTGCAGGGTAGTGTTTTTATACAGAAAAATTCACGAATATGCAAATTTGAAAATGCGATATCTCGGCGAAAAAAAAATGATATTTGAGTACATTCAACGGCATTTGAAAGAGGAAGAGTTGTACAATAAGATCCCATACATGGCTTTTATAAAAAAGTAAAAACTGCATTGCTACATAACCTCAAATATGTCAAAAAACAGTGTTTTTTGCACTTTTAGGTTAGAATATATCAAAAACCTGACGTGATAGAGCAATTCTGAGCCCGGATTCGGATCCAGCGTGAAAAATTACTTCGGAAACAACTATTCATTGTCCAGGGGCCAAATTTTGCAGGGTAGTGTTATTAAAGAATAATTTTTTTCAAAAATGCTCCAATCTCTATGAATGTAAGAATTTCAAAAAATCGTCAAGCGGGGATTTGGAGGCGGCAGCCCCATACTATGGTATAAAACGAATTAAAATAATTTTTCAAAAATTTGTTATGTTTAAAAAACTAGATTTTTTGGGATTTTTGTGTTTTTGAGATTTTGTTATTTTATATAACGATACGATACCAACCCTAAGCTTCGACCTAACTTTCAGTTAAGTCGAATTTAAGGTCGAGATAAATTAAATACCGATACAAATTTGTGTCTAATTTCATTTGCTTACTAAATTCAGTTTAAGAACACTACACAAGAAAATTTGGCCAGACCATTAATTGGCCGAAATTTCTTAGGTCGAAAAAAATAAGGTACCAATTTTCTTTTGCAATCAGATATTTTTTTGGAAATAACTTTTCTCTTTCTATTGAAGTTCTAGGGTTTCGGCCAACATTTTTTGTGATCAAACATCACTACGATATTTCGTAAGAATTATCGAGTAATTTGAAGTTTAATATTGAGATACTTACGAAACGAGCTATTAAAATTGAGCTTTTTGTATTCAAATCTTACATGAAACGCATACACATGAAAGATAGACACCAATTTCATGCACAATTATCAACAACACGTATTCTCGAATAAACAAATACTTTTCACCCCAGGAAGAATTACCTTGAATCCTCTTTAATTAAATCGAATCATGTTTTGTTCAAATTCTTCGCCAACAATCAAAAAACATAAAAAACAATTTTTTTTATTTTTGTTAAAGCACAAACAAAATTTTATCTAGCACTAATTGAAAAAAATTCACAAAACAAAACAAAACTATTTTTTGTGGTTTATTATGTTACATGCATGCAAGGAGAGCAAAACAAAAAAAAAAACATTGAAAAATTCCATGAGTTTCAAACTTCAAAGAAATTTTCCCAATTCTCGAATATTATTCGAAAACGTACTGCTGGGTGGGTATCCGTTTCATACCTGATTTGCTGTGTTTTATTACAAGCACTATTATTTGTACCCTTTCCTCATACCGGTGTGCATCTCTCATGTTTCGGAAAAACTTTTGCGATTCATTGTTTGAACTTTTTTTTTTAAACTTTTGATTTATTTTCAATATTATGTATGTACGAGTATAATAAAAAAAAAATAGAAGAGAAAATGGTACTTGAGTTAGAAAAATGGCAACAGAGCAATGTATACAAACAACTATTTATTGTCGTTCGTTCGCATAATCTCTGGGGGGGTACTGCAAATAGAGTATTGTATTTTGTTTTTAAAAACTTAGTGGCGGGGGTGTTTGTTGTTTGGGGAACTTTTAATAGTTGTGTGTATATTGCAATTTTCATATTGTTCACTTTCTGCTTGGAAATATTGTAGATAACAAAACAAAACAAAACAAAACATAAAAAATAGTAAAGCTCTTTTCTTTTATTTTTTTGTAATGTTGAATAAATCAAAACATAATTATTCTTGTGTGTATTTCGGAAATATTGTATACATAAAGGTAACAATAGCGTTTGTGCAAAATTTGAAATTGAATTTACTCAATGGTGTGGTAAAGGTGGGCGATAAAAATCAATAGTTTTTTTCTCAAGTACTCGGTTATATATTTCGGGGGAATGAGACGTGGCTAAATATTCTGAAAGATAAAAATTTGTGTTTTATTCGCAATATTATTTGTACGACAAATTTCCAAAAATTGAGTTATATACAAACACACCATGCTAAATACAAGTTTTATCGCAAAATAAATATTAACTGGAAGCGGCGGAACAACAGTACTTACGCGTATGCAGTTTTGATAATAAAATACAATTGTTCGCAAGATAACACACATTATTAGAATAAATAACCAAACAACATTGTCGTGTTGTTTTATGCAGTAAATAATGAAATAACGAGAAATTATGTTTTAGTAAATTTGGATAAGGTTGGTTAAGTTTATCGCGCTAATCGTGATAATTTAATCAATTTTGTGAACAAATACAAGATCCAATTTGTTTAAGAGTTTATCGATATAAGTGTCAATATTGATTTAATACATAAATACTAAAATTGAACTCAATATATTTAAGCATCTTTATCAAATTTATTTTTTATCAGGATATTTTATTAATTCTGAGAATTAAATATATTGTTTATTTATTTTAGCATTCATTATTACTACTAGGGTCTGTTTTACCGGGAAACTCGTTTGGGTTTTTTCTTGAAAGGTTAGAGTATTTCATTACGTTTCCCTAGTAATTCATTTATTTTATTCATTGTCTATTATTTCAATTTGCATGTTTACTCCAGCCTTTTAATCTATTTATAACGACCAAATTCAATAAAATTCTAAACTGATTTATATATATTAGGAGTACTAAATTTCTTAATTTAAAAATTAAAGTGTTCCAAATTTCTTATTTTCCAAAATTTTAAATTGGTTACTTTTTTAATTCCAATTCCTAAATTCAGAGCTTCTTGCCATTTTCAAATTTTGTTCTAAAAATTTCTTAATTTGTTATTGTCTAATTCTGTAAAATCCAAAGTTATCACAAAAGTTTCAGAATTTTAAATTCTAATATTTTTAAAATCTGAATTATTAGATTTACCAATTCCATATAAATCCAAATACCGGCATTCCCAAGATTCAAAATTTCTAAGGTCTTAACTTTTGAATTTTTCTTCTTTCTAAATTTACTGGGTTTGATAAGTTGCTTAATTCTGAATTCAACATATTCAATTCATATTTCGAAATATTGTTAAATTTTCTATACAGAATTTTTAAATTTAAATAAATAAATTTTCAAAATTTCTTAATTTTCCAAATTCAATATTCCCAATTTTCTTGTTTATACATTACTAAATTCCACTTTCTAAATTTTTTTCATTTTCTAATGTTTTAAATTCCTACATTTTTTAATTTCGAAATTTTGCAGGTATTGATCAAATTTGAAATCTAATTACCAAGGATAAAAGAAAATCTACTTGCAAGTAAATAAATCGTTTTTCATTTGCTTCGTTATAGACCTGGACCACGTTCATTTTAGAGGGTATATTTTACGGCATTTTACCATTTTTTTCAGTTTGAAAATTTGGCAAATTCTGCTACTCAAACAATATTTATTTATTGAGTTTCCGGCAATAAAAATTCAGCAAAATATGCTGGCTACTGTTTTGTGGAATAATTATCAAAAAAGGAACTGGTTTGTTGCACCTCAGCAATTTTACCTTTTTATTTATCTACTATGAATTCGCATTCGAAATTACAAATCTGAAATTTCGGTTTATCATTTCGATTTTTATTTGAAACCAAATATAACAAATTTCACTTTAATTTACAATTTGTTTATGAATGATAATTTTAATTTTCAATTCAAGCCAAATTTTCAAAATTTTGCCAGAATTAATTAAAAAATTGTCCAAAATTATTGTTAATAAATAAAATAAAAATTCAATGATTAATTTCATTTAAAACTAGAATTTGAATATGAAAAACAAAAAATTGGAAATTATAATATTTACGAAATCTAAAATCAATTTTGAATTACATAATTAGTTATCAAATTTTAGGAGATTTTATAAATTTTGAATTTTAAATAATTTTTTTCGTAGGTCCAACTTTGGATAAATTTTCCGAAATTTGACGATTAAAAATCAAGCAAAAGTTATGCTAAATTTAATTGTTCACAATTAAATTTTAAATTGATTTATTGAAATTTAAAAATAGGGATTTTAGAGCATTCTTAAATTTCTCAGAAATATTGAACTCTGAATTATAACAATGGAATTCTAATACAGTTATTACAACAAACAGTTAATAATTTCTTTTCGAGGTCTCAATTTTTGTTTTTAATTTTCAAAATTACAAAGTTAAATTTTATTGTAGAATTTTTTACGGCCTTAGTAAAAACTAAACTTGTAACATTTTAACGAAATTTTTTATTTTCATTAGCATCATAAAACAAAAGATAAATCAAATTCTAATAGATTCGATTTCGATTATTTGTTTTATCTGTAAAAAAAAATATTTTCCTAATTTCTAAAATAGGAAATATTTTTTAACGTTTAAATTTTCCAAATTCTGAAATTTCCCAAACATTATAATTTCGTAAATTTCATTGCCAATATCCGAAGATATCTTAAAAATGTATTAACCTCTAAACTTTAATATTTTCGTAACTTGTCTCTTTAAAACCCAAAATTGCGAAGTTTTAGTAATTCTAAGTCATAATTTGTTAGATTCTTGCCGATGTAGATTCAAATGTAGAATTGTTCAAAACTAAGATTGCAATTCGTGTAATATTTTGTTTTATCAATCATTTCTTTCGGCTAAAATTATCGAGCCTTGCTTTCTTCAAGAATATTATGTCAATATAATACTAAATCACAAATTTTTAGTAGTAATGCCAAATTTATTATGAATTCAGATTTTTTCAAAATTGATCTTAAGAATTTAAAAAAAAATCGAAATATACAATTCACAGCAGTCAGAGTTCTCCGCAATAATTACGAACTATTTTTAATTGTTCAAATATGGATGAATGATTAAACATTCGCTCGATATTTTCAAAGATCCGAAATTTTCAAAATTCGTCAAAATATGTTAATACACTAATTTCTTATTTAGATTTATTTGCAAAGATTCAAATTTTGAAAATTTCGTATTTTCAAAATTTCAGAATGGTTAAATAAAAAAAAAATCTTCTCATCAAATTCCAAGCGCATCAATGAAGTCGCTTTTAATAAAATATAAATTGATCTTAAGCTGTCTTAAACTGGTTTCTCATTACTATTGTAATTGCTCGTTCCTTAATTCGAATTAGTTCTATAAATGAATAGAGATAGTAGACTAAGTTTATCAACATTTTGTTTGCAATTCTGACGACTAGGTTCAAAATAATGTCCGTATCGTTGCTTGTTGAGAATCTCGTTGATCTTCAAAGCCTAATTTAGGTATACAAATCATTACAGGCGCCATCGATACAGTCATTGCCAACATTTCGTTAATAATACGAACTAGGTTTGTTTAAGCCGTTGTAGCGGTTAGTATCTAAATTATTTAGAACCACAACTTCTAATCTTCTGTGGGAATCACTTGGGTTTGAAAAGTCTATTTGTCAATTCCGACTTATTTTCGAGACAGGAATCAGTTGATGTATTTAAGATAATTATAACTAGGATACAACGCACATAGGTCCTCTTTTTAGGCATAACTGAACGGTATTTGACTAATTTACTGAATTAGTTTCTGAATAAATAATAAGCTTACTGATGATAAATTAATTTTTAAATTTCAGATTTGGGAATATTTTTAAAATTGTAATTTTTATACATTCATTCAATTTGTTAATAACTAAATTCCTAATAATTTTCTACATTTCCGAAATTTTTAAATACCAAAATTCTTTTCTAAATTTATAATTACCAAAGTACATATGTATGAACTTTTTAAATTTTTTTATTTGCATAGTTCTTAAATTTCGGTTTTCTCTTAATTCGTACATTTCCACTAAATATTAACCTAAATTCCTAAATTTCTAAATTTTATGGTTTCTATATTTCTAAATACCAATGTTTAACCTAACAAATTTTCAGGATCATTTTTTTGCTTCTATTCTGTATTTTCTAAATTCCTAGCACATCAAATTTTCTACAAGCTTCTTAAATTTTTCAAATTTACCAAAATTCTATATTTTTCTTAGATAACAATATTGCAAAGTTTCAGAATTAAAAATTTCATAACTCCTCTTTTCAAAAATTTCTTCATTTCTCAATTATAAATTTTCAGAATTCTCCGAATTTTTAAATTTCTGTTTTTCTATGTTATTGAGATTTTGTAACAATTTTAAATCTAATAAATATAATATAATTATGTCTTTTGTGGGAGATTCTGCGAATGTCGTTATACAATTTTTTTTCGCTCTAGAAACATCTTCTTCAATTAAAGTGTCTAAATTAATTTGCTAAACTTTACAAATTTGCTAAATTTTGTAGCATCTTTTCAAAACATTTTGTTCTAGTTTTACGATTTGAACATTTCAAAAAAAAACAAGTTAGCAAGTTGCGACTGGTAATATTAAAACTTGCCGCTAAGTTTGAAAATTTTGTAAATTCCGATTACTGAAATAAATATTCGTTTGGTTTAAAATTTATTTAAAAAAAATACTGTCAGCAGAATATTTGTGTGTTCGGTCCCGGCCATCTCAGTAAATTTTTTCACTTTATTTTGATTCGTATTCAAAATTGACAATTTCTACAATTCAAAATCTTAAATTTCGTTGTACCATTTCGATTTTTGTTTGAAATTATATTAAAATTCAAAGTTTTTGTTAATAAATAAAATAAAAATCAAAAATCTGAAACTTCAATTTTAATTTGGAAAATGTTGAAAATCTCCCATAGAATTTCCAAATGTAAAATTTGCTTTTTTTTTTTTTTTTTTTTCGCTGGCGCTACATCCCATAGAGGGATTTGGCCGCTTCATATTGAAGTTTCGTAAACATTTTTTTAACGGATAGGAGTAATTAATTCATTGATCCTACATAACCAGCCGTGATTTTTTCATCACCCACCGGGAATCGAACCCGGGACCTCCGGGGCTTAAAGCAAGCATGCTAAAAACTGTGCCACCGGGGCGGCGCCTTATGTCGTTGCCATAAAAAAATTGCCATAAAATTTGCTTTTGTAATTATTAATTATCAAATTTTAAAATCTTTTATTTTTAAAAATTTCGGATTTCGGTCAAAACTTGTTTTGAAGTAAGCAAAAGTTACGTAAAATTAAATTCCTCACAATTAAATTTTAAATTGATTTATTGAATTTTAAGAATAGGGGTTTTGGGACATTCTAACGTTTGAGGACTATTCAACTCTGTTATACTATTGAAATTCTGATATAACAAATAGGGTTCAAAAACGGTTGCCTCTTCATACCAGTTTGTCCTTCAATACACTTGCCTTGCTTTGTTTTATCGCCACACTTTTTGCATTAATTGTAAGATTGTGCTTATATATGTAGATTCAAATCACCCCTGCTCTTAAATAAAGTTTTTAATGAAGCTTAGCACTCAAATGGTAATATATTTTGCTTTTCTAGCTAGGCCATAAATGTTAAAAACACCTTTGTGGGAATGGTTTCGCCCGCGGACTGCCAATTGAACAATGGTACATACAAATAACGTGTCTGAATATATAATTTAACATTTTTATAATGTATGATCATCTCCTTAACGTTAATTTGGTTTTTCCTAAAAAAAAATTTTGGATGCAAAGCCTTTCTTTTTGCGGTATCTTAAAAGTTTGAATTTGTTTGGCACAAATTATAACCAAACAATAGCCCAAATTATTTGCCAAACGATCTCCCCTAAAAATTGCAAATTAACATTTATACACGTTTTTAGTTGAAACTAGCTATGTGGTCATTTTTGGAGCAAACGTTTATACTTCCACCATTTTCCATTTCCAATCAATATTTTTATACTACCCCAAATAATCTAAATTGAAAATTTGTAAATCAATTCTTCTTCACAGAAATTCAATTAAGATTCAGAATTATTGAAAACCAAGATATAAATTCGTCTAATATTTTCGACAATCACCAAAAATTATCGAGGCTGTTTTTCAAGATTATTTCAAAAATTTCACATAAGTACAGGATTTTCATGAAATTCGGAAATTTGAAATTGCAAATTTCGAAAGTTTTTTTCGTGATATTTTTTAATGAATCGGATTAATTTTTGTAACTATCACTAAACAAAATTCAATTCTTGCTGTAACGTTTGTATTTTTTTTGAATTTAATTCTAAATTGATTGATTTCAAATTTTTTCAAAATTAATTTTAAAAATTTTAAAATATTTCGAAATTTGCAATTCCTAGTATGTATAAGTTAATCAAAGTTCTCCACAAAAATGGTCAATTAAAATATTAAATTTGTTTGGATGCTCGATAGAAAAAATAAAGTAATAGTGTCGGAACGATTATGTTGGAATTCGAAATGTGCGGGGAAAGAAAGATTCTAAACTGATTTTTTATAAAGTTTCGAAATATGCCCAGTTAGGACAGATTTTAGCTATTTTTTAACCGATTTATGATGAAATTTTCAACATGTGCGACCGAAATGGAATTCTAAAGAAGCTTTGGAATGTAGCCAATTAGAATGGAACTTGGCTTTTTAACCGATTTTGATAAAGTTCTGAAATTGACAACAAAAAAAAATTCGGGGTGGGCTGCTTCTTCTACACGGCGGTAAATATTTTGCATGACAACGTTTATAAGAGGTTGAAATTAATTCTGTGCTCCTAAAACAAAGATGCATAAGTCGAGAAAGTTAATTTTTCAGGAGAGCTAAATCAAATTTTATTTTAAAATTTGAAAAAATCTTTGAGAATCATTCTAACTATAGTTTTGGTATAATAACATGAAAATAAGGATATTTGAATGATCAAACTCATTCCTTATACATATATTAAAATATTTTATTATTTTTGGATTTATTAGGAAAAATGAAAGTTGTGCCTTTATTAAAAAATAATGTTCTGTGAAAAATAAGGTTAAGTCACTTATGCCCTTCTGTAAAATTTCAATAATTAAACACACAAAAATTATGACCATTTGTTGATTTTTATTATTCTAATTTTTCCAATTCACTAAAACCTAATTCATCAGAATTGTTCAAATGAATTATAAACAAAAAACTATAATTCGTCGTCCTAACTGTGAATTAACGTATCTGACATTTTTTCAAATGATCCCTAATACCAACATGTTCGTCTTGAGAAACTGAAGCCGAATTCCCACACCAACGTTAATTGGCTCTTAGGAGACATCTTCGTCCTAACGGTGAACCAATGCAGGTTCAAAAATTCAGACAGAGTTTCCCACGATGAACCATTTTGTTTCAGAGATGAGATTTTGAAAAAATGTCAGATACGTTAATTCACAGTTAGGACGACGAATTAAAAATTTATTTGAAAGCAAAAATAATCCCACTCTTCAATTGCAATCCTCATTGGTCGCCATATGAAAGGTTGCTATTTTCCAATAAATTTGAGTCATAATCGGGTGCGTTTACTGTAGGAAGGCCCGTGTAAAATCGATGAAAATTTTGGATCGATTATACGTAACAATTCTAATAAATCCTTTTTTTGTCTTCGCTGATGGGCAACAATTTTTATATGCTGTGGCAAGATCACTAGACTTCACTGAATTTATTCCTCGACGTGCAATATTCAGGATTTTAAAATCCTCATTTTCATCCAACGATGTTTTATAAAAAATTGTAAATATTTTCCTGAGTCATCTCAACTACTTCGAATTTTCGTTTGCTTCCAACAGTGCGTACGAACTGGTACCAGTCCCTTAGATGGTGAATTTTAATGGATGTTTTTTCCTTTGTACGCTCAATAAGTGCTCCACATCACACTCCATGTGAGTGTGACCCACGACTAGAAATTTGTGATCAATGAAATCAATTGAACTGTTGCTTTGGAACACCAAAAATAAAATAGCTGCAAGAAAAGAATTACGATTTTGCCCTGGCCAACAATCACTGTAAAGAGTAACTTGCTTGATTTCCGGTTTTAAATTGTTCAAATGTTGAAAAATACACGACGCAATATCGTAACTCCCACGCTTGCGGATCGCCTCATTCCACATAGTACGGTTGGTTAGTTGCTCCGTCATGAATTGTGAGATTTAAGTCCAAAGTAACCTTTTATAAAATGAAACAGATGTAACCAGGTTTGGTGTCGGCAAGCACCATTGAAGATCGAATGTGAGCATTTTATGTGAAAGATATAATGTGATGTTTTGTTTGCTGTTCAATAAGAATCCGTTTATCGTCACCATCAGAAAGGCCAATTTTATTTTTTAAAATCTCGTAATAATTGCATATATCCAACTTGGGAGGTTTAAATTTTAGATTTAATTGTTGAAAAATATTAGCATATTGTGAATACGAAACTGAGGGCCTATTATGAAATTTTTCGATTTCGGATTTTTACGATATCGAAAAAATCCGCCCTATTATGAAATGAAAATAGAAATCCGCAGCGAATTTTTTCGAAGACACGTGGAAAAATTCGACTGCTATTTAGTTGGCGAATTTTGTACGATTGATGGTATTTTGTGTTTTTTGTGGTAAATAAATTTTTTGTAAATGATAAATTTAATTTTAAATAATATTTAAATGTATGTAGAATTATTATTATTAATTTATATGCACAATATTACAAATTCGATAAACCAAGTTTCATAATAGGGTAAATCCGCGGCGGATCGAATTTTTTCGATATCGTAAAAATTCGAAATCGAAAAATTTCATAATAGGCCCCCTGAATTTTCCCTTTTTTCTTGATACATTTTGTGCATTAAGGTCAAATTCAAATCGCTGCGAAGATATTTTTGAGATGTATCCCGTTGGGTATAGTGTGACTCATAAGCAGGGAACTGTTTATGTGCGCTGTAATTTCACCGACGATTTTATCATACGTCTGCCACTTCTATCATTTGTTGGAGCTGATCCAAGACTAAGATAATGTACATTTTATTTACTATACTTCTTATAAATCTTGCAGATTCTCCGAAGGTCGAAATGAAACAAGTTTTACAAACGTATTTCCAGGAAGTATTGGCATATGAACACTGACGATTACTTTTTTAACATTGAAGTTTCTCGTATCTATTGAATTTTTTTTTTTCCGCAACGCTTATGAGTCCAGCAAGAAATGTTGTCCTACAATTGTAGTTTCCTAAGACCCAATATTCATCAAAATAATAGGTTCTTTTGTTGACTAAATGATATTTTGTCTTTGCATCCTTTTCGACAATTTTTAAGTTGACTGCAAATGTGTTTGGTTTTAGTAATTCCTTTTGATGTAACGTATAATAATCCTAAATTTCGTGTTTTCTGCAACTCTTTACGTTTAGATAATTTAACTCCCTTTCTTTTTTTGCGGTAGAGTTTCCAAATTTGGCTCAATTTTCCGAGCTATTTCAATAATTTCTGAATCAGATGAATTATCAGATGAACTGGTACTACTTTTCGATTCCTTTGGAACGTAAAATGCTTCAGATTCAGACGCTACTTCGGATGTGTTCGGAAATACTTCGTTGAGTTTGTCAACATCAATGTTTCTTGCATCAGGATTGTTAAACATGGGTTTTGTTTCGTTTGGAACGACGGGGTTAAAAAATGTTAAACTAACGTCTGGTCTGGATGAAGTCCAGCTGAAAAAGACAAAGAAAAAAGAAAATTATTGATGAACATAATTAACTAGAATTGCTCACAAATCTAATGGAGTGACTCCTAAATTTTGTCTTCCAAATCCAATTTCCGCTGATATTTCATCCATTGAACTAGCACAGTTGCCCTCAAGTTGTAAGTTACAATGTTTAGCGGCTACTTATTAGAGGTAGTTGCTTAATTTAAGTGGATCATATTTTTACTTACCATCTGTTTTGTTAAGCATCTTAGAAGTCTGAACATTTTCGTCATTAAATTTAGGATTACCGGTTTTTTGTTGTACTAGTGGTGACATTTGCTCATTTTAGGTTTTAATGAGAACCTTTATTAGTTGAAGAATTAAAACTAATAGAAACAATTTTAGAGCCCTGTAGGTTTAGAAAAAAATTACACTTACGAATAATTTTATTCAAAACGCACAATTAAACTTTGTTAAACAGACACAAATTAAATTGAACAAACAAATTTCTGTGGTCACAAGAAATAATCGCTTAAGTCAAATTAGAAAAATTTTCTGGAGAGGTAGAAAAACTTGAATATTAAATTCATTTGTTCCTTATGCCGACTAAAACTACTACTGCTTGCAACCACAGGTTTTCGCCTTATGGCATTATCAGTTAAGTCAAATTTAGTGAAGTTAGAGCAGAAATTTTAATTATTTATAATAATTTTTGTCTTAAGTCGACTTTAGCGATTATTCCTTGTGACCACAGAATTTTCTAAAATATTATTTCAATAAAAAAGGCATAACTCGACTTGATGAAATAATTTATTTTAAAAACCGTTACGGTTTTTTGTTATTACGGCACAAATTGAGATAAAATATAAACTATCCAATATGTTATTTTAACGAAAAGATCCAACTAAATGTATTTTTATAAGTCCTTAATTTTAATTAAAATTTATGTGGAGATTTACACAGGCACAGAAAAAAAAAGTCGTGACCCAGAGGGGAGACCTCACTATTCCAACGTTTTCGAAGTCGCTGAAACCAAATATGACCATAAAAAATGATTCCAACTGCCCATTTTCCCGTTACCACCCCCCTGGGGGGTCGAAATTTCAATTTCCATGCCAAATTGAGATGAATGTATATTTCTATTTTTTTTGGGGCGCTGAAATTGAAAATGACAATCAAAGGAAATTTGACTCCTCCTAGCATCCCCGTACTACCTCCTGGAGGGTAAATTTGAACCCCTTTTTGGGGGTAGTAAGGGGTTGCTAGGGAGTGACGAAAGGGTCAAATGTGCTTTTCGTTGTCATTTCCGGTTCCATTGCCCCAAAGAACATAGTCAAATTTCCTTTTATTATCATTTTCAATTCCAGCACTGGAATGGAAACGGGAAAATAGGCAGTTGGAGTCATTCTTATGGTCATATTCGGTTTCAGCGACCTCGGAAACATAGGAATAGTGAGGTCTAACCTCTGGGTCACGACTTTTTTTTTGTGTGCCTGTGTTATCTTAATTTAAAATAAATTAATTAATGCTTACATTTGATGAGTAATTGCCCACCGCCAAGGGTAACATTTCGTAGCACTTTCTGAACATGCGGCATAAGACGATATCACGTCAAAACTATTGTTTACCAAAAATCAATAAAATAAGTAAATTACAATACGTTTGTTCACAAAAATTGAATAGAACCCCACATAATTCATGGTTAATTAATACAACAATATCTTTCAAATTTTTTACAAAAATTGTAGACAACATTAAATAAGATTGAAAAAAATCACATTAATAAGTTCACATTACTTCAGACAGACACTAACACAACCCACAAAAAAATAAAAACGTAAACCGATTTATTTAAACAAATTGTCCAATTAATTTATTAAAATAATCAAAATTGGTCAAAACAATATTAATTTAGACTGTCAAAATATGAAAATATTTATCTGGGCTGTGTCTTGTTAAACAAGATATACGAGTATGTATATTCTGTATACATTTTTCGATTTAATTTTTGCAAAACTAAATGGAAACATGACACCTCGTTATGTTGCAAAAAAAATTAAATTAAAACCACACACAAATTTGTTGGTGCGGCGCTTTTACTAAAAGAAAAACTTTTTTTTTTTTTTTTGTTACTCAGTTTACAAAGTTTGGTATAAAATATTATATTAAATTTTCAAATTAAATCAGTTCACACGAAAAGCTTGTGAAAATCAGTGTTTTTCATTCGAAATCGTTTAGGAATTTATTTATTAATCATTTTTTTGTTTTGTTTTGTTTTGTATTGCTGAATATATATTTTTACAAATTGGTCAATTAATTTATTGAATTTAGCTAAACACGCCAATTATGGTACGGTTGTATATATGTATCCTGCTTAACTATAATTAGCTGGAATTCGTAACGATAAAAATTTTATTATGTTCAACTGCGAAGAAAGTTTAAGAATAAAATTTATGGGTTAAAAAAAAGAAAACAAAAAATTAGATTTTCTATATTTTTGGGAAATATATTTAATTATTTATTTACGGTTTTGTTGTTGTTGTTTATAAAACTGAAGCTAGTCGTGCGGTAAATTTTTTACCCAGAGGCACCAACCAACAATTTTAGATTTAATTTTTTTCGTTTTTTGTAACTTTTTTAGATTTAATAAGTTGTCGGTATGAATAGTTTAAAATTGGACAAATTGGTAATTTACATAATTAAGTTGTCTAAAATTATTTGTTGTTTGTGCGGCTAATTTGATTTTATCGTTAACAATGCGATTAACAAAAAAATAAATGTGATGAATAGAATACGCGTAATGACTTTTTGATTGGCTCGAATTTTATCGTTTTACTACTTGTGATGTTTTGTCAGTCAATCAGTGGTTTGAATTTTAAATTATGTACTTTTGACGCGGATCATTAAGTAGATTGAGTAAATTTTCAATTATTATAATTACACATAATTGTTAGGTATATGTAGAGTAGAGGTAGAATTTTGCAAAACTATTGAACGTGATAAGAATAATTCTTAACTACCTTCAGTCTACCAATAACTCGGCTGTTTAAGTAGCTGCCATCTGACAATTTGTAAAGTTAAGTTTTCGGCTTTCGGAATTTCGGAATAATTTCATTAAAATTATTATTTACGTTTTGCGGGCTATCTTTGATTTGATCATTAGACTTTGCGATCAACAGACGATTTTATTGTTAGAAAATTTACAATCTTTATTTTCCATCACTTATCACTTGATTACTTACATGGTTAAATTACACTGAACAAAATGAGAAGCTGTGTGGATCTATCGAAATCGAGGCTGCTGTTAAAGGAAGGAAGCAATAGTTGAAAAAATCCAAATTACCAAATGTTCCCTTTCAGTTACAGCAGGTAGAATACCGCATGAACACCGGCGTAGATTTCATGATGGATCACCAAATATTTGTCGATTTGAAGAACCAGGTATTGGAACGGAAATACTCTTGCAAGGTTAGGTCAAACCACAGGCGATTATTTAGGGTATTATATATAATATTGGCCTATGCTAACGGGGCCTATGGCGGATATAGATCGAGTGTTAGTTTTGGACCATCCAGAAAAAATCAACTTTTGTTCATGAACATATCTATCTTTAACGATAATAATAAAGTTATCCACTAAAATATCAAAAAATAAAAATTTGCGTCAATCCCAGCACTGGGAGGGAGTTACGAAAAATGAGATTACAAGACTCAGTCCGAGATCATGTAATTGAAATGTGTACAATTTAAATCCTTTGATGGTATCACGTATTACTGTAGTGACTTAAACGTAAGTTCTAAATTTAATCTAAAATAGAGCCCTTCACCGAGTCTGCTTAGTATAGTAAAGTTGCTTTGAACAAGTTGGAGCGCTTAATGCAGCTCATTTGTGCCTAAATATTCTTTTCATGGAATAATGGAATAAGATGCCTATTCTATTTTCAATTAGTTAGTATTTAGATCAAGACTTGTGATTAATAGAAGCAGTTCGGGGAAATTACGGCGCTAAAAATAAGACTAAACTATGTCGTGCGTTGGCATAACCATTACAGGTCCCGAAATTTAATTTAAGAGATATCAAGAACCGCAATCGGGTGATTTTGTAGGTTTTGGATTTTTGGTTGTGGAATTTGCTGATTTTAGTAAGGTGACTAAAAAAAAAAATCGAATTTTCTATGAAATGTATGAAGATACTTAAGCAATCTAAATACACCGTGGCACAAAAACTACAGGTCGCGAAATCTATGTTTAGAGGTATCAAGCACCGCAATCTGAGCAAAATTGCAGATTTTGGTTTTTTATTTGACTGATTTATAGTAAGGTAGCTTTTAACGACAATAAGCATAATGGGTTTGGTAAACGTGAGAATAGCACTCAGACTACATTTGTATTAGTTCTCGTGCCGGTTTGCTTATATAATCAAAGTTTTAAGCAACTTGAAAGCTTTAAAATCTCTTCTATCGCAAAAGATTGTGTCAGTTAAGTGAAAAACTTAAAATGTTTCAGAGGACAACTCTGTTTAAGTCTACCGGTCTCTTAGTATTGTTTCGCAGAACTCTTTAAAAGTGCTTAAGTTTAGAGGCACCATTAGCGTTAGTTTACTAGCCGGCCTGTTAGCCCTGACATCTGTATCACACGATCTATAATCTAATATTCATGACCACCTCCGCAAAAAATTGACTCTGCTATGCATTTGCGTAAAAGGTGAGGTTAGTACTAGTTTTCTCTCTAGTCTTTCGTCTTTATTTAGCAAGCAACTAAAAGAAGCCGCCTTCTCGTCCAAAGAATTATTCCATCTACGTTCGAATTTTGATAATAATACTTTACATTTACTTTTCTAGACAGATCTCAAGAGGTCCTTTATGCGTCCTTTTTCTAATTTTATAAACCACCAATCTTTCTTCTAGGGCAGTAATAGTGTCGCTTGTTATTGTGCAAAGATTTGTTTACCTTGACGTGAGAAGTAACATCAAGCCTTTCATTAAAATTGGCTCGTAGCCGTTTGACTGTTTTCACCATCTTGATTCTCAGACCAATTAACTGACACTAAAGGTGATCTTCTAATGTCGAGTCTTTCTTTTAAGTTGGATCATGAGTGTTTCGGTTGAGGTTGGCTCCATTTTGTTTCCGTTACACCATTTAACAGTCAAAATTAAAGCGTTCTGTATTTCATTTTGTCTAGCTTACTTTAAATTTCTAGCAAAAATTATCACTTTATCAACAGCAAAAGCTACTTTTTCAATTCCGTCAATATAATCAATAATCTATTTCTCCAGTAATTTACCCAAGACTGGGAGTAGTGCCAAGCTTGGTCTGTGTACTGTTTGGTCGTTTTGATCTCGTCCACCGCCTGTTTGTTTTCCTATGGGGCCCCCTATAGAACACGCTCTTTGGGTCAATTCGACCTCTTTCATTGGGATTACTACCGACCTTGTTTCGTCACTATTAAAGAGATACAAATCAAGTATGACTGGACCGTTTTCCTCAATATCATCATGTTGCAACATAGTAAGCATTTGGTGGTGTTATCCCAACAAATAGACGGATCGCATTTCCATTGATACACTGAAAGAAAAGAGTAATCGAGCAGCCCGTGGAGCTCATCAGTGGTGCTTGTTCAAAAAGGATGATTCGACTTAGTTGTGTTTTGATTACTGCGCTAAAACCTTCTGTATGAATGCGAGAGATGCCATAATTTGAGTTTCTTTAGAATTTGGAAATTTCAATGACTATAAAAATTTTAAACGATTCATAAGAATTTTCATTTATATTTTTGAATAATATTCTAACCTCAAATTTTCAAAAATTCTGAAGTTGTGTGTTGCTGAAGCTTGAGAATATTTTTTCGAAATACAGAATACAATTTGGAAAATTTGTGAAATTTTTAATTTGTTTTCGATATTTATAAATTCCATCAAAATCGTTGAGTGCATCTATTCTAGAAAACCTCAAAAATATTTGGAAAAATTCGAATAATCTCGACCCATCGGCCTTTTCCTACCCTTTTACCTTATTTAGGGATAAATCTAATAAGAAAACTACAACGCGTTCTCGCGTCAAAATCGAATTTAAAGATTTATCAAACCCATTCCAATCTAATTAGGAAGTGTGACTGTTCAACCACAAAATCGTGTAGTGGTTAAAATATTAAATAAATCACCTTACTTCCATAAATGCTATTATCGAAGTCTCGACAAATTGAGAATTCTAACCGCAAAGAAATTAAGATAAATATTGGAATAGCTCTTGGACATTTTTTAAACTCGTGCCAAGCTAAGTAGGAAATACTAGCCAACCACAAATTTTTTTGTAATTATGTGGTTTATAAAAATGCCTATACTATATATAACTCTTACCTAGCAAGTCGTTATCAAGTGCTTAGAATCTAATTTGAAATTAAACCAAAGAAATTTTTGAATTTGATTTTTTCAGCCATTAATTGTGATTTCAAATCATTTTGATATTAATTGTTGCTAACCAATCTCAAGTCACGTGCTCGATTATCTCCTATAAATAAGCCACAACCACCATCTTACAGTTTGTGGATTAAAAATTATGTTTGGCATTCGTAATGTAACTCAATAAATTTGCGATTTACAAATTATATTAGTTTAGTCCGTTTTCGGCGAGCCCAACGATGAATACTCCGAGAAAAACCTTGCTTAGTAACCTCAACTTCTCGAATATTTGAAATAGCGTCGACATCTGGGAAATATAGATAATCTCGACATATATACCAAAACCCTAGCACTCCCAACAAGAGTGCAATACTTAACCTAAAATAATTTGGAATCGTATGACCTCGAATAATTTCAAATATCTCGAAAATTCCGAATAATCTCGAATATCTTCGAATAATCTTAGAGATTTTGAAAAATCTGAAATATTATCGAGCACAGTCTCGATATTTCTCCAAAATTTTGAGTAATCTGGAAAAATTTCGAACTATCTCGGATAATCCCAAAAGAATCTCGACGAGTAACGTATTGCAAACAGCGCCAAGCAAAATATATAAATCTCGAAAATCTCGTAAAATCTCGACAAATGTTAAAATCTCGAATAATTTAGATTACCGAGAAAATCACAAAAAATGACAGTCAACTAGTCTCGAATGATCCCAAACGGCTCGAAAATATCGAGAAGTCTGGATGAACTATTTGTAACCAATGCATCTAACTATAGCCAAAACTGGCAACCAAAACTTGATAAAATCTAAAATCTCGAATAATTTCAAAATAAGTTCGAAAATCTGGTAATATCTCGAATAATTTTGAACAGTCTAAAATAGTTTCGAAAGGTCTCGAAAATCTTCAGTGGTCTGGAAAAATTTCGAACATCTCAGATAATCTCAAAATAATCATTCTTGTAAATCTCGAAAAATTTGTGCAGCTAGCACCTCACCGTTTTGCAAATACCGCCAAGCAAACCATGTCAATCTCGAAAATCTAGTAAAATCTCGAAAAATTTCAAAAATTTTGAATCATCTGTAGTAACTTCGAATAATTTAGATTATCTAAAAAATTACAAAAATGACACTCAAATAGTTCGAATGGTCTCAAACTGTTTGAAAATATTTAGAAATATGTAAAATTATGCGAACACATAAACGCTTCGCAACCTAAGGAAATTTAGGAAAAACGAGAAACATTTAGGATACATAATTTTCTCCTAATAATCTCGAAAATTTCTAATATCTCAAATAATTTCCATTACGAATAGTTTTGAACAATCTCGAGAATCTCGGATAATTTCTTGAACGCCAAGAAAAACCAAATAATCTCGAAAAATCTCAACTAATAACGATAAATTCGTAAATCTCGAATAATCTCGACAGTCTATACTTAATCGTCTCGAAAAAACTCGAAAATCTTGAGCAGTTTGGAAAAATTTCGAACTATCTCGAATAATCTGAAAATAATCTTAATCGTTGTTAGTCGACTTAATCATTGCAAACAGCGCCAAGCAAATCATATCAATCTCGAAAGTTTCGTAAGATCTCGAAAAATTGCGAATCGTAAAACCTCGAATAGTTTATAATCTAGCAAATCACAAAAAATTACAATCAAATAATCTAGAATGATCTCAAACGGGTTGAAAATATCGAGAAATCTGTAAAATCAAGCGAACACAGAAACGCTAAGCAACCCAAGGAAAAATAAATAAATCCTAATTTAGGAAAAACTGGAAACATTTAGGATACATAATTGCTCCCCAATAATCTCGAATATCTCAATCTCCATTACCAATAGTATTGAACAATCTCGAGAATTTCGGATGATTTCTTGAACTCTTTGTAAGCAATTCATCTAAGTTAACAACTCCAAGCAAAAATCAAATAATCTCGTAACATCTGGAATAATCTCGACAGTTTATACTTAATCGTCTCGAAAAAACTCGAAAATCTTGAGTAATTTGGAAAAATTTCAAACTCTCTCAAATAATCTCAAAATAATCTGGAAAATACTTGTAAATTTCGAAAAATTTGTGAAGTACCTAATCCTTATCAATCTCGAAAATCTCGTAAAATTACGAAAAATTTCGAATTATCTGAAGTAAAACCTCGAATAATTTAGATTATCTAGAAAAAAAAAAATGACAACCAAATAATCTCGAATGATCCCAAACAAATCGAAAATTACGAATGGTTTTGAACAACCTCGAGAATTTCGGATAATTTCTTGAATTCATCTAAGCTAACAACGCCAAGCAAAACCAAATAATCTCAAAAAATCTCGTAAATCTCGAATAGTCTCGATAGTCTATACTTAGGTTTGGGTGGCGGTGGCGGTCTACTAGGACCAGGCATAGACACAAAAAGGTCCGTAGCCGTTAGTCTATACTTAATCGTCTGGAAAAAACTCCAAAATCTTGAGTAATTTGGAAAATTTCCGAACTATCTCAAATAATCTGGAAAATACTTATAAATTTCGAAAAGTTTGTGAGGCTAAATTAACACAAACCACGCCAAGCGAAACTTAATATTATCGAAAATCTCGAATAATTTCAAAAATTACGAATCTGCAATGCAAATGTTAAAAAACTCGGAAAGAAGCAAATCATGAAAAATACGAATAGTTTTGAAGAATCTGAGAGCGTCGAATAATTTCTTGAACTATTTGTAATCAATTCATCTAACTATAGCCAAAACTGGCAAGCAAAGGATGATAAGATCAAAAATCTCGAATAATCTCAAAATAAGGTCGAACATCTCGTAATATCTCATTCATTTTGAACAGTATAAAATAGTCCCGAAAGACCTCGAAAATCTTGGGTAATCTGGAAAAATTTCGAACTGTCTCGAATAATCTCAAAATACTCTCGAAAATACTTGTAGTTGAGAAATTTGTGAGGCTAGCAACTTAACACTTTGCAAACTACGCCAAGCGAAACTTAATAATATTGCAAATCTCGATACATCTAAGTGTAGCACAAAAGCCAAGCGAAACTTAATAATCTCGAAAATTTCGAGTAATTTCAAAATAATTTCGAAAATCTCGTAATAATGTCGAATAATTTTGAACTTTCTAAAATAGTTTCGAAAGATCTCGAACGAATATCTTGAGTGCTCTGGCCTCTGGAAAAATTTCGAACTATCTCGGATAATCTCAAAATAATCTCGACTTAACATTTTACAAACAGTGCCCAAGCTCAATATACCAATTAGAAAATCTCGTAAAATTTCGGAAAGTTTCGAAAATTATGAATCATCTGAAGTAACCTCAAATAATTTAGATTATCTAGAAAATCATAAAAAACGACATTCAAATAATCTCGAATAATCCCAAACGGCTTGAAAATAACGAAAAATGTGTAAGCAAACACAGAAACAATAGGAAGGAAAATTAGGAAAAACGAAAAACTAGAAAAATTTAGGATACATATCTCAAATAATCTCCATTACGAATAGTTTTGAACAATCTCGAGAATCTTGGATAATTTCTTGAACGCCAAGCAAAATCAAATAATCTAAAAAAATCTCAACTATGGTCATTTCGGAAATCTCGAATAATCTCGACAGCCTATACTTAATCGTATCGGAAAAACTCGAAAATTTTGAGCGGTTTGCAACAATTTTGAACTATCTCAAATAATCTGGAAAATACTTTTAAATCTCGAAAAATTTGTGAGGCTAGTGACTTAATCGTTACAAGCAGCGCCATGCAAATGATATCAATCTCGAAAGTTTCGTAAGATCTCGAAAAATTTCGAATCGCAAAACCCCGAATAGTTTAGAATCTAGAAAATTACAAAAAATGACAATCAAATAATCTCGAATGATCTCAAACGGCTTGAAAATATTGAGAAATCTGTAAAATCATGCAAACACAGAAACGCAAAGCAACCTAAGGAAATTTTGGAAAAACTAGAAACATTTAGGATACATAATTTCTCCCCAGTAATCTCGAATATCTCAAATAATCTCCATTACGAATAGTATTGAACAATCTCGAGAATTTCGGATCATTTTTTAACTTTTTGTAAGCAATTCATCTTAGTTAACAACTTCAAGCAAAATCAAATAATCTCGTAAGATCTCGAATAATCTCGACAGTCTATACTTAATCGTCTCGAAAAAACTCGAAAATCTTGAGTAATTTGGAAAAATTTCAAACTCTCTCAAATAATCTCAAAATAATCTGGAAAATACTTGTAAATTTCGAAAAATTTGTGAAGTACCTAATCCTTATCAATCTCGAAAATCTCGTAAAATCACGAAAAATTTCGAATCATCTGAAGTAAAACCTCGAATAATTTAGATTATCTAGAAAAAAAAAAAATGACAACCAAATAATCTTGAATGATCCCAAACAGATCGAAAATTACGAATGGTTTTGAACAACCTCGAGAATTTAGGATAATTTCTTGAATTCATCTAAGCTAACAACGCCAAACAAAACCAAATAATCTCAAAAAATCTCGTAAATCTCGAATAGTCTCGATAGTCTATACTTAGGTTTGGGTGGCGGTCTACTAGGACCAGGCATAGACACAGAAAGGTCGAAACTTAATAATATCGAAAATCTCGAATTTCAAAAATTACGAATCTGCAATGCAAATGTTAAAAAACTCGGAAAGAAGCAAATCATGAAAAATACGAATAGTTTTGAAGAATCTGAGAACCTCGAATAATTTCTTGAACTATTTGTAACCAATTTATCTAACTAACAAGCAAAAGTTAATAATCTCGAATAATCTCAAAATTGACATTTGACCGTGGAAAACCGTTCGCTTCAAAGCTCCTTCTTATCATATTTGATATGAACATAAAACGTAGTTTTAAACTCGTTGAAACCGTTTCAAACTCATTCAAACCATTTCAAGCTTCATTCAAACTCAATCAAATTCCATAAAATTAAATCAAAAATGCTTCAAAAATATAGGTCAAACATTTCAATCGACACCAAAGTCAATGAAATAATTCTCATTTTGATTAATAAATTCGCTATTAATTTAAATTACTATTGGATTTATTTACTGTTCATTTCTAAAAATGGGTGTACTTGTATGTATTTCAAATTGTCATGTTTTTTTGTTTAGTTAAAGGTTAAAACGAATGTTAGCAAATTTCTTACTATCGTTGCAGTGGGAGTATGCCGCATATTACTCATTTTATACCTTCACTTTCATTTTTGGAGTAAACGTGATTTTTATACCGATACTGTATTTAATTATGTTGTCGGTATTACTACAAAACCTTCTGATTTAGTCCCAAACTTGTATTAAAATTTATCCAGGGTCATTAACAATTTTTTTTTGTGTTACACATTTGGTCAATACTAATTAGTTGTGTGTACACAAAGTAATTGGACCACTGTTTGTGGTCAATTTTATAATATAAACTATTTCCCATTTCTAATTTACTATTTGTTAGTTTTTAATAAAATAGAAATACGATAACAAAAAAAATGTAAAAGTAAAATTCCATCCGTAATCGTCGTATGTATGCCAATTCCCAGTTTGCATACAGACCATCCCATTTTATTTATATTTGTGTAAAAGTTTTAATTTTTTTGTTACATTCAAACTAATCAAAAGAATTTTTTTTTAAATTTTTTTATGTCTTCCAATACTTAGTTTAGAGTTTAATTTTGCGCGCGCATTTTAATCAAAAATGACATACATTTATGGTGGTGTGATGTAAGTTGGACGGATTAGGACGAATAAATCAAAATATGATTTAGATTCAGTAAATCGTTCAGACCTACCTACTTGTCGTAATAAACGGTTTTTGCATGTTAATATGAATGTCATGAGTGTTAATGAGGTTTGATAGAGATTTGTGTTATGTTTATATTGTTATATTATGTTTTATGTAGTGTGTTATCATCGTATATATGCAAATTATGTGTACATTTTCATGTGATGTGTGTTTGTTTGGGTGGGTGGATTAGTATATTTTTAGTTAGGGTTTATTTTAATGTGGTTTTGAAGAGATTATTATTCATGTGCTGTATCGCCTCGTTATGTGTATAATATAGTTATATAAAATTCCATATGAAGGTCGACGTGATTACCATTAGTTATGTTTTGTTATGTAATATGCGATCGTTGAGTTAAACGTAATGTTTTTATAGAGAGACATGACTATATGAAATTCAAATAGGCTTAACATTGGAAAAATATGGAAAATTGTATTGTCGTCGTGATGTCTGTTTTTATGATTTGCATTTTACGTATATAGAAGCTAGACGTCGCAATTGGATTGATATGTTTATTTAAGTTTAAATTTATCTGTTTTTATACTATTCATTGACTAATTTTTGATTTGTTTGTTTTTATCGTTTCAGGTATGTGGTGGATCTGGCTTAGTAAGCGCTATAATACGTAAGTTTATAATTTAATTTAAATAAAATTGAAATTTGTGCAAATTATATATGAGTCGTAGGTTTTGAAAAGACAATGGTTATTAAAATAATGTAGCCTCCTTAAACAATCCTGTTAACTGATCCATTTTACCTAGATAACTTAAAATGTAAATGCAGAGTTATATCGGAAAAGGATATGTTCACCGAAACGAGTAATGCCCGAATTTATTTCGCAGTACACATTGGTACTGCGAAACAAGTCATACAAACTAATTGGTCTGTTGGTTTAAAAAGCTGACCCCAAGTTAAATAATGACATAAGATATGTTTATTACAACATATGAACACGGAGCCGGACAGACTACACTGCAAAAGTGTTCGATGCGTCGTCTATAAATTTCAACGTTGCAAAATCGATCAAGTAGCTCTCTCATACAGAAGATTATTTGAAGGAGCCGGTACTTCGAGCTAACTTGAATGTCGAAGAGTATTGTGCACGAAGCGAAATTAATTTTACAAATAACCCATTTTTATTATAAGACAACTGAAAAGAATTTCTTACTTAGATTTTTGCTTAAGACAACTCAGAAGAATTTCTTAAAAAAAACAAATATTTGAGTGACTGTAAATCATACAAAAATTCGCAATTAAAAAAATGAAATCTGAATGTCGACGTTTAGCGCAGTAAATGATTACCCAAGAATATTGGTAGACATCCATCGTGTTTAGAGTTGTATAGAGACATTTTCAGCGATTTTCGTCAAAATCAAAATGAGTCGGGACAAACCGTGATCGTTTTCGTATAGAATCGCTGAATATCAAATCTGGCGTGCTTTTGGATTTCGAATAAAATGTAAATGTTAGTACATTCAACTAAAGCTTTTGAGTATTTTTTCATGTTGGTTTATTAACAAGTACCTGCTCTCATAAATTTGGGTAAGATCCGGCTGTATAGGTCGAGTTTAGTGTTCTTATTGGTTGTTCCTTATTTATGTAGATCGTCAGGGCTCACAACTTCATTTAGAACTACTATCGTATTCATATGTATTTGTGCAGTATACATTTTTAATGCAACGCTACACAAACTTCTTTAAAATTTATATAAATAAAATTTTTTTTGAAACTAATAATTTTTATATAGTTACCGTCATTATTTTGCTTTATCATTCAATAAAAAAAATTTGTTAATTTTAATTCCAGGAAAAAATACAGGTGATTTAATTTTATTCAAAATTATTTGTGCATACAAATTTTTATTCATAATTATTTGTGCACTTTAAAAATTAAGCTCAAAAAATTGTAAATTAATTAAAATTAAATTTTTTATTGGCTAATTAAATAGTGATTTAGTCAATTAAGATTTATATGCCCTGGTTTATCCAGGGCCGCGTTTATGGAAAGTCACACTAGGCACGTGCCTAGAGCCCGTAAATTTTAGGGGCCCGGATTTTAAAATTAAATTTTACTGTTTATCTCAAGATTTGTATATTTTTTTTGGATAAGTTGGTGATAGGTGATAAATTTAGTGATCACAGTTTTTGGTTACGTGGGCTATTAAATATATTATTAAATCTAGTTCTTCTAAATGTCAGGTAAAATGCATTGTATGAATAAATTAGCGGTTGGTATTACTCAAATTTTCTTGCTTATTCTCGTTTCATGTTGGCATCATTTGAAATAAAATATTTATAATTTAAAATTAAAAACCCTTGGAAACGTCTTATAAAAGTACTTTCAAAATAAATATTTGCCAATAAAACCACTTTCAAATACTATAAATTTTAAATGGCTGGATGACTTGTTAATAAAATGGGCGAATTTGAATTTGTTTTGTTAATGTGTGTAAAGAGTATCATTTTACATCGTATTAAAGCAGTAAGTCAGTTATTATAGTAGTCTATTTCTGGTTCTCAGTGAAGTAACTTTGACGAATATGAAGCCAAGTGTGAACACATAAAATGAAAAAAATATCATACTTGAAGGGAGAGAATATTTTAAAGTAAACACGTTTTATGTACTATATGATAAATTGGAGTATGGTAGTTAATCCCGATTCAGAAAATCCGAAGTAATAGAATCTCACTCCTCAAAATCCCGATTGAATGATCTCTCGATCCAATAAGTACTCGTCTAAGTAAAATCCTCACTCAATAAAATCCTAACACAGGGGCGTCCAAGTCAAATGGATATTTTTGACAAATTTTCAAAATAACTAGAGCATTAAAATTGCGATTAGAATAAAAAGCTAACTGGACAACGCGGTAAATATTTATGTATCCAGGGCCAAAGAATTTTTCACCCCGGAATAGATGTGAAGATCACCGCAATAGTTGTTACACATTGAAGCATGCGGCCCGCGGGCCGCAATATTTGCAAATGTCAAAATTTATTATTAGTCGTGTCGGCCATGGCCATCGAAACCTGGTAGCAGAGTATACATTTTTGGCCCAGAATTTTTTTTAGTGTTTTACAATTAAAATTAAATTTTTATATGGAATCTGTAATCACAACCAGGCGATTTAAACGCAAATTGGGACAATATTTGCAAATGTCAAAATTTATTATTAGTCGTGTCGGCCATGGCCATCGAAACCTGGTAGCAGAGTATACATTTTTGGCCCAGAATTTTTTTTAGTGTTTTTCAATTAAAATTAAAATTTTCTATGGAATCTGTAATCACAACCAGGCGATTTAAACGCAAATTGGGACAATATTTGCAAATGTCAAAATTTATTATTAGTCGTGTCGGCTATGGCCATCGAAACCTGGTAGCAGAGTATACATTTTTGGCCCAGAATTTTTTTTAGTGTTTTTCAATAAAAATTAAATTTTTATATGGAATCTGTAATCACAACCAGGCGATTTAAACGCAAATTGGGACAATATTTGCAAATGTCAAAATTTATTATTAGTCGTGTCGGCCATGGCCATCGAAACCTGGTAGCAGAGTATACATTTTTGGCCCAGAATTTTTTTTAGTGTTTTTCAATAAAAATTAAATTTTTATATGGAATCTGTAATCACAACCAGGCGATTTAAACGCAAATTGGGACAATATTTGCAAATGTCAAAATTTATTATTAGTCGTGTCGGCCATGGCCATCGAAACCTGGTAGCAGAGTATACATTTTTGGCCCAGAATTTTTTTTAGTGTTTTTCAATTAAAATTAAATTTTTATATGGAATCTGTAATCACAACCAGGCGATTTAAACGCAAATTGGGACAATATTTGCAAATGTCAAAATTTATTATTAGTCGTGTCGGCCATGGCCATCGAAACCTGGTAGCAGAGTATACATTTTTGGCCCAGAATTTTTTTTAGGGTTTTTCAATAAAAATTAAATTTTTCTATGGAATCTGTAATCACAACCAGGCGATTTAAACGCAAATTGGGACAATATTTGCAAATGTCAAAATTTATTATTAGTCGTGTCGGCCATGGCCATCGAAACCTGGTAGCAGAGTATACATTTTTGGCCTAGAATTTTTTTTAGTGTTTTACAATAAAAATCAAATTTTTCTATGAAATCTGTAGTAATAAACAGGCGATTTAAACGCAAAGTGGGACAATATTTGCAAATATCAAAATTTATTATTAGTCGTGTCGGCTATGGCCATCGAAACCTGGTAGCAGAGTATACATTTTTGGCCCAGAATTTTTTTTAGTGTTTTTCAATTAAAATTAAATTTTTATATGGAATCTGTAATCACAACCAGGCGATTTAAACGCAAATTGGGACAATATTTGCAAATGTCAAAATTTATTATTAGTCGTGTCGGCCATGGCCATCGAAACCTGGTAGCAGAGTATACATTTTTGGCCCAGAATTTTTTTTAGTGTTTTTCAATAAAAATTAAATTTTTCTATGGAATCTGTAATCACAACCAGGCGATTTAAACGCAAATTGGGACAATATTTGCAAATTTCAAAATTTATTATTAGTCGTGTCGGCCATGGCCATCGAAACCTGGTAGCAGAGTATACATTTTTGGCCCAGAATTTTTTTTAGTGTTTCTCAATAAAAATTAAATTTTTCTATGGAATCTGTAATCACAACCAGGCGATTTAAACGCAAATTGGGACAATATTTGCAAATGTCAAAATTTATTATTAGTCGTGTCGGCCATGGCCATCGAAACCTGGTAGCAGAGTATACATTTTTGGCCCAGAATTTTTTTTAGTGTTTTTCAATTAAAATTAAATTTTTATATGGAATCTGTAATCACAACCAGGCGATTTAAACGCAAATTGGGACAATATTTGCAAATGTCGAAATTTATTATTAGTCGTGTCGGCTATGGCCATCGAAACCTGGTAGCAGAGTATACATTTTTGGCCCAGAATTTTTTTTAGTGTTTTCCAATAAAAATTAAATTTTTATATGGAATCTGTAATCACAACCAGGCGATTTAAACGCAAATTGGGACAATATTTGCAAATGTCAAAATTTATTATTAGTCGTGTCGGCCATGGCCATCGAAACCTGGTAGCAGAGTATACATTTTTGGCCCAGAATTTTTTTTAGGGTTTTTCAATAAAAATTAAATTTTTCTATGGAATCTGTAATCACAACCAGGCGATTTAAACGCAAATTGGGACAATATTTGCAAATGTCAAAATTTATTATTAGTCGTGTCGGCCATGGCCATCGAAACCTGGTAGCAGAGTATACATTTTTGGCCCAGAATTTTTTTTAGTGTTTTATAATAAAAATTAAATTTTTCTATGAAATCTGTAGTAATAAACAGGCGATTTAAACGCAAAGTGGGACAATATTTGCAAATGTCAAAATTTATTATTAGTCGTGTCGGCCATGGCCATCGAAACCTGGTAGCAGAGTATACATTTTTGGCCCAGAATTTTTTTTAGTGTTTTATAATAAAAATTAAATTTTTCTATGAAATCTGTAGTAATAAACAGGCGATTTAAACGCAAAGTGGGACAATATTTGCAAATGTCAAAATTTATTATTAGTCGTGTCGGCTATGGCCATTGAAACCTGGTAGCAGAGTATACATTTTTGGCCCAGAATTTTTTTTAGTGTTTTACAATAAAAATTAAATGTTTCTATGAAATCTGTAGTAATAAACAGGCGATTTAAACGCAAAGTGGGACAATATTTGCAAATGTCAAAATTTATTATTAGTCGTGTCGGCCATGGCCATCGAAACCTGGTAGCAGAGTATACATTTTTGGCCCAGAATTTTTTTTAGTGTTTTATAATAAAAATTAAATTTTTCTATGAAATCTGTAGTAATAAACAGGCGATTTAAACGCAAAGTGGGACAATATTTGCAAATGTCAAAATTTATTATTAGTCGTGTCGGCCATGGCCATCGAAACCTTTTAGCAGAGTATACATTTTTGGCCCAGAATTTTTTTTAGTGTTTTATAATAAAAATTAAATTTTTCTATGAAATCTGTAGTAATAAACAGGCGATTTAAACGCAAAGTGGGACAATATTTGCAAATGTCAAAATTTATTATTAGTCGTGTCGGCCATGGCCATCGAAACCTGGTAGCAGAGTATACATTTTTGGCCCAGAATTTTTTTTAGTGTTTTACAATAAAAATTAAATTTTTCTATGAAATCTGTAGTAATAAACAGGCGATTTAAACGCAAAGTGGGACAATATTTGCAAATGTCAAAATTTATTATTAGTCGTGTCGGCTATGGCCATCGAAACCTGGTAGCAGAGTATACATTTTTGGCCCAGAATTTTTTTTAGTGTTTTACAATAAAAATTAAATGTTTCTATGAAATCTGTAGTAATAAACAGGCGATTTAAACGCAAAGTGGGACAATATTTGCAAATGTCAAAATTTATTATTAGTCGTGTCGGCCATGGCCATCGAAACCTGGTAGCAGAGTATACATTTTTGGCCCAGAATTTTTTTTAGTGTTTTTCAATTAAAATTAAATTTTTCTATGGAATCTGTAATCACAACCAGGCGATTTAAACGCAAATTGGGACAATATTTGCAAATGTCAAAATTTATTATTAGTCGTGTCGGCCATGGCCATCGAAACCTGGTAGCAGAGTATACATTTTTGGCCCAGAATTTTTTTTAGTGTTTTTCAATAAAAATTAAATTTTTCTATGGAATCTGTAATCACAACCAGGCGATTTAAACGCAAATTGGGACAATATTTGCAAATGTCAAAATTTATTATTAGTCGTGTCGGCCATGGACATCGAAACCTGGTAGCAGAGTATACATTTTTGGCCCAGAATTTTTTTTAGTGTTTTTCAATAAAAATTAAATTTTTCTATGGAATCTGTAATCACAACCAGGCGATTTAAACGCAAATTGGGACAATATTTGCAAATGTCAAAATTTATTATTAGTCGTGTCGGCCATGGCCATCGAAACCTGGTAGCAGAGTATACATTTTTGGCCCAGAATTTTTTTTAGTGTTTTTCAATTAAAATTAAATTTTTCTATGGAATCTGTAATCACAACCAGGCGATTTAAACGCAAATTGGGACAATATTTGCAAATGTCAAAATTTATTATTAGTCGTGTCGGCCATGGCCATCGAAACCTGGTAGCAGAGTATACATTTTTGGCCCAGAATTTTTTTATAGGGTTTTTCAATAAAAATTAAATTTTTATATGGAATCTGTAATCACAACCAGGCGATTTAAACGCAAATTGGGACAATATTTGCAAATGTCAAAATTTATTATTAGTCGTGTCGGCCATGGCCATCGAAACCTGGTAGCAGAGTATACATTTTTAGCCCAGAATTTTTTTTAGTGTTTTTCAATAAAAATTAAATTTTTCTATGGAATCTGTAATCACAACCAGGCGATTTAAACGCAAATTGGGACAATATTTGCAAATGTCAAAATTTATTATTAGTCGTGTCGGCCATGGCCATCGAAACCTGGTAGCAGAGTATACATTTTTGGCCCAGAATTTTTTTTAGTGTTTTTCAATAAAAATTAAATTTTTCTATGGAATCTGTAATCACAACCAGGCGATTTAAACGCAAATTGGGACAATATTTGCAAATGTCAAAATTTATTATTAGTCGTGTCGGCCATGGCCATCGAAACCTGGTAGCAGAGTATACATTTTTGGCCCAGAATTTTTTTTAGGGTTTTTCAATAAAAATTAAATTTTTCTATGGAATCTGTAATCACAACCAGGCGATTTAAACGCAAATTGGGACAATATTTGCAAATGTCAAAATTTATTATTAGTCGTGTCGGCCATGGCCATCGAAACCTGGTAGCAGAGTATACATTTTTGGCCCAGAATTTTTTTTAGTGTTTTATAATAAAAATTAAATTTTTCTATGAAATCTGTAGTAATAAACAGGCGATTTAAACGCAAAGTGGGACAATATTTGCAAATGTCAAAATTTATTATTAGTCGTGTCGGCCATGGCCATCGAAACCTGGTAGCAGAGTATACATTTTTGGCCCAGAATTTTTTTTAGTGTTTTATAATAAAAATTAAATTTTTCTATGAAATCTGTAGTAATAAACAGGCGATTTAAACGCAAAGTGGGACAATATTTGCAAATGTCAAAATTTATTATTAGTCGTGTCGGCTATGGCCATTGAAACCTGGTAGCAGAGTATACATTTTTGGCCCAGAATTTTTTTTAGTGTTTTACAATAAAAATTAAATGTTTCTATGAAATCTGTAGTAATAAACAGGCGATTTAAACGCAAAGTGGGACAATATTTGCAAATGTCAAAATTTATTATTAGTCGTGTCGGCCATGGCCATCGAAACCTGGTAGCAGAGTATACATTTTTGGCCCAGAATTTTTTTTAGTGTTTTATAATAAAAATTAAATTTTTCTATGAAATCTGTAGTAATAAACAGGCGATTTAAACGCAAAGTGGGACAATATTTGCAAATGTCAAAATTTATTATTAGTCGTGTCGGCCATGGCCATCGAAACCTTTTAGCAGAGTATACATTTTTGGCCCAGAATTTTTTTTAGTGTTTTATAATAAAAATTAAATTTTTCTATGAAATCTGTAGTAATAAACAGGCGATTTAAACGCAAAGTGGGACAATATTTGCAAATGTCAAAATTTATTATTAGTCGTGTCGGCCATGGCCATCGAAACCTGGTAGCAGAGTATACATTTTTGGCCCAGAATTTTTTTTAGTGTTTTACAATAAAAATTAAATTTTTCTATGAAATCTGTAGTAATAAACAGGCGATTTAAACGCAAAGTGGGACAATATTTGCAAATGTCAAAATTTATTATTAGTCGTGTCGGCTATGGCCATCGAAACCTGGTAGCAGAGTATACATTTTTGGCCCAGAATTTTTTTTAGTGTTTTACAATAAAAATTAAATGTTTCTATGAAATCTGTAGTAATAAACAGGCGATTTAAACGCAAAGTGGGACAATATTTGCAAATGTCAAAATTTATTATTAGTCGTGTCGGCCATGGCCATCGAAACCTGGTAGCAGAGTATACATTTTTGGCCCAGAATTTTTTTTAGTGTTTTATAATAAAAATTAAATGTTTCTATGAAATCTGTAGTAATAAACAGGCGATTTAAACGCAAAGTGGGACAATATTTGCAAATGTCAAAATTTATTATTAGTCGTGTCGGCCATGGCCATCGAAACCTGGTAGCAGAGTATACATTTTTGGCCCAGAATTTTTTTTAGTGTTTTATAATAAAAATTAAATTTTTCTATGAAATCTGTAGTAATAAACAGGCGATTTAAACGCAAAGTGGGACAATATTTGCAAATGTCAAAATTTATTATTAGTCGTGTCGGCCATGGCCATCGAAACCTGGTAGCAGAGTATACATTTTTGGCCCAGAATTTTTTTTAGTGTTTTACAATAAAAATTAAATTTTTCTATGAAATCTGTAGTAATAAACAGGCGATTTAAACGCAAAGTGGGACAATATTTGCAAATGTCAAAATTTATTATTAGTCGTGTCGGCCATGGCCATCGAAACCTGGTAGCAGAGTATACATTTTTGGCCCAGAATTTTTTTTAGTGTTTTACAATAAAAATTAAATTTTTCTATGAAATCTGTAGTAATAAACAGGCGATTTAAACGCAAAGTGGGACAATATTTGCAAATGTCAAAATTTATTATTAGTCGTGTCGGCCATGGCCATCGAAACCTGGTAGCAGAGTATACATTTTTGGCCCAGAATTTTTTTTAGTGTTTTACAATAAAAATTAAATGTTTCTATGAAATCTGTAGTAATAAACAGGCGATTTAAACGCAAAGTGGGACAATATTTGCAAATGTCAAAATTTATTATTAGTCGTGTCGGCCATGGCCATCGAAACCTGGTAGCAGAGTATACATTTTTGGCCCAGAATTTTTTTTAGTGTTTTATAATAAAAATTAAATGTTTCTATGAAATCTGTAGTAATAAACAGGCGATTTAAACGCAAAGTGGGACAATATTTGCAAATGTCAAAATTTATTATTAGTCGTGTCGGCCATGGCCATCGAAACCTGGTAGCAGAGTATACATTTTTGGCCCAGAATTTTTTTTAGTGTTTTACAATAAAAATTAAAATTTTCTATGAAATCTGTAGTAATAAACAGGCGATTTAAACGCAAAGTGGGACAATATTTGCAAATGTCAAAATTTATTATTAGTCGTGTCGGCCATGGCCATCGAAACCTGGTAGCAGAGTATACATTTTTGGGCCAGAATTTTTTTTAGTGTTTTACAATAAAAATTAAATTTTTCTATGAAATCTGTAGTAATAAACAGGCGATTTAAACGCAAAGTGGGACAATATTTGCAAATGTCAAAATTTATTATTAGTCGTGTCAGCTATGGCCATCGAAACCTGGTAGCAGAGTATACATTTTTGGCCCAGAATTTTTTTTAGTGTTTTACAATAAAAATTAAATTTTTCTATGAAATCTGTAGTAATAAACAGGCGATTTAAACGCAAAGTGGGACAATATTTGCAAATGTCAAAATTTATTATTAGTCGTGTCGGCCATGGCCATTGAAACCTGGTAGCAGAGTATACATTTTTGGCCCAGAATTTTTTTTAGTGTTTTACAATAAAAATTAAATGTTTCTATGAAATCTGTAGTAATAAACAGGCGATTTAAACGCAAAGTGGGACAATATTTGCAAATGTCAAAATTTATTATTAGTCGTGTCGGCCATGGCCATCGAAACCTGGTAGCAGAGTATACATTTTTGGCCCAGATTTTTTTTTAGTGTTTTTCAATAAAACTCAAATTTTTCTATGGAATTTGTAATCACAACCAGGCGATTTAAACGCAAAGTGGGACAATATTTGCAAATGTCAAAATTTTTTATTAGTCGTGTCCGCCATGGCCATCGAAACCTGGTAGCAGAGTATACATTTTTGGCCCAGAATTTTTTTTAGTGTTTTTCAATAAAAATTAAATTTTTCTATGGAATCTGTAATAACAACCAGGCGATTTAAACGCAAGTTAGCACAATATCTGCAAATGTCAAAATTTATTATTACTGGTATCGGCCATGGCAATCGAAACCTGCTAGCAGAATATACATTTTTGGCCCAGAATTTTTTTTAGTGTGTTTCAATAAAAATTAGATTTGCCTATGGAATCTGTAGTAATAACCAGGCGATTTAAACGCAAAGTGGGACAATATTTGCAAATGTCAAAATTTATTATTAGTCGTGTTGGCTATGGCCATCGAAACATGGTAGCAGAGTATACATTTTTGGCCCAGAATTTTTTTTAGTGTTTTACAATAAAAATTAAATGTTTCTATGAAATCTGTAGTAATAAACAGGCGATTTAAACGCAAAGTGGGACAATATTTGCAAATGTCAAAATTTATTATTAGTCGTGTCGGCCATGGCCATCGAAACCTGGTAGCAGAGTATACATTTTTGGCCCAGAATTTTTTTTAGTGTTTTATAATAAAAATTAAATTTTTCTATGAAATCTGTAGTAATAAACAGGCGATTTAAACGCAAAGTGGGACAATATTTGCAAATGTCAAAATTTATTATTAGTCGTGTCGGCCATGGCCATCGAAACCTGGTAGCAGAGTATATATTTTTGGCCCAGAATTTTTTTTAGTGTTTTACAATAAAAATTAAATGTTTCTATGAAATCTGTAGTAATAAACAGGCGATTTAAACGCAAAGTGGGACAATATTTGCAAATGTCAAAATTTATTATTAGTCGTGTCGGCCATGGCCATCGAAACCTGGTAGCAGAGTATACATTTTTGGCCCAGAATTTTTTTTAGTGTTTTATAATAAAAATTAAATGTTTCTATGAAATCTGTAGTAATAAACAGGCGATTTAAACGCAAAGTGGGACAATATTTGCAAATGTCAAAATTTATTATTAGTCGTGTCGGCCATGGCCATCGAAACCTGGTAGCAGAGTATACATTTTTGGCCCAGAATTTTTTTTAGTGTTTTACAATAAAAATTAAAATTTTCTATGAAATCTGTAGTAATAAACAGGCGATTTAAACGCAAAGTGGGACAATATTTGCAAATGTCAAAATTTATTATTAGTCGTGTCGGCCATGGCCATCGAAACCTGGTAGCAGAGTATACATTTTTGGGCCAGAATTTTTTTTAGTGTTTTACAATAAAAATTAAATTTTTCTATGAAATCTGTAGTAATAAACAGGCGATTTAAACGCAAAGTGGGACAATATTTGCAAATGTCAAAATTTATTATTGGTCGTGTCCGCCATGGCCATGGGAATTTGAACGTTTTAATTTCATTGCACAATCGGAAAATTTAATTTCGGCTGGTGAAAAAGTGGAATTTATGCACATATAGAAAATAATAGAAACTAAAATAAGAAAGCGCTTATAAAATGTGATATTTGTTACTAAATAAAATGATTAAACATAATTATATATAGTTTGTTTTATTTATTGGTTTTGATTTTATAGTAGATCCGTGAAAATTATATTGATGTTTGTTTCTGGTTGTGATCGCGTCATTACACATCGATATACATGTAGAGGCCCGGATTTAATGTTTATGCCTAAGGCCCGAAAATGTGTTAATACGGCCCTGATTATATCGTGACTATATGATCTTTCGCTTTCACTTAAATCCTCGCAAGTTTAAATCGGAACTCCTCCTTGGTCGTGGTTACTAGTTATATTCAATTATATTCTAAAATTTTGAACAATTTCTCAGCAATGTTTCTTGTTTTGTAAGGGAACATTATTGAGCTGGACGGAAAATTGAGCTCGAACTAATTTATCATTAACTAGAAATGTTACATCATTTATTAAACCAGAATTGAACATTTACCTTAAATAATTGAAGTTTATGAAACATACTTACACCTAAACGCAATATGATTTACTGCCAAAAAAATGTGTTCATCATCGTATTCATACGTTCATTAATCTCTAGAGAACTATCTATGCCTAAATTTGTGCATTTTTGCGTTAATTTGATAATAAGGAAGACATTTTTTGATAACATAATTTGTGAGTATCAAATAGGGTAAATACTACTTCTGATAGTTACTCTTGCGGGAGGAATTAAAGGTTAAGCGGCCCTAAAAACTGTTCAGGGCCAAAGCAAAGCTCAATTCAGGTTTATTGAATGAGGTAACAATCATTATTGATAATAAATTAGTCTGCCCCCAATTTGCTCTTCAGCGCAGTAATGTTCCCATATGCAAGAAGAATCATTGCTGAGAAATTATACAATTTTTTTGAATATAATTAGTTACCAGGAAAAACGCAGAGTTCCGATTTAAACTTGAGGGAGTTTAAATGAATGCGAAAGATCACAGTCACGATATAGTAAGACCAGGCATTTTTTATTTTTTTATTTTTTTTTATTGTATTTTCCAAGAAAAACGAATCTACATCGATCTTATACAGGACAACATTATACAAAATTAGATATTAAACAAATCAATAGGCCAACATATGGGGTCCCTTTCATGGACCCCATATGTTGAAAGCTTACGAAGCAAAATGTTGTGATTTACAGAATCAAAAGCTTTTCTAATATAAATGAAGAGAGACGCAGTAATATACTTATTTTCAAGAGATTCATAAACTGACTCCATTAAATTTAGGACGGCAGACGTGGTACTTGATTTTTGAGTAAACCCGTATGGTGACAATGAACTATCTGGTTGACAGTAAGGTGAGCAGTCAACCTGGAAAGAATAACTTTTTCAAAAACTTTACTCAATATTGGTAGAATCGATATAGGACGATAGTTGTCGTCGTCCGTAACCTGCACAGATATCGGGGAAGCTTTATGCAGAAGGACCGTCATTAGTTTACTTTAGCAGTGCTTTAGATTTGCTTTAGAAATCATTTGTTTCCGTGTTTAGCCGAACTATACGACGCTGAAAGTTTCAAGATTTTCTTCTACCGCCAATAAATTATAATACATAATTTAATATTTGGTGGAAAATTTTATGTTTAGAAGTGTGACCTAAGTATGAACCTTTTAAAATAAATTATATTGTAAAGCCCCAAAAAAAAACTGGCTAAACCTAGAAAACCTTTGATGTTTGCAAACAATTTAGTTTTATTAATTTATATCACCTCGAAAATAAAACCTTTAATCCATATAAGCAGTAACCATTACAAATCCGATATAACTCGTTTAACCCATAAATCCTAAACCTCTATAAATAAAGAGTACCGAATAAAATTCATTTAGGCGTTATATATCACATTAATACCCTTGAATGTAAAAATATTCCTTAGTAACGTATCGCAAAAAAAAAATTCCATTACCACCCATAAAACACATCATCTACAACACTACAACATAAATCTATAGCATTTGATAATTTGTTAATAAAACAGGCAAAAACGTGTACGGCGGCGTTTAGGCACAATTAAAAACACATAACAATGCTAAAGCTCCCCTCTCCTCCCTCTATATACCTTGTGAGGTGGGACATTAAATGAAAAATGTGAAAATTTCTTGTTGTTTCTGTTATTTTTATCGGAATTAAATGATAACACATGTTTGTCGCATTTTCCACGTAGTATTATGTATTACGTTACGAATTCGCTTGGATATGATGTGACATGAAAGGAAAGTTTTTTTTTTATCTTTAAAATTTTTATTTTTTCAAATGATATTCATAAGGGGGGAGAGACGAACGACGGGTTAAGGCTTTTGACATTTTATTATTGATACCAAGAAGTAAAACAAAACCAAACAAAAAAACCGTATATGTGTACAAATTAATTGCCGACACCGGAATACACTTTTGAGCAATTACACAACTCCATTATCGTATATATACATATACACAATATCGTCATGCTTATAAAGCTCCCAATTTAGCTTTTCGGTAAATATACAAAATAAAATAACAACAAAATAATCTTCTTTTATCAAAACCAATAAAAGTATCAGAAAGTTAAGCTTTTATCGTGCATGTACACATACGTACATAGCAAACCCTTTTGTATTCTTGTGACAAACACACATATATAGTATGTATGTATATAACCAGAAAAAGCTCTTGACAAAAATTGATTATATGGAATCGTCACAATTAAATTTTTTGGTTTGGTTTATAGATATTCTTATCTTGTGTTGTCTATAGCTTAATTTAATTAAACAAAATAATTTGACTGAGGAGAATATTCATTTGCAGCTTTATAAGAGCTTTTATTTTTGTTTGACTAACTTTTTGAACGAACGAAACAAAATTTTTGTATTTTTATTTTCATTTTTTTGGCTAAACAATACTTTGCTTTGTAGCTTTGTCTCTCTGGATATATTATGTGTATGTATTCGAATATAATACCGAGAGTGTGTTCAACAATAGAAAACGGAAGATGTTATCGTTTAGATTAGAAAGGAAATAATAGAATTTTTTTTTTTTTTTTTTTTCATTTTTAGGTTCTTTAAGATGGAATTAAATGATTAGAAGTCAGCAATTTTTGTTGTAGTGTTTTTGGTGTTTTGTTGTGCTGTTGTCATTTAGTTTGGATTTAGACATATTTTTGTGATTTTAGATTAGGAGTATTTTTGTGCTGGTGGTTGGTTCTTGTATAGTTTTTCTTGGTGTTTTGCTGTATGATTTTTGATTTTCGTTAGTCACGATGGAGAGCACGAGAGTTGTTTAATAAATTGTATGGGAATTTTGTGGTAGCATTATGTCATGGAGATTTCTGTGGCTTTAAGGATTAAAGTTTTATGGGAAGGTTTATTTTTTTGCTATTTCGGTGTTGTTCCAGTCTATGGAGTAGAATTTTATTGGTTTACAAGGATTTGTAGTTGGACTCTAATATTCGTGTATAATATAATAAATTCAGATTTTTCGTTTGTTTTATAAGCGGTTTTGTCTCAACAACCTTGGTAGAGAATTAAAAAGAGGTTAGTAAATTACACCTGTCTTATACATTTACATGACAAACTTACAATTAGTTTATATATTCTAGCACTCCAAACTGAACTATCTTGTTTATCGTTTTTTGAGGAATTTTACTGAACAAAACTTTTAGAGAACGTCGATTGTGTGGCTAACCGCTAGAATTAGGAAACAATAATTTATTTTCGGCATATTATTTCGGTGAATACTCAGCTAGACAATTTTTGGTACTTTTTCTGGCCTACTGATGAAAATAATTTTTCTAAAATTTCCCGAAAAATCTTTAGAAGTTATAAAAATTTTGTGATCCTTCAGAAATTAATTTTTAGTATATGTTTCACCAGGTCTTCCCTGTGGCGAATATTCTAACGCCTAGCTGTCAAATTTACATAATACGAAGAAAATTTGAATTTGTTAAATTTCATCAAATTCCATACAAATTTTAAAAATTTAAAAAAAGTTGAAGTTTCATTTTTGTGAAAAATTTTTAAAATTTCGAAAGCCTAAAAATTAAAATAAAACAATTTCAAGAATTAAAAATTATTTAACAAATTTAAGATTAGGAAATGGAAAAAATTAAAATTATTTTATTAATTTACGAATTTATTTCAAGAATTTTTTTAACATTCAAAAATATCGAGAATTTCAAGGGATTAACCATTTCTAGAAACTTAAAAATCGTCAGTTTTATACAAATTTAAGTTTTTTAATGCTGAGGAAATTTAAGGCTAATTTATAAATTTTTTACAAATTTCCAGAATTTAGAGAATTTCTTAAATTTAAGAAATTTAATTTTTTGACTGCAAGAAATTTAAAAAATTGAAAAATTTAAAATTTTTGGATTTTAAAATTTAGGAAATTTAATTGCAGATTTTAACAATTAAATAATTGCAGATTTTTTAATTGCAGATTTTAATTGCAAAATTGAAATTAAAATTATTTTATTAATTTAAGAATTTATTTCAAGAATTTTTTTAACATTCAAAAAGATCGAGAATTTCAAGGGATTAACAATTTCTAGAAACTTAAAAATCTTCAGTTTTCTACAAATTTAAGTTTTTTAATGCTGAGGAAATTTAAGGCTAATTTATAAATTTTTTACAAATTTCTAGAGTGTAGAAAATTTCTTAAATTTAAGAAATTTAATTTTTTGACTGCAAGAAATTTAAAAAATTGAAAAATTTAAAATTTTTGGATTTTAAAATTTAGGAAATTTAATTGCAGATTTTAACAATTAAATAATTGCAGATTTTTTAATTGTAGATTTTAATTGCAAAATTGAAATTAAAATTATTTTATTAATTTAAGAATTTATTTCAAGAATTTTTTTAACATTCAAAAAGATCGAGAATTTCAAGGGATTAACAATTTCTAGAAACTTAAAAATCTTCAGTTTTCTACAAATTTAAGTTTTTTAATGCTGAGGAAATTTAAGGCTAATGTATAAATTTTTTACAAATTTCCAGAGTTTAGAGAATTTCTTAAATATAAGAAATTTAATTTTTTGACTGCAAGAAATTTAAAAAATTGAAAAATTTAAAATTTTTGGATTTTAAAAATTTAGAAAATTTTATTGCAGATTTTAACAATTAAATAATTGCAAATTTTTTAATTGCAGATTTTAATTGCAAAATTGAAATTAAAATTATTTTATTAATTTAAGAATTTATTTCAAGAATTTTTTTAACATTCAAAAAGATCGAGAATTTCAAGGGATTAACTATTTCTAGAAACTTAAAAATCGTCAGTTTTCTACAAATTTAAGTTTTTTAATGCTGAGGAAATTTAAGGCTAATTTATAAATTTTTTACAAATTCCCAGAATTTAGAGAATTTCATAAATTTCAGTAAATTTAAGAAATTTAAATTTTTGATTGGAAGAAATTTAAACAATTGAAAAATTTTAAATTTTTGGATTTTAAAAATTTAGGAAATTTAATTGCAGATTTTAGTAAGTTCCAAACAAATAAAAATTTAAAATTAAATTTATCAATTTCATCAAGTTTTCAGAATTTAAATCTTACTCTTGTCTAATCATATTTTACCAATTTCAGAAGAAAATAGCAATTTCAAGAAATATGCGATTTTTATTTTCTCAGAAATTTCAAGAAGCTTGTTTTAATTTAAAAATTTCAAAAATTTGGAGATTTCGAGCAAAATTTTATGAAATAGTTTTAAGAATTTAAAAATTTGTAATAATTTCAAAAATTTTCTAGAAATTTAAATTATTTTTAATATTTTCTGGTACTGTAACAATAATTTTTTTGTTTTTTTCCAGTTAAATTTTTTAAATTTTCGACTAATTAAAATATTACTGATTTGTTCAAATTTTTTTGATCCTTAAAACACTTTAACTTCTTAATGGGTGTAATTCTTTGTATTTAATAAAATTCTTAAATTTTTTAGAATCTGTCGGCAAAAATTTGAGAATAAAATTCATAATGAATGATATTGAAAGTTCTGTGAATTCTTAAAATATTTAAATTTTCTTCAAAATGTTTTAAATTCTTGAAATATAAAATTCTTATATTTATAACGTTTAGTAATTGTAATTTTCTTAAAATGAAGAAATTAATCTTAAACGTTAAAAATCTTAAAAACTTAAATCTTAACAATAAATACATTATATAGTATTTGTACTTTTGTAGTTATTAAAATTAATTTATTCCTAAAATACGTAGAGGAGCAATTTAGGGGTCCATTAATGTTGATCCAAGCTTCATCCTTAAGAATAGTCACTATAGGTAAACACTGCAGATTCAATAAACCTTGTTATCTCCACATAGTGATCCAACTTTGATACACTTGGAACAAATCATGGACAAGAAGTTCGTTTAAAACTCATGATTTTACCAAAATACGATTTAATTTGATGGAAAATGGTCTGCAGAGTTAGGCTCCGAAGCACAATAATTCATCACTCATTCAACTGTAGCGCCATTAGCATCCTAATAGCTTCTCACGTTGGCACAGTATTTGTAATACTACTTTTCACTGTTAATTGATCTGTCAGACACTGATTTTTAGTTTAACTTTTGTCTTAACCCTCTATCACTTGATATATGTAGCCTAGCTTATTCCATCTCTAACGTCCGATCTTACTACTGCCATCTCTTAATATTGATAAATCAAGTTTATCGTTAGTATTTGTCAATGGTTTCTCCTCTTATCTTAATTGCCAAGTGCCTAAATTATTCAGGTTTGACTCTTATATGCTAGGATCTATCGATTTCCGTAGTGAATTCCTGTGGACCTTCGACAACCTTTTGAGATTCGTTTTAAAATTTACGAATAGAGCTTCAGGACAGCCGCCCGAGAAGGGTCAAGCCATTCGAAATCTATACCGACAAAAACCAAGTTAAGATTTTCTTTGGATTTCAGAATATTTACAATTTATTTGTAACTATTTGATAAAACCTCGAATTTGATTTAAGAGGAAGGGCACCAGAAACCGCTCAACCTGAAACTTCTGGTGTTAGAAAAAATTGTGAGTATAAAAATGGGCGTTCAGAAGGTACAGCTCGTAAAGCTTTACAGCTCTACATTCTGGAAATCTAAAGCCTAAGGTAATTAAGGGCGTTGGTCACCAGATACTTTAGATGACCAATCCAAGCTCTTCCGACGTCGAACCAGTATTAAAGTCATTTATGCAGTTTTTGAATTTTTATGGCTTTTCGGTTTTTAGATTAGCTTTTTGTGTTTTTAAACTTTTGGGTTAGTATAGTATGTTTTTAAGTTTATGGGTTTTACGTTTTTAGGATTTCGGGCATTTAGTCTCCGGTTTTTTGATTTTTTTTGGGGTTTTTAGCTTTAGCGTTTTCAGACTAGACTTTTAAACTTTTTGGGTTGTTAGGTTTTTTGAGGGGAACACTCAAAAACCTAGAAGTCTAAATTTTAAGCTTTTGCGATGTTAGACTTTAATTTTTAGGTTTTAGATTTTTATGTTTCTACGTTTTCAGGTTTTCGGGTTTCTGGATTTAGATTTTAAAGTTTTTGTTTTTTGTTAGGTTTAAAGTTGTTACATTTTGGATTTTTTTAATTTTAGATTTTAAACTTTTTAGATTTTATAGTTTTAAATGTGTAGGATTCTTCTAGACGTTTGGGTTTTTGGGTTCTTAGACGTTTTTTAGACCTCAAAAGGGTTGGCTACCTTATATAGAAAAAAATAATACAGAAACTCAAAATCCCGTCAATCTTGCAGATCAAAGGAATCGTAATACTCATATCGTTTCTACTGATAATTCTACTTCAAATGTTTCAAGCTATTTTGTGGTTAGCTTAATTCGTTAGGTTAGTATGGCATCGACGAATGTATTGGAGCGAATTGTGGATTTAATTCTTCGTAAATGCTTCGTCAACCTTGCAGACACAGATCAATGGAGTTGTATCGCTCGTATCGTTTCTACTGATAGATGTACCACAAATGTTTCAAGTGACAGCAAAAGTCTAAAAATGCCTATAAAATTGAATTTTTTTTATTTATTTTAAACAAAATATTTTTCTGGATTTTATTCTGGATTTCTTTTCCGGTAATTTCTAGATTTTTTTTTCGGGATTTTTTTTTTTCTGGATTTTTACTTTTCAACTGTTCTGGATTTTAAAGTTTCTGGATTTTTTTTTCAGACAAATGTAGTGATCCCATCTCAAAGCCAGAAAATTTTAAAAGTCTAAATACCCAAAAACCTACAAAACGACAAAGTTTAATAATTTTAAAGTTTAAAAACTCTAAAATCTTAAAATCCCCGAAGGCGTCAAATTTATTAATTTTTTATCATTGGTAGAACCCCAAAAACTAAAAAGCACAGCATTAACAGAGCTAAAAGTCTAAAAATCCAAAAATCCAAAACCTAAAAATCTCTAAAATGTGAAAAACCGTTAATTGATATAAAAACCAATCCCAAAACCCTAAAAACTTAGAAACCTAAAATCTCAAAATCCTAAAAATTCAAAATGCTAAACACCTAAAAATCTATAAATTTTAAGTCCGAAAAACCAAAAACCCGAAAATTTAAAAACTTAGAAATCTAAAAGTCTAAAAACTAAAGCAACATAAACTACTTTAATATAAGTTCGACGTCGAAATCCAAGCTTGGCCATCCGAAATATTCATAATCTAATTCTCTGACGGGCTTTACCTTCTAATAACTTTAAATTCAAAATTGTTTCAAACACTAGAAATTTTAGGTGGTATTCCTGATGCCCATCCTTGTCAAACTCGAGTTTTTGTCAAGCAGCTAGACATGGTAAATTTCCTGAAATTCAAGGTTTAAGATTTTTGGTTTACAGACTTTTCCGAGAATTTCGGTTTTTAGATTTAGATTTTCCAGTTTTAGACTTTTAGACTAAGTATGTATTTAGGTTTAAGTGTTTTAGGTTTTTAAATTTCGTGAGTTTTAAACTTTTCGATTGTTAGACAGTGAAATTGAAAAATTTTTAAACCTAAAAAATTAATTTTAACAAATTTAAGCGCAAATTTTAACTAGCAAAATGCTTTCAAGCTTTGTGGGAGCAAAAAGGGCCAATATGACAAATTTTCAGGCCTCCATATTGATATTGGCAAGAACATTTTTTAACCTAAAGTAAGGGAATTTTATTTAGTAACGGGCCAAACAGTTTCAGAAAGGCAATTTAAATTTTTTTTGATTTTGTTTAATGCCAGAATTTATGCCCTACATAATCCAGATTAAAATAATAGAGCAGGTCTGGTTTGAATTTTTGCTGTTCGTAAAATAATAATAATTAAAATAAGCTTACTATGAGTCAAGCTTAGAAGTTACTATTTTTATTTGCCTCATCCAATTATATTTCTTGAGGCCGGAAATTAGACCTAAGGAGGTTTTAAATTGGTATCCCTTCAAATTTCTTCCAATAAGTTACCTTTATTCCCCCATTCTCGCTCTTATGGAGTTGATTTCAATCAGTTGAAGTGAGTTTAACACATCTTTTTGTATTAGTGAATTAGTGATCATGCCAAAAATAACAGAACATAACTTGTATTTTATCGAGAATCCCTTTTTCCGCGTCAGAAATATTATGAACAATACATCTCCTTAGATCACAAACGACTTCAATTTCAATCAACTTAAACAAAATTGTTTTTCCAAAAGTTTGCTAATACAAATTTCACCGATCCCGCCGCCACTCAAATTGGTTTGACGCTGTTATTTTTCAAAACTTCTGATGTAAGTTTGTCCCATCTCACAAAAAATAAATAAACAAATCTAACAAATCGCGAACGAATATATTAATCTCCAGAGGGCAATAAATTATGCTTGTATCAACACAGCAGCACAAACATATTTGTCAACATTTTGTCAAATTAAATAACACACAACATCATCACCTCCCCTTCCCCCTTCCCTACCACCACACTTAATGACACCGTAAACTAAACAACTCCCTAGCCTCCTTAACATCAAATAGTCAAACATCATTGCTATATGTAAACAAGAAATGTAAATCAATTTTTCTTAAGAAATAAATGTGCGCGTTCCTCCCACACTTCCAACCACCCATCATTTAAAGTGTCCAAATAAATTTCCATAGTTTTTCTCATCCCATCTCGCACAATAACGGTATCATATCTCATCTCAGACGTTTTTCTGTATATTCATCAAATTTATCTTAAATATAATATATACAACATTTTTTTATTTTATGTTACAGATACGAAAAATAGAAAAATCGGAAAAAATATTTTCTCTTCATCAAGAGCTATACGTCTAAACGAGTACATATAGATGAAAATTGAAAAACATGCGGGAATTTTTGATTTTATTATTTTTTTTATTTATCTTGTATACATTTTGATGAATCTTTCATCAACGGGTTTTTTTTTACTCGTGTATAAAAATTTTCCGTCTTTCCCGGGGAATTTTTTATTTTTCCAAAATACAATAACAAAATAAAAATCTTGTTCATATTATGTGTGTATATGTATTTGTGTGTGTGTGTGTAAAAGTGGAAAATATACTTTTGGGAAATGTATACATACTAAATAAAATTTGTTGTTTATTTTTAAATTTTCCAACGAAAAAAAAAAAAACAAAACTTTTCGTTTAGATATTTCTCTTTCCAGAAAATCAACAAAAAGTTACATATAAATATAAAGATGCGAGATAAGAAATCATATCCAACAACAACTATAACAAATAAAAAATAAAACTAAACAACTTATGCACAGCAGAATAAATATTATGTATATACACATAGATAAGTAAAACACAAGAATTTTCCTTTTTCCGAAAACCAAAAAAAAAAACACAAAAAACAAGAAAATCTATTGACAAGAGTAATAATAATGATAATAATAAGCGAATGATATGGATCGGGCGGAATTTTCATGTTTGTGGTTTGTATCCGGGATTGGTGGGTAGTGGTATATTATGGTGGTGGGTTTATGGCTTTTGGGCTTGTTTTTTTCAGTTTGGAACGTATTTTCTCTCTCTGCTTTCTTTTGTTGATTTGTTTCTTGCAAAAAATATTTTATTATTCGAATTAGAGTTTTCTTGTTTTTTTCAACATCATTTAAGATTTCCATCTCTCCCGGTGAGCGTATCTGGGTTATATAGGAACAAAAAAACAAGAAATGTACAAATAAACTTCTAAATTTTATGTTGGTTTACTTGTGTGGTGAAAATACGATTTTCGTGGAAAATTGTCTAGGATGGAAAGAGTTTTTCGATTTTTGGTTTTTGTTTTTTGAACAAAACACAACACAAAGTTTAGCAGTTTAATAAACAATAATTTAACAGTCAATTGGGATTACCAATTTGTTGAAATTCTTTTTTTGTATTATTTGGTGGGTGTACGAATTGGATTTTTTTTTTTGAAGAAAATTTTTGGGTATCCCCTTTATGTACATACATAATTTCATAATAAATTGAAAGTCAATATTCAGGATACGCAATATACAATAAATAAAATTTTCCATGCAACCTTCAATATTCAGAAAGCTACATATTTTGAAATTCTGATTTTGGAGGCTTGAGTTCAGTATCCAAACAAGACACTTAGCAACAAAAAAAAAAAAAAAAAAATTGAAGGCCGCGAAATATGTTAACAAGAATCGTTCCACAACAAACGAACATTTTTGGTGACCTTGAAATGATCCATCAATTCCACCTCAAAAACAATCAACTTTCTCCTAGAATATCTTTGTAGGGGTATTTAAATTCACAATATTTTGGAGGATCAATTTGTAAATAACCGTCCAGTTTAATTAAAAAAACGGTTATTAGGGTGAAAAAAAAATCGAAAATGCTCACTTAGTCCGGAATGGGTTTCAGCTCCAATTCAAAAATGCCAAAAGAAGGAGGCACAAAAATTCTATTGATATTTATGGTATCTAATGAATGCCCAAGTCAAATTTAACCATTTGATTAACTTGTTTTAACTATTGGCGGCATACTGAGTCTTCCAAATAGAGTGTAATCCGTCGAAGAATTATTATTAAAGAGATTTTGTTCAAACTTAATTTTTTCAAGGAACGGCTGTACCGCATCTAATGCCTCAAAATCATTCAAACATTTTATTTCCATTAATTCTATTCGACACTCTTCGAATTACCAACTCACAGCCCAATTTCCATTAGGTAATCATTCAGTGAAAGGCTGAACCCACCAAACGTCCGAAACAAATGGCGAACGACATGCTTTTATTTAACCGACAATGAGCAAAATTTCATTAAATAGAAACGACGAATTTTAATTTTTCTTTTTAATTTTAATAAATTTAAACCCATTATTTGATTCTAAATACACACACATACATACATACATACATACACATCTAATATTATTCCAGAATTAATTATTCTTATGGGATTAAATTTAATCCTAATTTTCAGTAACAAAAAACAGTTATAGCCGAACTCAACGCTCCAGCCGCAAGCAGTTAACATAGTTTAGAAATTGTGTTGTCTTGTATTGTCTTATTTACTAACTATCAACCGCCATGGTGTCTGGAACCGGGTTGATTCTCTATTACTAACATACCATTCCTTTCCCTCGATCTTGTTATTCGTAAAAGGGTGTACGGTGGACCCGGCGTATCCGGTAAACTTGCCTTAGGCTTGGTCGTACACACTAAATCAATCAATCAATTATTTGATTCTAAAAACTTGTAAACTGTTGGTATTTCTTTTAATTTGGTTGAATTATTGAAATTCAAATTCTTTAATTTATGTAAATTCTTAAATTAGTTATAAAATCCCAAAATTCAAAAAATATTAATTTCTCAAAAAATTAAATTTCGAAAAATTTGCAAAATATTTTAAGTCTTAAAAAATTAAAGTTATTAGATTACTTTCTTAAAGTTCTCTAATTTCTTTCTTGTAATTTCTAATATGCAACCGGTCCTTAGACCATTTTTAATGAGTTTTACAAATGTGTTTGTATATTAGCACGTTGATTTATGTTTTTTAATTGAAAGACGGGCAACGTAGATTTGCGTAAACGTTTCCAGGAATTTTTGAAGAAATTAAATAAATATACGTAAATCTACGTTACCCGTCTTTCACATTGGAATGAAAAACGTAAATCTACGTGGCCCGTCCGTTAAGTGTTAGTATTTACGAACAACCATTCAACGAAACCGACTGATAGGCAGAATTCTATAGTTTTAACCCCATTGGTATTTAATTTTAATGTATATGATTTTAATATGTTCCGAAAATTGTAAGAGACTTTAACCAGTTTCGAACTGATTAGCTTATTATGATATGAAAAAATCAATCTTCTCATCAGGTCGTGGCAACTGCACTGATTGTACCACAATTTTACATTCTATGTACAGAATGTAATGTGCAGATTGTATTAATAAATTTTACTGATCCAAATTCTCTTACAATTTTTTTTTTCTTCAACAGCCCTATTTCTGTGTAAGCTAATTTTTCTATAAATTATATTTAATATTTCTTTTGGATTCTCTTACAATCTTCAGAACATATTAAAATCATATACATTAAAATTAAACACCAATGGGATAAACCCATCATACTAAAGTGATTATGCCAAACGGAAGATAAACCTGTATACGTCTGAAAAAATTTTACGGCTAGAAAAAAGCTTTAAAATATTATCAATTTTTAAATTGTGTGATTATAGGTTTCATGATAGTAGTTGTTGACTTGGTAGCTATAGTTATTGAAATCGAAGTTTAAATCTTAATATTTTGAAACTCAAATTACATTCGAATTTATGTAAAAAGTAAGTTTAATTAAGCTTTAATTAAAATTGAAATTGTAAGAACTTGTTTAGAGAGTATTGATTACAATTTATATCAGTTGGTTCAGATTTTTCAAAAACTCGAAGATATTTTGTCAGTTTGAGCCGTAAAGTTATTTTTAAAGCTTACAGCTGACAATTAGCAACTCCAGTACATTGATGTAGTATGATACTTGTGGAACGTTGTTGAAAAAAATCACAAGTTTCTGATTAGGAAAAACCATATTAAAATAAGAAATTTTTTGACAAAAATTTTTAATGAGATAAGTCACGTAGTATAAAATCCCTGTAGTAGCCTCATTTTAGAATTAATGCCTAATTAAATTTTCACTGGTGATACAAAAATGTCCAGGTTTGTTTTGTGAATCAGTACTGTGAACTCATCTTCCATAGACGCGGAAAATTGATTTTTGAAAATCTATTTTCATATCAGAAACCATGTGAAAATCTTGAAACCAACTTAACAAATATAGCTGATCGAAGTGAAGATAAAAGCTTTGGTGAAACATTTTTAATGAAATGCTTAAACTATAATAAGCTTGAATTTTTCTTTATCAGGACAATTAAAACCTTCCATGATTTGTCATTTAAACAAAAATTTAAAATTTTTAAGCTGCTGCAAAGCTTCACAGGACGTATGAAATTTATTAAATCTGCTTTGGTTCGAATATTATTAAATATTACATAATTTACTCATTTTTGAAAGTTGTGCTCGAAAAATTGCCAAAACTTTTAATACAAAAAATGCCTGTTGAAAAAAGGTGTAAGCAAGATTTTATTAAAAAATAATTCTTTAAACTCGTTCGTATGAAGGTTTATCGTTTTCGCATGAATCGATGTTTTTTACAAAATTCCTTAGAAATTTAAATACGAAAAAGCTTTATGGTTCAAAGCTTAAAGCTTAAACAATAAAACATACGTTAAAAGCACAATATTTTAATCGAGAATTTCTCTTTTTCAAGTATACACAGCTCATTCAAAAATAAAGCGATAGGAGTACATTTTGAAAATGGCCGAGCTGGCCTAAGTTTGATAAAAGTTTTACGAAGGAGGATTCGATTTAGAAATAGCTGCTAAATATTTATAATCCAACTTTTTTCAAACTGGTCTCACAAAATATAAAGCTTATGATTTTTTTAAAGTCTCAGTTAATCATGTAAAGCTTCTAATTTTTTTTATAGTAGCCTTCTAATAAGGTGCGTAAATATCATACATTTAGCGTTATCGCTTTATAAAGTTTTCAAATTGAAACCTCAGTATTAAATGGTTATTAAAAAACTTGTGTGTTTGTGTTAAAACATATATTTTTGACACATTTTAGAAGAGTGAATAAGAAAAAATCATTTTAAATCATAAAGCTCATTAAGCTGATCAATGTAAAACTATTGATCTCTATTAGGTAAAACCCATTTATTTAAAAACGCTCGCAGATTTTGTAATTTCAATCTAAATAGAAAAGCTTTTAACATGAGAAACTTTCAATTTTTTTAAGTTTATCTAAAAGCTCCCATTTAGAAAGCAGTGCAACAATCAATTAATACAAATATTTCTATAATCTGGTTTCAAAAATTAAAGCTTCCAAATTTTGAAATAATATTTTTGCTAATTACATATTTATTAGAATCGAAGCTTTTCAAAAAAATAATCATTAATGATTTGATCAGTTGCATGCAATTAAAATATTACTATTTACAGATTAGTTAATATTGTAATTATACAATACTTAAAGCTCCAAAAATAAAATGTATATAAAAAGCTAATCATTTTAATCAAAAAGCTTTTGCATATGGTTTTTGTCCTAGTGTTGTAAAGAGTTTTACTAAGGTATTTCATTTTTAAATTAAAAGCTTATACAACATCTTCCATTTATGAATGCAGCGCTAGCATTTTTTTTTTTCAAATCGCTTTCAAAAATACATTAAATTTAGATTAGTCGATTTTTTATTGCCGCTTTAACCTGTGAAGCTTTGAGGAACGAAGAGCAACAATTAATTAATTAAAACTAGTTCTTTTGACTGGTTTGTTTGAATGTTTATTATTTTAGGATGAATTGATGCTTTTTACAAAATTCCAAAGAATTTCAATTTATGATATAATCCTACCTATCAGTCGGTTTCGTTGAATGATTGTTCGGAATTACTAATATACTTCTACGTGTTAATTTGTAAAATAAGAGAATTTGGCTATATTAGTAAAATTCGCTAATAGAACCTTCGTAATACATTCTGTATATATAGAAATTAAAATTGTAGTTCAATCAGTCCAGTCACCACGGCCTAATGAGAAGATTGATTTTTCATAATCACAAGCTCATCAGTTCGAAACTGGATTAAGTTCTCTAATTTCTTGAAATTTGATAGGTTATTGGTATTTTTCAACTTCAAATTCTAAAAGCTCTGCAACACCAAAATCACATTTTTGGCATATTTATATTACAAATATTAAATTATTTAATTTTTTTATATTAAATAAATATTTCTAAATTTTATAATTATCTTAAATTCCTGAAATTTAAAAAAAAGGTTTCAGAATTTTAAGACTTCAAATAAAAAATGCTTACGAAATTCTGACAATTCCTTCCCGTCAAAAATATTGTAAATTCTTGAAAAGTTTCAAATTTCTAGAATCATAAAATTCTTAAATCGATGAATTGGACATTTTTAAAATTGTTAAAACTTAAAATTAAGTTTCTTAAAAATTCTCAAGCGTACTAAAATTGCCTAAATTTAAAAATATATACATACCTAGGTTTTAAGATTTTACTTCAATTTAAAATTTTATTTAGATAAATTCAGCAACTAAAAGTACTAATTATTCTTCAACTTGCATAGATCATATTTTTTTATGGCAACCTTTAAATTCTGGTTTTATTTTTTCATCTACGATTTACTGGTACTATTTTTGGTCTGTCGCCTTATGATTTAAAAAATAGTAATATTCAACCAAAATAAGTAAATGGTTCTATTTTGTAGAAATGGAATCCTTGCTAGTGGAATAATAGTGGAAAGAAGCTCTGTTAATTCAAGATTCACATTTAACCTTTTCCAATTTTTTGTATGTACCTTCTTAAATATTGTGAAGTCAAGTGAAAAGATTAAGGTAACTCGAATAAGAGATCAGTTCCTAAAAGATTGGATGACACCTAGTTTAATGAAAATGATTAAAATTAAAAATAATATAGAGATCAAATACGCTAAACATCCTAACAATTTACATCTTAAAGGTAAATATTTATCATATGGTAGGTTTGTATTATGATAACATTTTTAATAGTAGTGCGTTAGATGTCAGGAAACAATGGACCGTCATTAACAACTGTATTGGTAAGGGAAATAAACCAAGCAATATGCTAAAGAGTCCGTCTTTAAGTCAGCCTTTGATGTACGTTATTAATCTTTGTCTAATGCAAGGCACCTTTTTTTTTTATTTAAAGTAGGCGATCCATAAGCTATGACTAATTATCGCCCTATATCTTTGCTTTCTGTCTTTTCGAAAGTTCTAGAAACACTTATTAAGGGGCGCTTGCTTGATTTTTTAGATACAAATAAATTTTTAAGTGCGGTTCATTATGGATTCAGAAAATATCGGAGTACTGAAGATGCCATAAATTACTTGTGCGGCAATATCATCGATGGGCTAAATATAAATAAAAATATAGTAGTCTTATTTCTAGATCTTAGAAAAGCGTTTGCTTTAGTTGAACATGATATTCCATTGAGCAAACTTTATAGGCTCTTGGAGTACGATGCATCGTGCTTGAATTATTCAGGAGTTATCTCAGTAATAGAAAACAGCAAGTATATATTAATGGTATTTGTAGTGATTTTCTGGGTTATGACTGTGGAGTGCCTCAGGGTTCGGTTTTGAGGGTCAATTTTATTTCTAATTTATATTAATTCGCTATGCAACCTCACTTTAAATGGCTTCTTGGTTGCTTTTGTGTTGCTATCTCTTATCAGTCTAATTCATATGATGAATTAATTTTATTAATTACCGAAGATTTAGTTGTAATTAGAAAATGGCTAGATATTCATAAATTATGTTAAGCGATAAATCCAAATTTATGTTTTTTAGTTTCTCCAAAAAAATATCACATGAGTTTTCGAATTTAACTTACCATTCTGGAGATTGTTTGGGGCTTAATTGATCCACAAATTGTGTTAAAATTGCCAATATAGTTTCGATACATGGGTTTATTACTCGAGAGTCAATTAAATTGTAAAGAGCATTTTATTATCACAAAAAACAAGTTATTAATGGGTATTCGGAAACTATATTATGGAATGTTTAATATTATTATGGAATACGGTATTACTTTTTGGGGTGGTACATATAAAACTAATGTCAAAGTGATCTTCAAAATGCAAAAATTTGCCTTAAGGAGTGATTTCGTTTAAAAATAAGTATGCTGAATCTAAAAAATTATTTGAAAATTTTAGTGTACTTCCTTTAAATAAGCTTTCTATTTATAAAACTTTAAAAACCTTCTACAAAAATTGTTGTTATTTTAAAACAAGAGTAAAGAGAGTTGTTAATCTAAGAAAAAATAATCTATATAGGATACCTCTTACCAAAAAAGAATGTTGTTGTAAATTTTTAAACTGTATTGCTCGTTATCTTTTCAACTATGTTCCCGATGACATTGCTGTGTCTAAAAATTTAAGTATTTTATAACGTTTTTATTAACTCGCTTTCTTGTATGTCTGTCCGGTACAAATTTTGAAATCGATTTTAAACCAACTTCCCGATAACCTAGAGACTTGAAATTTTGAACATAGCTCAGAACTCGATGACAATGCAATATTCAATAGCTTGCGATATATTTCGGCTCCAGGTGATTCTGTAAATTACGTTTTTCGAGATCGTTACAATAAACCGACGTCATATAGTATACTGTTTTTTTATGCATACAAAATTATAGTAAGGAAAAATTTAAAGTGTATTTCAATCAAGACCTGATAAAAATTGAATTAATTATTTCGCGACAGGTTCGATAGGTTGCCGAACAAAAGTTGGTTCTAAGTTTGTTATCCTCCAAGAAACTGAATACATAATCATAAAATATTCAAGTATCTGAATACATGAATACAAAATAACCGAGTACTAGAAAATACATCAGCACCCTTGTTGGCAGCACTAAAAAAGCAGAAAATAAATTAAATATAAAAACTTTTTAATATATAACGTTTTTAAAATGGACTAAAAAGAAGAAAATAATTTTTCCTTGCCTCACAGTACAGAAAATTCTGAGAATTTACGATTGTTAGTTTTCAGCAACTATGAGAATATTTGGAAAATTTAAAACGAAAAACTTGGAGCGTATATAATGGTATAATACCTACAATTCTAATGGCTTCATAATACATACTAAAGAAAGCTAACTATGGTATTAAAAGAATTATAGTTAACATCACATACTTGACAGAGAGCATAATTAAATTGTTAATGAACCATGTATCAAAACTTCGTTAGATGCGCTCCACGTTTTTCGTTTTAAATTTTCCAAATATTCTCATAGTTGCTGAAAACTAACAATCGTAAATTCTCAGAATTTTCTGTACTGTGGGGCAAGGAAAAATTATTTTCTTCTTTTTAGTCCATTTTAAAAACGTTATATATTAAAAAGTTTTTTTTATTTAATTTTTTTTCAAATAAATTGAGGAAATGGCTTGAAAATATTGATTTAAACAGTAATGTATTTGGTAATTTAAATATTTACATTTTTAATAAACGTATGGTGCTTAGCTATCAATTTTTTGTATTAGTGGTAATTTAGTTTTTAATACATTGTCTCTGCAATTTTTTGATAATTCAGAATCGGTGCTTTTTAAAACGGATGAATCTTATTGCAAAAAACCCCTACATAGTTTCGAGAGTAAAAAAATTTTTACAAGCAAGACAATCTATTGAGTCTTGTAACTTGTATCAGTTGTTTTAAATATTAATGTTACTTTGAGCATTTTATAACTAAATTGTAAAAATCATAAAGTTCTATCTTCTGTTCTAAATCCCAAATACAAATATGAAATAATTAAATAATTTGTTTTTTTTAATAATTGTGACTTAGAGAATCGTAAAAATTTTCTAAAACAAAAATTGTAAAGTTTAACTTTGAATAAATTAATAAATAAATTCAAACATTAAATTATTCTGGTATATTTTAGATTTATAAATATTTTACGAAGAGGAGAAATTGTTAAGCGTTTTGCAATTCAGTTTCGATCTGCGATTTCTCCTCTTCGTAAAATATTTATCAATCTGGAATATACTAGAATAATTTAATGTTTGAATGTAGAACCCGTATACGTTAACCTAACGTGCCAACACGAGAATAAAACCACTTTTACCAATACGTTCAACCCCTGGTGTGTATGAATTTAATCAAAAAAATTTCATCAAAGACGGATAAACCTTATATATAGAAACGGTATCATAATGAAAATTTCATTTAACTTTATTAGAAAAAAAACTTCAGTCAGTTACAAAAAAATCAAATACACACCCAGAGGTGTCGTGTTGACAGGAAGGTTAAATACACTAATGTCGAAATCGATTGATTTTTTCCCCTCATTCGAGTACACTCGACAGAGTACCCTATTTTTTAACCGTCAATCGAATGAAAATACTATTTGCACTATTGATTGCATGTGTTCGTGTGTTGTGTCAAAATAAACATAACAATAATAATAATAATAAAATTTAATAAAACTGAATATTTTGACAAATTAATTATTATATACCAATTTTTTATTCTTTTATAATGAACCAATTATGAACCAAATTCAAAATGCCGCCTAAAATCAAAATGTCATTACGACAAATCGAAATGTCATAAATCAAAATGTCATTACACAAAATGTCATTGTCATATTTGTTGGTGTTTGTAAAAAGAGGGGTTACTCGACCAAAAAAGCTAGAGTAGCAAAAATTGCACTAGTGCAAAACTAGTACAAACAATTTTTACCCTTAACGCATTTTTTTTCTTCAATGAGACAGTTTGACAGCCAATCGAGTACTCTTTTTACACTTCGAGTGCAAATTTTCCTTCAATCGAATTCGACATAAAATTGAAATTGTTGGAAGTTTTTAAGGGGAAATGTAAAATTCGCTAATACTACTAATATATATATATATATATATATATATATATATATATATATATATATATATATATATATATATATATATATATATATATATATATATATATATATATATATATATATATATATATATATATATATATATATGAGGCATTCTTTGTCAACGGGAGACCCCCCTCTGCCCAAAAATTGTTGAAGTTTTTTAGAACGTGTTTGGTCACATATTGAAGCCTATCATCTCTAGTTTTTGAAACAGCGTGGCAGTTTTTGAAAACGCATGATGGCAGACCAATATGGCGGCTCAAATGCGACGACCACCTCCTGAGATGCCGTCTTATCAAGCTAACGCTCGCCCAAGTCACAATAAAATTATAGGAAAACCTTATCATTATGTATTTTAAGTCGCTGATTACGAATCCAACATCACATTTGACTAAAAACGCTGTATGCCGTTCCTAACCTCAAAAAAGTTTAGTAAAAAGCAGTTTTTTGTATTTAACGATGGTTGATGTTATAATAAAATTATGAGGAAAGTTTACCTTTATATGTTTTTGGTCGCTGAATACGAATTCAACATCATTTTTGACTGAAAAAGCTTTGGATCGTCCTTAACCTCAAAAATCCTCTTAAAAATCAATTTTTGTATACTTAACGATCGCTGAAGTAGACACACAATCATAAAAACAGCTTATATTTATATATTTTTATTCGCTAGATTTATATTATCTAATCGTATTTGTCGCTGAAAACGCACTACGATATTCCTAACCTAAAAAAAAATCAAAAATGCAGTTTTTTGTGCCTAGCGATCGCTCAAATCATCATAAAATCATGAAAATAACTTATTATAATTCAGATTCAATTATTTAACTCGTATCTGACCTCATTCTTGACTGAAAACGCATTTGTTTATTTCTAACCTCGAAAATCCCAAAATTGTTTCAAGAAGCAGTTTTATGTGTTTAACAATCGTTCAAGTAAATCCGCACTTGGAAACGTGACTAAATTCGCCTGTTTGGTAACCCTTAAAAGTGGACTTGCATTCCATCCTACACGTCAGTTAATGATAGATAAGAAACTATTTATCTCAAAATTTGAAGTTGAGCATGCTTTTAGTTCCGGAGATAACAGATCTCAAATTTGTGTTTATGCTTATAACTAATATCGATATTACAGTAAAATATAGTAAATACTAAGATGTATTCAAGTCTTAGTGTTATTTACTTACCCTTAGCTTTACCCAGAAACAACGATGTGGACGTGGCAGCAGTGTGTTTCCTTGGGGTGCTTGATTCCCGTGGAGTCCACTTGCCTATCACGATCCGGATTGTTTTATTGTCTTCTGGGTATTATCTTATACTTAATGCATAGAAATGATCATTTTTCATTTTGTTGCATATACTAATAATTTACCAAACTCTGCATCGTAGTACCTTTTAATATGTAGCTCATTGGGTCGACTTAGAGTAAAGCTATGGCTCTTCTGTATTTCTGGAACAGCTGGTGCCTTGTCAAAACGTCTTGTTAGTGAACGAGCAACCTTATCTTGATCTTTCTTACTATAATAAAAAGTTGATATAGTTTCGAAATGATTTTGATCCCACTGAAATAGTTTCTCGGAATAAACTACACAATAAACTACTTCGAGAAGCCTCTCTTTTAAATAATGCTCCAACACCATCTGGTGCTCCTTTGCCATGAGCAGTAGTAAAACAATGCCACTCAGCTGGCACGCCAAAGTCTTCTTTATGGTATTTTAGGTTCATTATTTGGAATTTATTCTTAAAGTGTTGTTTAGCACGTCACTAAAGTAAATAATTTTTTTCAAATAAATATTATTTTTTATGTATGGGATTAAGATTTTATGCATCGTATAAACAGCTGCTGTGTCATTACGTATGCTATCCGATAAGAAAACCAGGCTTTTGTGTTGAAGTTCTGAGTTTTGTTTGTAGTAGTACACCACAGGAAAAATAGTACATTGATCGTTATTAAAATGGAAGGCTTGGGACGCATCCTGTACTACATACTTGTAATTTTCAGAGAAGTCTAAACAAATGAGTACTTCACCTTCTCTAAGATTATTTTTTTTATCCTCGTAGAAGTAAGATTGCTTTTAGCTGATAAAACTGTGAGGTTTTAGGGTTAATAGCTTATCGACAAATTCTCATATAAAATCTTTTGGAGAAATGATCTGTGACAGCAAAGTCAAACGATCTGTTCCAGTCCAGAAACTAAATTGTACTTGTGCAATGTTTTTGTTTTCTAATAGTTCTTCTAAAAAACTTGAAAGAATTTCAATTTTTAGGCATTTTTCACACTCACCTAACCAACATTGCTCTTTCGGATCAGAACAGATAATATCTTTTATACAGTCCTTATAGTTATTCATCGGTTTTTGTGAATCTTCAGTGAGTTCTTTTATATTTAAAGCATCCAATAATAATTTACAATTCTGATGGATTGTGCAAACACAGACTGTATGTGTTCCACTAGAATCTGCAAGAATACAATGTTGCGGACGGAGCTGAGCAAATTTGCTGAAACTTAAAGGAAAGTCTGCATAATTTTGTTTGTATGTTGTATACAACCCTCTTAAATCCATCAACAAGAGTCGTATCTGTATCAAGCTACGACCTTCCGAACTTTTCACGGAAACATTCCCTCTCGTGTACCAGACATTATTCTGCTGTTAGCATCGTTGGTATAAAAATAAATAATTTTCTTGACAGTATCTTCAGATAATTTTCTACCAGCTTTCAGAGTCATATTTCCTAAGATACCCTCTGACGCTCTAAGCATATTAGATTTTTGTGCCAATTGCCAACTGCATCCAAATTCGTTGGCTATTTTATTTACTGGCCATGATGGTACGGCGATTGTGAGAATACTTAATCTTTGCGGATAAGTTTGAAAATTTTTCTTTTAACCCAGTAAGCATCTCATCCAATTCTAATTCCCTTTTTGGTGGAACCACGGTAGCTTCAGGTGAAGAAGATGCAACAGTATTAGACTTAAAATAATCATTAAAAACCGTATTAATGTGATCGCCTGATTCATTTTTATATAAATCGGAGTTGATTTCATCCAATGACTCAGTATCGCGTTTTCTACATTTACTACATATTTTTGCATTTGAAGGAAAGGAAGGAAATTGTCGTTTCTGATTTTTGGATAAATATCGCAAATCAGAACTTTTGTGACCTAAAACATTGTAAGGGTTGCAACATCTATCAGTATGCCCCTTTCTGAGTAGTTGTTCGTTTAGAGGCAACCATTTAAAATCAGACATCTTAGAATTCTAAATTCGCCGTCGCGTTGAGTAATAGAAAATCTAAAAGATTTTCGAGGTTAAAAATAAACAAATGCGTCTTCAGTCAAGAATGAGGTCAGATACGAGTTAAACAATTGAATCTGAATTATAATAAGTCATTTTCATGATTTTATGATGATTTGAGCGATCGCTAAGTAGGCACAAAAACTGCATTTTTGAATTTTTTTTGAGGTTAGGAACATCGTAGTTGCCGCCCCGGTGGCACAGTTGTTCGCATGTTTGCTTTAAGCTCCGGAGGTCCCGGGTTCGATTCCCGGCGGGTGATGAAAAAATTACGGCTGGTTAATGTAAGGATCAATGAATTAATCATTCATTATCCGTTAAAAAAATGATTACGAAACTTCACAATGAAGCGGCCAAATCCCTCCATGGGATGTAGCGCCAGCGAAAAAAAAAAAAAACATCGTAGTGCGTTTTCAGCGACAAATACGATTAGATATAAATCTAACGAATAAAAATATATAAAGATATGCTGTTTTTATGATTGTGTGTCGACTTCAGCGATCATTAAGTATACAAAAATTGATTTTTAAGAGGATTTTTGAGGTTAGGGACGATCCAAAGCATTTTCAGTCAAAAATGATATTGAATTCGTATTCAGCGACCAAAAATATATTAAAGTAAACTTTCCTCATAATTTTATTATGACTTCAACCATCGTTAAATACAAAAAACTGCTTTTTTCTAAACTTTTTTGAGGTTAGGAACGACACACAGCATTTTTAGTCAAAAGTGATGTTGGATTCGTAATCAGCGACTTAAAATACATAATGATAAGGTTTTCCTAAAATTTTATTGTGACTTGGGCGAGCGTTAGCTTGATAAGACGGCATCTCAGGAGGTGGTCGTCGCATTTGAGCCGCCATATTGGTCCGCCATCATGCGTTTTCAAAAACTGCCATACTGTTTCAAAAACTAGAGATGATAGGCTTCAATATGTGACCAAACACGTTCTAAAAAACTTCTACAATTTTTGGGCAGAGGGGGGTCTCCCGTTGACAAAGAATGCCTCATATACATATATATATATTATCAGAGTAATAAGTTTAGCAGTTCAGTTGCTATAGCCTGATGAGATGACTGAAAGATGATTTATTTTTCACAATACTCACAGATCGAAACTGAATTGCAAAACTCTTAACAATTTCTCCTCTTCGTATAATAAATAAATTTGCATTAAAAAATCTTAAAATTTGCATTTAACATTTTTTTTAGGAATTTAAGCAATTGATAATGCAAATTCGGTTGCAATAAGGATTTCGATAATTTTAGGATGCTAAAAATTTGATTCAGAAATTATAAAAATTTTAAGAATTTCATAAGTTAAAATTAGTTTTACGAAATTTAATCATTTTAAGTATTTATTTATTTATTTATGTATATATAAATGTAGTAAGTTTCAAGAACTTTTTCCATTAGGAATACAAAAAAAAGTATCTTATAAATTCATATTAAAAACATAAAAAAATAAAAAATTAAAACTTCAAAAAATGTTTAAAGGAATGAAAAATTAAAAATAATATAGAAACATTAAGTAATTTTAAAGAATGTACGAAAATTCAAATATTTAGACGGCCTTCAGCTATAAAAAATCATGATAATCTTAAAATTCAACAAACAAAAAGAAATTTAAACCATGAATTATTTTTAAGAATTAAGTTTTTTAAGGCTTGATGAAATTAAATTTTAAGAATTTGAAATAAATTTTCGAAAAATATAAAATATCTGTCACTTCTGTCAATGACAAATAAAATTGAAATAAAATTTAAAACTTTAAACAATTCGGGTTATTTAGATCTGTGAAGACTAAGGTTGGTTAGGTGTTATTGTAACTGTAAATTCTAAAAATTCTTCATTTTCTAAACTCATAAATTAGTTCTAAATTTTATTAACCCCAAAATTAAATTCTTGACAGATTTAAATAAAAATATTAAATTATTTAATTTTTGTATTTAATAAATTAAAAAAAATAATTTTAAACGTTTGAGAATTCTTAAAATAATATGAAATTGTTGGATAATTTAATCTTTTATTAATAAAAATGAGATAAATTATTCAATTTTTTGAATAATCTAAATTAAGAAATTTGGTTGAATTTAAATTTTCTTGATTTTTCAAATATGTATATTAATTTTTTTGAAATGCTCGTACCAAATACGTACGATATTCTGACAAATCTAAATATCTACAAAAACAATTCAAAAATTCTTAGAAAATTTAAAATTCCTGAATTGGGTTCTAAATTAATGAGTTATGAAATTTCAAATTTTTTTTTACTTAAATTCTAACCATTCCTAAATTTTTGAAACAATAAATTATAATTTAAACTACATACTGTTATAAATTATATGAAAATTATTTAAGCTGTTAAAATTTTGAAAATTATATCTCAAGAAAATTTAGATGTTAGTCAATTTTGAAAATTTGACAAGCTTCCAGGATTTAAAGCATTTTAGAATTCCTAGAAATTTTAATGATTCAAAGAAAGTAAACAAATATAAAAAAACCAAGACAAAAGAATTTACGTATTTAAAATTTTAAGGGTTATTAAGCTTCTAAATATTGTAATAACTGTTTAAAGAATTGTAAGGATTTCAAAAGTTAAAATTTTTTATATAAAATTTTAAGAATTTTATGATTCCAATAATTTGAAGTAATTAGTAATTATACATGTAAAAGTTTCAAGTTTTAATTAATTTTACGTTGAAACACGTATACAGATAAAAAATTTACATTCTTGGCATATTTAAATTACAAATATTAAATTATTTGATTTTTTCTATTAAATAAATAATATTTCTAAGTTTTTTTAAATTTTTTCAATTTTTTTTTCAATTTAAAAAAAAAATTTAGAATTCTGAAACTTTAAACAAAAAATGCTGGTTTCTAGAAATACTTGGCATACTTACGGAATTCTGTCCGTTCGTTCCCTTCAAATAAATTGTAAATTCTCGCTAAATTTAAAATTCCTAGAATTATAGTGTCTTCGATCTTAACTTTCGCAGATGCAAATGTCAAACCAAAATTTCCTTTTTTGTTTCAGACGACCATTTTTTGGGTTTGTTTCTCGGGTTTCAATTGATTTTTTAAGCAGATGTTTGAAAAAAATCGAATGGTTATGGGCCTGGAGATCTAGCAAGGCAATCATGGTCCGATCTAACGAATATTACATTAATAATATGCTGGAACAACATAACCTTAAACATATTGTCAGTACATTCCTTCATGCAACGTGCCGTCAATGAAATAGGGAAGAAATAATTTATCACCTAAAATCCCACATTAAACATTAACTCCTGACGAACAATAGCTGGCGGAAAGGAATTGTAAGATATTTGGTAAATTTTGAATAATTTTTATATCTGAATACGTCTCTAACTTTTAAATCAACATGATTGTTGATATTTTAATTCAGACGAAATTCTGAAACTAATCTTTTTCAAACTTGATTAATTCCGAATTTAAAATTTGTAAAATATTGCATTTTGAAATTTTATGGTAATAATAAATTTGAAAAAGAATTCGAATATTTATAAAATTGCATTTCAATATAATTTGTGTTAAAATTTCGAATTCAAAATTATTAAATTTCGAGAATTTTAGTCTCACAAGAAACAGTTTTTTTTTTTCTAAATTCATAAAATTACCAACTTCTCTGCCTTTATAATTTGCAAAATTCAACAAATTTCAACTGCCACGTCTTTGAATTAGTTGAAAATTTATAAATTATTTTATAAATCTATCTGTTTCTGAAAATGCCAATTTGAGAAACGTTGCCATTTTAACCTTCCTCATTTTCTTTCAAAACTGCATTAATTTTTGAAAAGTTTAATTTAAAAAAATTCTTAAATCTTTTGAAATTTGACGAGGTATTCAGCAATTACACACTTTTCCAGACAATTAGTAGTAACACTTATTGGGAATTCTAAATTTCCAAAAATAACCAAAAAATTTTACTAAATTTGTATGAAAAACTTATCGAAAACTATAAGTTCCACAAATTTTTTTAAAATTCGAAATGTTAAATCTGGTACAGCATTATTCTTTTGAAAATTACGATTTTTTTTAAAAATTCTGAAACTTCCTTCGAAATGGATGACGTAATTTTAATTTTAATTCGCTCATAGCTAGTGTTGAAAATGTTTTGCTTGATATTGATAATGTAATCAAACTGATAGTCTTCATAGGCTTGAGGACTGGAGAACGAAACTTTCATAAATTTTTCATATACGTATAACGCAAGGGGATCCATGAATTTTACAATATTTAAGCATTTATCATTTCCTTCAGAATAAAGTCGTTAGTAAAAAAATTTTCACGACACATCTGAAATTTTTAGAATTTTAAAGAAATCCAATAAATTAGATTGCATTTCTAGTTTCGAAGTAATTTGTTGGATCTAAAATTCTGTCTTCATTAAATTCTGAAATTCTGATATTTAAGAAGGGGCCTCGGCTTTTGCTAAAGAATCACCGCACATAAATGTTACTATCATTAGGAAAAACAGTGCAGTAATCATCCAAATACTTGACAATCTCCATATGTGGAGAGTAGTTACCAAATCCGGCACAAGTTGAAATTCACAGTAGAAAACAACACTTGCGACTCTTCTTCTTCTTCCGCTGATGCTACATCGTATGAAGAGATTTGGCCTCCTCAACGATGCTCCTTCAAATAATTCGACGCGTCGCGAAGAGAATGCCAGACACGGTTACGGAGTGGGTTTCGGTCCCACTCCAAGGTCTGTTTAGTGGTCCGATTTTTTGAGCGAAGCACATGCCCAATCCATCTCGTGATTCATTCGTATTCTGTACGTGGCTCCCTCTTTAATAAAACCGAGAATTTTTTTTATGATCTTACGCTGATTTACAGCAATTTTCTCAGTGTTTTGTGCTATCAGTGTCTCGTTTGGTGATAACTGGTCTTATCAGTGCTTCCTCGAGAAAATGCCCACAGAAACAGAGTTTTAATCAGTGATCAGTGATCCTAGATATTTGAACTCATTCACCTTTCCATATTGGGTATCTCCTTGACACTTACGACTCGGATGCATAAAAATAAGTAAATGCTTTCTCTAAAAATCAGTGTTATTATAACGAAAAAGTTTTTCAAGTAAATTACATTAAAACAATAACTAAGTTGTTTTTATTACAAAATCTTACTGAAACCATCAGTTCTGAAATCAATCGTTAAATAATTTCATTGACAGATTTTGTGAATGTGATGAATCAAAAAAAACATTTTTTTTGTATCATTTAGACCATCTATAGGTAAATGCAAAGCATATTTTTTATGTTCAACTAAGTGTAATCCTCGTATCCGAAAACCACTTATCTCATTTTGACTATCAATCAAGTTTACGTTTTTTTTTATGTCCGATATTTTTTCTTATTTCCCATTGAAACACATCATCCCCCAAGAAAAACTGATGAAAATTAATAAAATTATTTTTCCAGTTTTATACGTATATGCGCTCAGAGCGAGGCAGCATAACAAAAATAACAACAACAAAAAAAAAATGATTGATGGGTTTTCCGTAAGTAAATGAAATTGAAAATTGTTTATGATAGTTTGGGAGATATGGGATACAAATTAGTTTTATTCTTTTATTTGTTTTACTTCTATTCGATTGTCGTCCACTTCGAAAATAATATTTCGTTTAATTAATTTACGAATCTCTTATAGATTTGATTTTATTTTCTCCAATCAATCAGAATTCATGTTTATATAAATCCATAATCAAATTTAGTTTATACATACATATGTAGGTTAAAATCTGGATATGGCTTTGATTTAATTACACATGAAGCCGATCCCATATTTTTTTTTTCTACCCAACCAACTATCGACCCAGAACTATTCGAAATTAATTAATTTTTCCACATACATATTTGAAACTACATACATACAATTTTCCAATTGTTTGAACATCAATTGCTGCAATCAATAAATTTTATTCATTATTGTTAATTAAAAATGAACAAAAAAAAAAAAAAATCCTCTACAAATTATTTCCAATCAATCAAATGCTTAATGATCATTCATGATATGAAGTTTTTGCGCTCGTACAATTTTCGAAATTAGTAGGTGTATAGTAGGGAGGCTGAGGTATTATCCAGCATATTATATTTGGATACATTAGATTAACCACTATAATTAGTATTTAGAAAAATTTGTATACAGATTCGTTGAACCCCTTTTCGTACTAATTACCAAAATAAATATTCGTGACGTAATGATAAGATTTTTTTTTTTACCGTTTCTTTCACAAACATCTTTAAGATGTGAAATATTTAATTAATCTCTAGCTCATTTATTCAATGTTACTATTTATATTTGTTTAATTATTTATGAAATGTATTTGTTGTTGTTGTAACGCCATTTGAATATGAAATTATCTTAACCTTTGTTTTGTTGTTGTATACGAGAGTATTAGTTTTGCTATAAAAGGGAAATTTAATTACCGGTAGTGTAAATTATGTTGGCAGTATGCTTATTGTGTATACATATAAATGTAGTTGAATTTTTTGTTTTATGTTTTTTAATTATGAATCCACTTAAGTTGAACATGATAGATTTAATATGTAAATAATGGCGGGATTATTATGCATATTGTGATAATGATCCGTAAAACGATTTTAATTATATGGGGAAGTGTGCTGTATGATTATTATAAATCTAGAACTAAATATAATGAAGCGAAAATCTAAAATGTTACAGTCGGTGATAAATTGGCGTTAAACAATTTCGCTTGAGAAGAGATAAATCGGTCTGGAACTGTAGGATAAGATTTCATAATTTCTGAGAAGTTTCATTTATTTTTACTGTCTTTTACGTTATAAAGTTTAATAATCATGACATTTTAGATCTTGAGGTTTAGGGGATTTAGCGATTTTGGGGCCGTTGGGTCCGAAAAATTGGGTTTCGAAGTAATGTCTGTCAGCAAAAAAGATTTAAGTAATTGTAAAAATTAACCAAATTAGGAGTTAATTAAAAGTATGGTATCTTATTATTACAATTAATTTAACAAACATTTAAAAATCTTAAATATTAAAATGAGAGTGAAAGTACCACACTAAATCAAATAACACGAATTTAAGAGATGTGCTCTGGTAGTGACTTTACTCAGTGGATCGGGAATATATAAGGCTTTTTGACATTCTCCACAAAAACACGAATTTTCAAAAAGTAACAAATTTGGTTAATTTTTACAAGTGTTTAAATCCGAGTAAATCATTTTTATTTTTTTATTCTCTCATTTCACGTTTTTTTGGGTGGCTACATTTTTAAATGTTAGTAAATTTTTTAACACCTTTTCTACCACTTATTTCTTACACTTTCTTTTTAGTGTGAAACTATACTTTAAATTAACATTAGAAACTTCACTCCGGTGGACCAGAAAATTTATTTTGCAAGTATCTTAAAAAATATAAGATTAACAGAAAATATTGTTTTCAATACATAACACTCTATAGAGAGACGTAACACTCTAAATTGTAGAAGCGGCTTTTCTAAAAAGTTTCTAATAATTTTTGGAAAATCGATTGAAATGAATTTTTCCGCAACGATAGCTATTGATAAATTACATCAAAGCAATTTATCTCCAGATGTAGCACTCACTGTAGAAGCTGATTTTGTACAAAGTTTCTAATGTTTTTTGAAAAATTTAATTTTTCAAGATTTCCCATAAGAAACTTGAACTGCATTTTTTTGCAGCGATAGCTATATTGACAAATTACGTCAATGTAATCCTGCCAGACATAAAATTCTAGAGGCTGATTGATTTTATACAAAATTTTCCAAAAATCGAATCTTCCTAGAATTCCCATATAAAACTGAAACTGAATTTTTTGTAACAGCCGATATCCAATCCATCTCCAGATATAACACTCTAAACCAGTGTTCGCAAGTAGTTGGCGATTGGCGTGCCAATAAAAGAATTTCTTTATATAATTGCATTTTTTGCGTGCCAAACTAATTCCGTAAAATAATTTTTTATTTAAGGGAAATATTAAGGATCAGTCAGAATCAGGCTCATATACGCCAAATTTTTAGTTTTCTTTTTCAACGCAAATTTTTATAGGAATAGGGCAAATAAAATAACATAATATGCATTTTTTTTTCTCAGAATCGGGCCCAACATCTTAACCCAAAACAATTGCCTTTGGCCGTTCGGTTCCTAATTATTATTATAATTAGCAGGTATTGTCAGCCGGCGCGCTGAAATTCTGCTATACGATGATCTGGCAGCGTCAACTAAATGGTTAAGTAGGTTTCAGTAGAGAAAGTATAACGATTCTGAATTTTGGGTCTTCATACGAATTTCCAGTTCTAAATCTCTTCGCATGATTTAACGTCTCTGCTAATCGCATTTCTGTGGTATTTTACTTAGAGCTTTTGGTTAATCGCTTATTCAATAAATGGAAATATAGTGATAACTAGAATGACCACCAGACGGCCTAGTTTTTCGGATATGTACTGATTTTTCAAACTTTTTCGGGCATCCCGAAAAATATCTTACATTATCCTGAAGGCTCAGAGGAGGAACCAAAAAAATAATAATTTCAACAATTTAACTTTTTTCCATCCACAAACGTGCTACCTAGTACCATTTTGAGCTAGAGACTTAGTACGCTGGTTCTTAAAAAAAAAAAAAATTAAAACAATTTTTTGATTAATTGTATCAACCATAATATTATGGTGTCCCGCAATATTTCTTAAATTTGACTATTATTTTATTTAAAAAATCCGACCCTAAATGATATGACCCATGGAATTATTCAAAGCGTGAATAATTCGATTTTATATTAGGAGCTACTTACAGAATCGCCTTAATAACTTAGGCATCAAATTTCAGAAAAATTAATTGGCAAACGTGCTTGTTCCATTTAGTGCTGAAAATGTGGAATTTGCATGGGTTGGTTATATATTTAAAAAGCAAATTTCTCTTTGGAAATCTAATTTCTTGATTTAAGATTTGAATTTGTTTACCAATGTATATCATTAAAAGTGCGAAAGAGTTCGGAAAATCCGAAATTTTATACTCAGATCCGAATACGTAGTAGACCCCTGGCCATGTTTTATTTAAGAAAGTTCATCCCTGCGCCAAACGGAACTTCTGCGATTAAGCACCAATTCCATTGTAATTTAGTATATGACTTAACTATATATAAATGGATTAGTTGCACCAAATCCAAATGATGGTTTTGAGACTTTTCTAGAAGAGATTCCACTATAAATCTGTTTTAAAACCAGTGGATGGTCGAGGCCACCAAACCAACTTTATATAGACATTTTTATATCAAATATATGGTATAATCGTGGTCACAAGAAAAATTGCTTAAGGCGACTTCAGACAAAAATTATTTTAAATTTTTCCGTCTCTGCTCTAACTTCACTAAATTTGATTTAAGTGATATTATCATAAAGGCCAAAACCTGGCTCGCAAGCTCTAGTAGCTTTAGTCGGCATAAGAGAAAAATGAATTTAATATTGAAGTTTTTGTACCTCTCTAGAACATTTTTTCTAATTTTACTTAAGCGATTATTCCTTGCGTGACCACAACAAATTTTAAGACTTAAAAACTGTCCTGTTTGTTTAAGTAGAAATGTTCTACTTTTTCAAACTTTTTCGGACTAATTTCTGTTTAGTTGTTTTTAATCCGGTACTCGGTTTGAAACAGTGCTGTATCTAACAAAAATAGTTTCAAGTGTTAAAAATAGTCCTTAGTTTATTGTTGGCAGTCGAATATTTATACGTGGTTTGGTGTGCTGGGATGGAATGAACTGTATTGAAAATGTTGCATATTTTTCGCATCTTCTATAAATAAAACAAGCAATTATCAGTGGTACAAACGTTTCGAATAGAGCCTTGAAGACGTTGAAGAAATGATAAGTGTGTTCAACACCCAAGCTTACCAATAATCGCTAAACCCAAACACTTTTTTGTATGTTTTGGGCATGAAACGTCTGACAACAAAATTGGGTCAAAATTGTTGAATTTCGACCAAACGCAATGCCTTACTAACATCGCTCAGAAGTTAGCGTATCAATTCAACGGCGATTTAAAATTATTGAAACGAGTCATATCTGGTAATCAAACAGGAGTATACGAATAAGACGTCTAAATTAAGGCCAGACCGTCCCAATGGAAGCTTCCTAAAGCTGCCGTGCTAAGATAAAAAGTCACATTTGCCTTTTTGGAGTTTTGAGTAATTTCAATTTTTCTATTTTTGTTTGCCATGTCTTAATATGAAACTTGACTATGCCCCTAACCCATTTTTCGACTTTTGGCATTTGTGACTTTTTTTTTCTTAGCACGGTAGAAAAATGCAATACCAAAAAAACCTAGTCAAATTCAGTCGAATGCGAAGGTTCTGCTCACTGTTTTCTTCGATTTCAACGGCATAGTGTACCATAAATTCTTACCACCAGGTCGCACCTGTTCGGGTTTGTGGTGAAACAACATGGCCTTTGTACCATAATAATGCACGCACTCCACTTTTGTGCTGGTTTGTAAAGTTTTGACCAAAAACGACTTCGTTCCTGTCAAATTTCCGAGCATACCAAAACTGTCTCACCTTTTTGATAGCGAACAATAAACTAAGCATCAAATTCAAAAAGTTCACGATTTTTTTATCAAATCGTATATTTTATCACACAAATATTTAAAATTCATTCCAAAGGTGGTTATAATTATGATCAAATTAATTTCATTGCTTTTCAACATCAAAACTCTAATAATGTCTTTTCCATTTTTTATTAGGTTGACTTCAAAATTTTTTCTGGTGTGCCGGACAAATTTTTAAACATGCCAAGTTTGGCACGCGTGCTACGTATTTGCGGTCACTGCTCTAGAGGCTGATTTTATAATAGTTTCTAATAATTTTTTAAAATCGAGTTATCCCAGATTTGCGGCATGAAATTTGAACTGATTTTTCTTGCAGCGATAGAGACTGATTTTATGCAAAGTTTCAAATAATTGGAAAACCGAATTTTTCCGGATTTCCCTCATGAAACTTGAACTGGATTTTATTTCAACTATAGCTAACTATTGAAAAAACCCCACCAGTGTAATTAATCTCCAGACGACAAGTGACTGATTGGTATACGAAGTTTCTGATGATTTTTGGAAAATCGAGTTTTCCCCAGATTTGCCACATTAAACGAGAACTGTGATGTGTTTTGATTTGTTTGTATTATTAATTACATCAATTCAATTCATCTTCATGCAAAGAACTCTAGAGCCTGATTTTATTTATTATAGCCTTTATTATAATCTGCATTATCGACTCTTTCTTTCGTCGGGAAACTTTCAGCTAACTTTAACAGAGTATTAAATAATGCTTAATTCAATCTGGTAGTTTCTTTTGGTTCATTTTCCGTTTTAAAATCTGAAAATATCCTATCTGCAACCTAAGCTCGAAAGGGTTATGAGCTTTTCTTTTCCTATCAGCAATTCCCTAAACAATCCAAGAAAATTGTAAATCTTTTTTTAATGTCGAATATCGAGTTGAGGCCAATTTTACATTTTTGAAACCAAATTTTATGTGGGCCATCTTTCAGATCTTATTGGGTTGTCCTATCCATCTTGAACAATCAGTCCATCCATTATATCCATCTTTAGTAAAAATGTCTAAATATCAAAAACTTTTTCCACTAAATTACTTATGTGGTTTTGGGTTCCCAAAAGTTTTACCAATTAAATGATTGGTTTGTTTCTTGTGTGATACATATTAATTACATTCAATATAATTGAACACAACAATTTCAAACAAAATTTGTTGACTTAGCGCTCTAAAATTGTTAAAACCGATACATCAAGAAAGCATAGAAAAGCGTACAAAAATATCAAAAATCGAAATGTTCACACTTTTGCAATGATTTTTACAATCTTCTATTTAACGTCCTTGTATGAGGCATCCGAAAATTCAAAACAACTGACCACTGTTTGTGTGCTTTAAGCTCAATATACCAATAATGTGTTTAAAATGTTAATTAAATTCAATTAATGTTAATACTTTCCCAAAATCCAATTTGAAACAAAATTTGTTCAATTAGCGCTTTAAAACGAAAAAGTGTTGAGAAATGTCATAAATCCAAAATACTAACACTTTTCAACACTTTATTGACACTTTTGCAAAAAATGAAATTGTACCCAACGTCTGGAGTAGCGTTTAGAAATTAAGACTAACATTGGAACTATTGACTGCGATGGTAGTCCACAACTAGATTGTCAAAAAAAAACACGTAGAAAAATCTTTGTAATTTTAAACAAATTTTGGTAAATTTCTGTTTAAAACCAAGCAACGAAAATTGTTTGACAGTTAAAGTCCCGCTATATGAAGTAAATGTTTAGTGTTTAAATATTGGTTAAACTATGAATGCTTGAAACCAAAATGCTCATTGTGATTTATTTGGAGCCTCAATAAGGGATTTGCAAAACCAAGATTAGTTCCAGAAAAAAGGGGGAAAAATAATCTTTCACCTCGAATTCTATAAGTGATGACGCTTCACACAAATTATTCACCAACTTATAGAGGAATAACTCGTAAAGCAAAAGTCTTCTGGTTTCGAGTGACTGTACATCAAAAATCCTAATTCTATCAGCATAATTAATGCGATTACTAAATGGAACAAATTTGTACATTAAGAAGATGATGAATTTATGTTGCACTCTCTCAATTTGTGCCTTATAAACCTCATAATACGGATTCCATATCTGACAGCCGTATTCCAGATAGCTGCGACATAAACTTTTAAATAAAATAGTAAAGACAGCAGGGTCTCGAAACACTTCCCACCGACTAAAAATAAACCCGAGCATTTTAAGCGCTTTAGAACAAGCAGCATTAATATGATTATCAAATTTTAGTTTAGGCCCAAATCAGTAATCTCACTAACTCTAACCAAAATCTGCTCCTCAAGCTTATATGAAAACATAATTTGATTTATTTTCCTAGTATGTATAAGATAACACAACACACTTGTTTATATTAAGTTTAAGTTTATTTACTAAGGACCAAATTAAAAATTTATCCAAATCTTCTTGAAGCCGAATACAATGATTAGAATTTTGAATATTTGTATATATTTTCAAATCATCGGCATACAATAAATAATGGCAAGATAAGATGTTTGGAAGGTCATTAATAAATATAAGAAACAAAAGTGGACCCAGAGTAGAACACTGAGGTACACCAGATTTGGCCACAATAGTTTTAGATACAAATCCATTAAATTTCACCTGTTTTAATCGAGTAAAAAGATTTGATTCTAACCAATTGAGAATTTGTACAGAAAGACCTATGTTACAACATTTTTTTAATAGAATACTGTGCGAAACCGTATCAAAACCCCTTTTCGAAGTCAGTGTATACATAATCACCTCGATCACCTCTATCAACAAGATTAAAAATAAAACTTGAAAAATCCATCAAGTTTGTTATGGTAGAACGTTTCGAAAAAAACCCATGCTGTGAAGGGATAATTGAGCTTTTAACCTCGTTGAAAATGATTTTGTAGACCAGTTTTTCGAAAATTTTGATAAAATTATTTGAAATAGAAATAGGCCGATAATTCCTTACGTCACTCGCATCATGTTTTTTGAAAATTGGCACTAAATAAGCTTTCTTCCAAAATGAAGGAAATACACCCTCATTCAACGATAAGTTAAATATGAAGGTTAACGGTCTGATTAGTTGTGTCTTTAAGCGGAAAATGAAATAGTTCGTTAAGTTATCAGGGCCGGTACCCTTTTTAATATCAATTGGCGACAGAACACTAAAAACATCATATTCAGAGATTAAATCCACAAAATGATTTTTAACAGAATCGGTGCGATTAGCTTCAAATATCTTATGATCTGATTCTTCGATTTACACTGATTCAAAGTGATCAGCAAACAAATTGCTTATTTGATACGACTCAGTTCCTTCAACATCCCCCAAAGTAACTTCGGATATTTTTATATATTTCTCTCAATATACTTCACATAACTTAAAAAACTTTTACGAATTTCGATTTTAACACACTTTCTAAGATTGGAAAAAATAGCATAGTCATTAGCCAATTTATATTTACGATAACGACTGTGATATTTACCCTTTAAATAAATTAATTTGGTCAGTTTACAAGAATACCACGAAGGAAATTTAGAATTAGCTTTAGTACGATTGTTAGGCATTAAGAAACTGTAGAGAATTTCATAAAATTTATCAACAGCGGTATCAGCCCTACAATTTAAAAAAACGTTATTCCATTTAAGTGCTTCGAGCTCCAGTCAAGTTTTTTTAGATTGAGCACAGTTAATTTTTGGTACTGTAAGTAGCTTAATAATTTATGTTCAACTCTAACATTTAACGGCGGGTGGTAACTATCTATTTTAGACAATGGTTTACCTAGGTTTACTTTAATAGCTTGACGACCAAGGTTAGAAACCACTAGGTCAAGAATTCTATTAGTAGCATTTCTGATAAAATTGTGCTGTCTCCAACAAGAGATTCGCACTTTGTCCAAAAGAAAGTTTTGGTGGAACATTATTAGAATTTACATTTCAAGGGATACTAGGGAGGTTGAAGTCACCCAATATAATAAATTGATGGTCATGAGGAGATACAAACATCCTTTCAGAAATCCGATTACAAAATTTTTCATAATGATCGAATCCAGTAGAATTCGAGGGAAAATATACCAAACATATAATTATCTTCCGTTTTCAAACGGATCCAAATATTTTCAAAAATATCATCAATACCGCTCAACTCAGAAACCACAATAGAATTTTTAATGAGAATAGCCACATCACCACCATCAACCTTGTCGGTAATATCAAAATTTCTATCTCTCCGGATGACGTAGTACCGCTCGTCAATAAATTCATTATTTTTGATGGAATCATTGGACCAAGTCTCTGTTAAGCATATCAAATTGAAGTCACACTCCAAAGCATTAAGCTTAAAGTTCAGAAGTTTAGACTTTAGTTAGACCACGGCAATTTTGATAGTAGATATCCATCACAACAGTATACATAATAACTAAAAATATAAGAAAAAAAACAAAAATAAATAAACAACAAAACGAATTATATACATATATTAATCACACGGAATTTTTTAACATACATATCTACATTCGCTGATGAGGTAATTCCAATAGTCTCATTATTTTCATCCTTCAGATAATCAGTTATCATAATATATTGAAAGTTGTCTAAATAAGCTATCGTATCAATTAAAAAAAGTGCAGAATTGAGTCGAGGCGTCACAAAATTTCAAAATATACTAAGAAATTGTTAAAAAGTCTCTCCAAAGCCTTACAATTGAGTGTTTTTAATATTTGCACTTTTGAACATTTTATTGTCACTTGAATAAAAAATGATTTTATTCATATCTCGAGTAGTTTTTAGTAAATGTGATTTATGTAAATTTGAAATGCTAATTTCATTTGTAGGTTATCAACACAGTTAACTACAAAAGTATTTTATAAATAAAGTGTAGAAAAGTTATTGTAACTTTAAAGATATTTTGGCAAACTTTTATTTTAAAATATAGCACCAACAATTGTTTGAGTATTTTTAGCCCGATATATGAAGAAAATGTTACAATATATAGTGTTATACAGACACTTTCCAAGACTTATATAACACTTTTGGGTACTAACTACATTTACTATGGAATTTTAGAATTTGAAGCAAATCTTAAAGATGTTGGATAATTTAAATATTGATAAATTAAGAAAGTGTAGAAAAGTGTTGAAACTTGTCATAAATTCAAATATTCACACTTTTCAACACTTTATTTGCACTTTTGTAAACATTGTATATTTTTAATATCTAGCAATATCCGGAGTTAGTTTTTAGCAATTATGCATTTATACTTTACAAAATTTTTGTTGCAATTTGGTGCAGAATTTGACTTATTAGCGCTTTAAAATTGTGCATTTAGCACAAAAAAGTGTTGAAAAATGTTATAAATGCAAAACACACTGACAGACTCAGAAAACGAGCCACCCTATTTTTTTTTATTCAAGGCCATCCAAAACAACTTCAGAAAATATTACCATAGCATTTTTTGTCCAATCATTTGGCTGGTTTTTTTTTACATCCCTTAACATGGCTTATAGCTACTTTTTCAGATGTGAATACCACTTGAACCGGACTAGCTACAAACATGAAACAAAAACCAAATTCAAGGTCATTGAAAACAATTTTAGAAAATGTGGGTACGCTCCACTCTTTCTAAACATGCGGTTACAGTTTTTCGAATTTTCAAACATAAACATAACAAGAATCACAATTACCAATAAAAATATTTAGTACTGTGTGTTGCTCCCCGAGCTTGAATAACCGCTCCATTCCACACTTTTGATAATGTGTTGGATATCGCACTGGGAAATATTTTCCATTCCTCTAAAAGCGCGCTTCGGAGTTGTTTCATCTCTTCGGAGCTGGAATACGAGACAGAATTCTCCTACCTAGAATGTCCCAGACATGTTCTATAGGATTTAAATTGGGACTCCTTGCCGGCCATGTCATCATCGAAATACCTATTTACCTCTTCCAAGTACTCATTCACTACTCTGGCAACATGAGGTCTTACATTATCGCGCGGTGCGTGCTTCTCTGAAATTCCCACCCATACCATGACTGATCCGTTTCGAACTTCGCTAAAGTTGCATGGAGCGTAACGCTCCTCCAGTCGGCATCATACTTGTTCTCGCCCATCAGGGTTGGGACCGCGAACAAAATCTTGCTTCATCGGTGAATAAGACTTGGCTCCAATGGCAAATTGTAGCCGAGCTAATATGTGCTGTTGCAGAAGTTCTGGACCCGGAGCTGACCTTAGGTCCCAATAGCGGTTGCATGGCGATTTCTAAGAACTGATGAAACTACAAAATGGTCATCTCGAACGTTTGTTACTCTTTGTCTGCCCATACCTGATCGCGTGCTATACAATTCTGTCTCGAAAAATCGCGACGATACACGTTCTACGGTACTACGGTAAATCTGGAACTTATTAGCTAGTTGGCTTCTCCCATCTTCCAGCAATGCTACGATTGCCGCTACACTTTGTAACTTTAGTGCCATAATACAAATTTAAAACACTGACAGCAAAATGTAAACTCAACAATAAACCGATTGAATTCGTAAAAACAATTTCACAAATTTTCGATTTTGCCGATACATTGTTTTAAATGACCTAGAATTTGGTTTTCAGCAAGTGCGGTTCAAGAGGTATTCACATTTGAAAATTTAGTTAAAAGTCATGTTGTGGGATAAGTAAAAACACACAGCTACATGATTAGACAAAGTATGGCTATTATAATAATATATATTGTAATATTTTCTAAGATTATTTTGAATGGCCTTGAATTTGGTCAAAACAATTTTTTTAGGATGGCTCGTTTTCTGTGACGGTCAGTGTATATACACTTTTTAACACTTTATTTACACTTTTGGAAAAAATTAAATGTTTAGTGTCATCCTAATATATAGAATAGCTTTTACCACTAAAATTTTTAAAACCAAGCGCCAACAATTGTTTGTGTGTTTTCAGCCACTATATGAAGTAAGTGTTAAATTTGGGATCCGTTCAACATAGCCTTATTTCAAAACGGAATATCAAAATATGACATAAGGTACACTATGGCATATTTCAAAACGGGATATGAACTTGGCTGTTTCGTAACCGATTGTAATGAAATTCGACAAATGTGACGGAAATGGGATTTTAAAATGGTTTTTTGATGAAGTTCTTTAAGAATTTTTTTTCGTAAGATTTTTGCATTTTTAACAAAAAAAACTTTGCTTGTTTTGGTTTCAGCATATTTATTGTTTTTATTTCACCTTAAAATCATTCGATTTTATATTGAAACTTATTCACGGTTATAACCATTCCCAAATGTGTTTTCGATTTAAAATGTCAATAACAATTTATTTAGATTCGATTTTAATCCGATAATTCATATATTTTTCTCTCGTTATATTTCCAGATGACGTGATTACGGATAAAATTTATTGTCACTAGAAAGAAAAAAGGTATGTATTGATTTTTGATTTACAAACACTTAAATAAACGAATAGAAAGAGTCATTATTTATATAATATTTTTCAATAACTCCCATCGCGCACCGAAAGCGTCCTGCTTTATACAAAAATATTCCATATTTTGCTTTCAATTCTATTTTAAATCATCATCATCAACACTCGTAATCGCATTAAAATATTAAAAATATTCAGCATTTCAAATCTCAACACCATATACCAACCATTTGGTTCCATTTAGAAGCAAACAAAAAAAAACGATGAATGAATTCGATGTTGATGGTGTTAATGTTCTTTGCTCTCATTGTTATGTTTGTTCTGCGAGTAAGAAAAATACAAGAAATATGTGTGGTGTATGGTTGTATTTATATTGTGTGTTGCCGCGCCATTCATCATCGTTAAAATATAATCATACATATTGCTTGTGTGCACGATTTTGAAAATAAGATGAAAAGCGGCGGCAGCATAACAACAAGAAGAAGTAAATACTATAAGAAAAAGATTTTTCTTGTCGAATTTTCTGTTTTTCTGCGTTTCATAAAAATCGTTTCGATTTAATGGCAAGAATATGTGCATTATATGTAATGATGTGATAAATATGGTTTGTGTAAAGTGCACATTCATAAATCACATATGTGCAATTCATTTTCATTTTTTATTATTTTATTTGGGGAAAAAAGAGTTAGGGTTATACTCCCAGAGGTCGACTAAATCAGCTGAATATGCAGAAATGATGATATATTTAAAGCTTATAATAAGCATCCAGAACTCTAGATTTCTGGAAGCCATATTCAAGTGTGAGCCCCAACATTTTTGGAGGCTGCACGAGATGATATCTAGTTTCTAATTCTTGTGATTTCAAAAATTGTATTGTTTTATTGGATTAAGTTCGGATAACTATTTTAGTTTAAAGTTTAAAGCCCCAATAATAAATTTAGATGGAATTGAAAATAATCTAATATAGTCACACTCACAGTATTCGTTAGACCCACAACCGAGTTAGTGTAAGAAACACAACTTAGCCTAATATTAATTTAATTAAACGGAAGCTGGCGGGTTGGCAAATAGTTGGCTAAAGATAGGAAAATTTTAAAAAACAAATAATTCGTCACAATGAAGTCTATCAACTGAATTATCCTATTCTGCAAAAGTTGAACAACCATAACCTCAACTGAGATACTACCATATTCCCGAAAGCAAAAATACCGAAAAAAACACCGAAAAATACAAAGTAAACTGCCCCATCGAAAGGGAAGACCCCATTACATTTTTGTTAACTGCAATATGAAAACAAAAGGAATCTACATAATTTCATCTCATCGTTGTGCAGAAAGGAAGCACCAATGCTAAACGGCTTTGGGAGTTTTCTATTTTAATATGTGAAATACAAGTGCATGTGAAGTTTATCCTAAATTTCTCCTAAATAAAAAATGGCGGTTAGTATTATTGAGTTAATAAAAAATTGAGAGTTCTTTAAAAATATTTTGGAAAAGGGGGAATTTACTGCTCTTTCTAGTAATATATTCATGAAAAGGGCCGGGACATATTCTGGAACAAAATTGAGAGAAGTTCTTTAGAAATATTTTGGAAAAGGGGGAATTTACTGCTCTTTCTAGTAATAATATATTCTGGAAAGGGGCGGAGACATATTGTGGAAAAAAAATTGAGAGAAGTCATTTAGGAGACATATTCTGGGGAAAAATTGAGAGAAACTCTTTAAAAATATTTTAGAAAATGGGAAATTTACTGCTCTTTCTAGTAACATATTCTTGAAAAGGGCCGGGACATATTCTGGAAAAAAAATTGAGAGAAGTTTTTTAAAAATATTTTGGAAAATGGGGAAATTCTTTCTAGTCATATATTCTGGAAAAGGGCGGAGACATATTCTGGAACAAAATTGAGAGAAGTTCTTTAAAAATATTTTGGAAAAGAGGGAATTTACTGCTCTTTCTAGTAATATATTCTGGAAAAGGGCGGAGACATATTCTGGAAAAAAATTGAGAGAAGTTCTTTAGAAATATTTTGGAAAAGGGGGAATTTACTGCTCTTTCTAGTAATATATTCTGGAAAAGGGCGGAGACATATTCTGGAAAAAAATTGAGAAAAGTTTTTTAAAAATATTTTGGAAAATGGGGAAATTCTTTCTAGTCATATATTCTGGAAAAGGGCGGAGACATATTCTGGAAAAAAATTGAAAGAAGTTTTTTAAAAATATTTTGGAAAATGGGGAAATTCTTTCTAGTCATATATTCTGGAAAAGGGCGGAGACATATTCTGGAAAAAAATTGAAAGAAGTTTTTTAAAAATATTTTGGAAAATGGGGAAATTCTTTCTAGTCATATATTCTGGAAAAGGGCGGAGACATATTCTGGAAAAAATTGAGAGAAATTCTTTAAAAATATTTTGGAAAAGGGGGAATTTACTGCTCTTTCTAGTAATATATTCTGGAAAAGGGCGGAGACATATTCTGGAAAAAAATTGAGAGAAGTTCTTTAAAAATATTTTGGAAATGGGGAAATTCTTTCTGGTCATATATTCTGGAAAAGGGCGGAGACATATTCTGGAAATAAAATTGAGAGAAGTTTTTTAAAAATATTTTGGAGAAGGAGGGAATTTACTGCTGTAAATATGGGCTCCAAATTTACATGTATATTGGTATCTATTTGCGTATCTGAAATCTATGAGAAAATTCTAAAAGTTGGTCAATAGTTAAATTAGGCCTACATGTTATCACCTAATGATGGAATCCCATGAGCAATACCCATAAACTCATTTAATACGTTAAATTACGTCTTTCGAAAATTTTGAAATCGGTGCATATCGTTCTGTATTAGTGTATCTTACATTAAAAATATAAATTGTAATCAAAATTTATTTAGTTAACCTAAATTAATCTATAAAATATATTATTTTCAATTATATCGTAATTTTCTGAAAGACGCCTAAATGTTTACTTCTCACACATACTAGCAAACAAATTGTTGCTTTTGTAGTTTTAGGAGAAATTTAGGATAAACTTAACATCCCTAAATACAAAAGTAAATTACTATGAATGATAGATTTTTTAAAAATGGGGGTTTGGGGGCGGCAGCCCCCATCTTCGAAGGTATAAAACGAATTAAAATAATATTTCACAAATTTATTATACATGTTTAAGAAACTTGATTTTTTGTTTTTTCGGGATTTTGTAATTCGAAATTTTTTCACCAAGCACCAACCCGCCTCAACCAACCGAACAACTTACAATTTCACACTGAACACAGTGCTGACGTTCTAAGTCAGCTTAAAAAAATAAATATCAAACGATAACCCACTGAGAGACCCAATCAATTCGACTATCGTCCATCAAGCAGCAACCGGGCCAGCCCTACGTATGGCAAAAAAAAGATAACGAATGGCTCGAGTTAACCATGCTGAATATTTTTTTAACAAAAGATAAATTTTGAACGAAAGTTTTTACCACATGCAATTGTAATAGCCCATTCTGTTGTACTTATGAATCTAGTCAAGCTTTCGAACACTGCAAAAAGTAGGATAACCAAATTTGAAGTACCTAGACCAAGATCGACATTTTGAATGTACATTGTTTAGCGAATTAATGGAAAAAGGGTTCGGTACGTATGCCCGAATTCCAAAATCCAGAATGCAAAAAATATCGTAGGTCGAAAAATTCCTTTTTTTGAGGTATTTTAAAATCGTCTAGTCTTAAATCCCGTATTATAAAATCCTGCAAGTGGAATTTTTTTACGGGATTATGGAATTGCCTAAATGAGAAATAAACATTTAATATTTTTTTTTTTATTACAATTTCATTTTATTGGTCAAATCTAATTTAAATAAAAATTGAATTGGTTAACAAGTAAAAAATCTCGAATTGGACAAAATTTCCAAATAAAAAAACCTCGAAAGAACGCTAAATACCCTTAAAGAGTAAAACTGCCCTCTTAATTATTTATTAAAGTTATTTTTTTTTTAAAATTAGTGACTTATAAAAAATGTTGACATATGTATCAATTAAATATAGATGTCGTTATGTAGAAGGTTCCATCCATCAACCGCAATGTGTCGATTCCGATAAATATTTCAGACTGTTGCCACGGGCTGTAGTTTAGATTATTAGTATGCGTAGGATTATTGAGCAGGTGAAAAATGGGAAAATGATGCTCATTATATATCCGAAAACTTAGCCTAATGCCAAACCAACACTTAGTTTAATATTCACCAGAAAATTCAGCCCAAACCCCACAGTATGATTCAGCTTAAAATCAATCTAAAGTTAAAAAATTCACTCCAAAATTTTTCACCATAACATTTCACATGGTATTCAACACAAAGTCATTTAAAAATCGCTGCGAAACTAGCCAGTAATTCAGTGTAAAATTAAGCCAACATTTTCCCTAAACTTTCATTCAGTCTAAATTTGGTACAAAATGCAATCCAAACTACACCTCCAAAATACATCAAGCAAGCCATAATGTACTGTAATATTCGGCATACAATTTAAAATAACTTTCTTCTTCGTTCGTCTGCCTGAACGATGCATATATTGTAAAATTGAAACCAAAATTTGACCTAAAATTGATATTAAAATTCACCCGAGTTAGGTTGGTCTAAGGTTCAGAGTAATATTCAACTCAAAATACATTATAAAATTTACTTAAAAATTCAGTTCAAAATTATTTAAATTTAATCAGCCTAAAATTTACCCTAAAATTAAGCATAAAATACAGAATAACATTCAACACAAAATTTAGCTTAGCGCAAAATTATACAAATTCACGAATCAGCCCAAAATTAACTCTTAAATTGTTTAAAATTCAGCCTAAAATCGATCACACATGCTTTTAGGTTAAAAGTCAGCTCAAAGTCACATCAAGTATTTCAGCATAAAATTGAGTCGAAAAATTCAACTGAATATGGGTTGACTACCAAAATTGCTTAATTTCGAAATAAATATTGTACTGAATTTTGTGCTGAATTTTATATTGAATTTAGACTAAATGTTAGGCTTAATTTCATGGTCAATGGTGTCTATTTGATGGTGCTTAGGATTGAGCTTAATTCACGATGTCAAAATTTAATATACTAAGTTTAGCCCAAAATATTGAAATTCAAGAATAAGCTTAAAGTTCAGCTTAAAGAACGTAAAAGTAAACTTTGGGCTGATTCTTGAATTTGTATAATTTTGTGTTGTAGTTTACGGTGAGATTTACAATCCATTTCCGGCTGAATATTGCGCTGAATTTAATATTGAATTTAGGCTACATATTAGGCTTCATTTTATGATCAATGGTGCTAAGGATTGAGCTTAATTCACGATTTCAGTCGAAATCCAATATATATGTAGTTCAGCCCAAAATGATTCAAACTCAATAATGAGCTTAAAATTTCCAATAATTGAGCTTAAAACATTATAAAATTTATTTAAAAATTCAGTTTAAAATTATTTAATTTAATCAGCCCAAAATTTACCCTAAAATTAAGCATAAAATACAGAATAACATTCAACACAAAATTCAGCTCAGCGCAAAATTATACAAATTCACGAATCAGCCCAAAATTAACTCTTAAATTGTTTAAAATTCAGCCTAAAATCGAGCACACATGATTTTAGGTTAAAATTCAACTCAAAGTCACATAAAGTATTTCAGCATAAAATTGAGTCGAAAACTTCAACTGAATATGGGTTGACCACCAAAATTGCTTAATTTCGAAATAAATATTGTACTGAATTTTGAGATGAATTTTTTGTTGCATTTTAGGCTTAATTTAAAGCCGAATTTTTTGTTGAATTTAACCTGGATTTTATTAGGCTGAATTTTATTCTAAGGGTTATTCTGTGTTTTAAGCTGAACGTAAAGGTAAACTTTGGGCTGATTCTTGAATTTGTATAATTTTGTGCTGAATTTTATATTGAATTTAGACTAAATTTTAGGCTTAATTTCATGGTCAATGGTGTCAATTTGATGGTGCTTAGGATTGAGCTTAATTCACGATGCCAAAATTTAATATACTAAGTTCATCCCAAAATGATTGAAATTCAAGAATGAGCTTAAAATTCACAATAATATCGGCCTAAAGTATAGTTTAATATTCAGTCAAAAAACTGCACAAAAGCAAACAAAATTTGGTTTTATCAAAACTGACTTGTAGCATTTCTATCAATTTCCATACATCTTACTAAAAACATAAAATTCAATTTTTTACAGAGCTTTTATTTAGTCTCAGACTTTTTTGAATTTTATGATAAATCTTCAAAATTTATAAATCCCTACATAACATACGAATACATTGTCTTTACACAAGCATTACACATCTCCAAATTCACTTTATCAATATTCAATGCATATAAATCTTGACAAAAACGTTGATTGAATTTGAAATAAGATTTGAAACATAAAGCAAAACAAAATCATAATAAACGTGTACTTACTTAGCACCCCTTTTTAGTGTACAACACCCATCCACCTTACCGTTTATTATATTTATAAAAATATTTTTCTTTTAGTTTCACCATACTCCTATAATTTTGCCTTACGGATATAAGGTATGTGCCGGTAGATGGGTTGAGAAACGGGGTGATATATAAATATAAAGGTGCAAAATAAACAAAACAAAACAATTTAAATTCATCTCTGGAATTTTATGTTGTTTTTGTTAACAATACATATATATATGTTTACACACACATAGTGATAAAACAGCCATATAAGAAAAGATACAAAACAACAACAATACAAAGATTTTATAAATTTGAGACTGGAGTATGGAGACATTAAACGATAATCATGTATTCAAAGTGAATAATACAGTGGATTTATTGATATGACATAAAATTTATAAATATGTGTAGATGTAGAATATATATATAGGTATATACATACAAACACATACATGGCTTAATGGGTTCTACTTCATTGCCATTTTTGATATGTGGCAATGTGAAAATGTAATGAGGCGAATGGAAATATGTGGAATATGCGTGCTCTGTGTTTCTATATAAAACATTTTTTGTATTGCGTACGAGATTCTTGAAGTAATGGACTTTACGTGTGTTTAGAAAAAAAAATTATGGCGGATGTTAGAGATGATGAATAATTTTTTATTTTTTAGTTTTTTTTTTGTCTTACTCGTTTGGATTAAGTTTTTTTTTTATTGAGTTCGCATGTGGCAAATGGGGGATATATGAGAATACGAAAATAATAAATTACTGAACCTTGAAGAAGTAATTTTTATTTGGCAGATGTTATTTATAAAATGTAGCCCCATTTTGTCGAAAATAGGGTTTTGTGCTATAATTATTTATAACTTTAAATTTAATACCTAACATGATTTTGATTGTATGTACATAAATACATAGTTGCTAATCGAAGTTTTTTCAACTTTTACTTCATATTCTTTACTTAGTTAATAAAATAATCTGGGTCAGTTTAAAATCGGTCGAAATATTGTTTAGTATTCCTCGGAATATCTCCTTATTCATTATTCTGTTTGCTTATTTACGAAGTATTATGTGGCAAAAGCCTAAAATGAAAACTCTTCCTTCCTCCGAAATATTTCGGTTATTATTTGAACTTAGTCATAATTAATCTCTCCTAGAGAATCCGAGAGACAAAGAGAGAGAGAGAGAGAAAGGGAAATAGATAGATAGATGGGTTAGCCCCTTAATCTTGCATTACAAAATGTTGCATTACAAAATGTTGCATTACAAAATCTTGCATTACAAAATCTTGCAAGTACAAAATCTTGCATTTCAAAATCTTGCATTACAAAATCTTGTTATGCAAGATAACAAATCGCATTGACAAAATTTTACTGTGTAATGATAATTATACAGTAGAATTTTGCTTGAGATATCAAAAATCAAATGTCCAGGATTAAATATTCTTAACCAGAATATTATGTTGAGATGTTCTGGAAAATGGAGATTTCCATTTTAATTTTAATATTAAATCTTCATTAATCTGAAACAAAAATTTAAATTCTGGAAAATGAAGATTAAATCTTCCTTATCCAGAATATGTTGTTGAAATATTCTGGAAAATGGAGATTTTCATTCTAATTCTAATATTAGCCGTATTTCTTGACGCATAGTTATCCGGATCGCTAACTGCACAATTTTTTTTTATTTTATATTTTTTTTTAATTATATTGAACTTTTATGAATACGCAATAAATATTATGTTAGATACTAAAGACAGGTATAGATATTAAAACTGCAAAATTTTTTAAATGCAAGATATTGTATTTGCAAGATTTTGTATTTGCAAGATTTTGTACTTGCAAGATTTTGTACTTGCAAGATTTTGTAACTGCAAGATTTTGATTTGCATGATTTTTAAAAAAATGCAAGATTTTGTAATGCAAGATTTCGGGGCGCTCCCTAGATAGATAGATCGAGAGAGACAGAGAGTGAGAAAGGAACAGAGAGAGAGAAACAGAGAAAGGCGAGATTGAGAAAGGAAATATAAAAGAGAGAGAGAGAGAGAACTAATCTAGTGACGAAAGCTACATCAAAGATTGCAAGCTCTGCAATTACAATATTTGTAAAGTTTTCGACTACTACTCAATATCGGAAAGGCTATAGTTTCTTTGTAACGAGGTTTATTTTTTAACATAGAGATGATTTCGCTAATTTATCTTACTTTGTAGTTCGTTGAACAGGGTCTCAGAGCAATTGATAATTTACAGGATATTCCATCTCAACCAGTGCCGCATTTGTACCTTTGACGCCCTTAGGCAAAGCATACTGAGGCGCCCTATAATTTTACAGAGAATTTTGTTACATATTTGCTGTTATTGTTAATATATTCATTTAATAACCAACAAAAATAATTGTACATATTAAATGATTAAACATTTTCTTCTAGCTTTTTTGTCGGCGAAAGCATCAATTATTCCAGTATAATCAATATTCAATGTAAATTCTATTTTTATTGACACTATAGCTAATGAATTTAAACGTTGTTCTTGTATATTTAGTTGATCGCAAATATGTTTTCAGTCTTTTGAAACAATGAAAAACTTCTTTCTGCAGATAAGCATATCACAGATGTCAATGCGATGGATACAATTTCTTTCTTTAAGAACATGTGGAACCCATATGTCGAGTTTTGAAATGAAAGCAAGGCGTTTCACGTGATCATGAACAATGGAATTCGATTTGTTATTCGGCGGTTTGCATCAATCAATGCCTTTATTTTGTTTTCATCACCTTCAACTGGCCTTCCAGAACGTGGTGCATCTTCAACAATTTTGCAAACCAGTTTTGGCACTTACATCTTCTCCATACACATCCAATAACTTTTTCCTTAAGTGAAATACGCCGAAAATGCTGCTTTCGACCTTCCATATTTGATAGGGCACCAAACAAACTTTTTAACAAGCAAGCCTTGCTATATCAGCTGTCAATATATAAAATGACATTTTTATGAACGAAATTTAATTAATTTAAACTTTTATATATATTTTTGAAGCTTTTGGCTTTTAATTAATTCTTTAAGCTCGCAAAATCCAACCGTATCTGAAAATACGTGCTTCTATTGAAAGGTTTTAACTCATACTTTCGGAATTGAGGAAATCACAAACTCACTCATTTGCTTTTTTATACGAATTAAAATTATCCAATCTCTGCAAATTTGAAATATCGAAAAGTGGGTATAAGAAAGCTTTAAATTGTTATAAAATTACAAAGATTTAAGCTAATTAAAGAACTTTTTACAAACATTTTGTAAACTTTTATAGAAAAAAACTTGAGCTTTTATAAACTTTGAAGTTTTAAAATTTTAATGCATTAATAATTGTTTTGAGATTTTAATTTTAAAATCAAATCGATTTCAAACATTCAATTGATTTCAAATAAAAATCTTTCAAAGTACACTTCAAGAAAGTTGAAGTTGAGTAAAAGGTTGTACTAAATTTTGGCATTTTACTCGATTATGAGTATGTTTCCCTTAATGCTTTTAAAATTCTGCAAAAATCGACACTAAAATAACCTAAAACACATTAGAAATCTTCTATTGGCAAATGATCAAAATTAATTCAATAGAAAGAGACATACAATAGATACATCGATCTCAAACTTTTAATTGTTTTTGGAATTAAAAATGCTTTTAACATTTTAAAGTTCCCGTAAACGGTATTGTATTTTGTGGAATGAAGCTTTTAACTAGAACCTCGTAGAAATATTGATCACGAATTTTAATGACTTGTTTTTTAAATAAAAAAGCTTTGAGCACATACAGGCTTTGACACGTTCATTTTACAGTATTGCGATATGACATCATTTAAATCACAAAACATGCGAAGTGAATTAAAAGTTGGGTATAAGCTCGTACTAAGTTTTAGCATTTTACGTTAGCATTTTTAAATAGATTTGCAAATATGTAATTACATATTTCCAAATTCATGGAGCTCTAAAATGAAAACGTAAGTTGGCCGGTTAACTTGGATTATGTTTTGACATATCTTTGAATGATAAGCTTCTATTTTCTAAATTTAAATTTTAGTCAAGTTGATACTAACTGAAACTGAACTATTTTTGTAAAATTTCAAAGCATTTGAAACTTGAAGAGAAATATGCAAGCGAAAATATGCAAGCTTTCTATTTAACAAATAAAAACGTCAGAAGAACAATTAGTTTCTGCTTTTAGCCCCAAGCTTTCTTGACAATCCCAACATTTTACTGAAACTTTAAGTATGTAGCTTGAAAAGTCAGATTTCAGCGTTAAATAGAATTTTTTTATATAATTCTCTTAAAGCTTTCAAAATCCTACGAGGTCTATTTAAAAAGACTTCCTATCCAATAATATAATCCAATTGTATTAAAAACCTTCCATTGGCATATGATCAAAATTAATTCAAAATTCTATTTGAAACCCTAATCTTAAGCGTTGAGAAAGCTGTCAAGCTCCAATAATCGAAAGAGCTTCTGTATTTGGTGTGCACATCATAAATCTATAACAGATTGATATTTGTTATTATGAAGTTTTATGAGCCTTTAGTTTTTTCAGCACTTTTAAGTTAAGTACATGCAAATTCATCGTTCTCGAACTTAATCGCTTTAGCATTTATTATTTTTTGTAACAATGTATTTTCTCACATTGTATCAGTTAGAATCTTAAAACGATCCAGTTAGATATAAGCTGCTGCTTAGCTTGGACTGCGTTATTTTGATCAAAACAAAAGTTTATTTGCCATTTTTTAGCATTTTGCATGATTTAAAAAAAAATGATAACTACTAAATAAGCTTTTATTAAAATCCTTAATATAGAGGAACATCTCGAGACAAAATCTCACCAAAAAATCATTAGATTCAACAAATGCTTCAATATTCAAATTCTTTGTATCCAAATAAGCTTTCACTATTTATGAACTTGGGCACTTTCTACATAACCAAAAAATTTAATAGGCCGCTAAAAAACGGGTTTAAGCACTCTAAACGTCAAGTGAAGTAACAATTAAACGTTTACAAACTCTCATATTCTGTTCCCATATGAAACAAAACTTAACCTTCGGGAGTCGAACCCGTTCATTAGATTTTTTTTACCGAAAAAGTTTACAAGAAAGGTCAAGCTTAAATACTTATCGTCTTACTTTGGCAATTTTACTCTATTGCAAATTTTCCAACCAAGTTCATGGAATGTGCTACACATGGTAATGTGCTTGTTCATTAAGTTCCTAATTTGTGCTTGAAGTCCTGTATAAATGCCAGACATGTTTCTAGCGTTGTCATATGATTGGCCTCTCATATTTTTGATTTGAATTTTATTTGCATTTAAATATTGTATTATTTCCTTCTCCATATCTTCAGCTTTATGTCCAAAATTTTCCAAAAAAATGTTCCTCGGGCACACCATCTTTTACATATCTTATAATAAAAGCGAGTTGATCAGTATGTGATATATCTTATCTGGAGTGGAGTCAACGCTAAGAGTAATATTTTGCCTCTCTTACTACCGTAAATATTTATTCTTTTACTTATTCGGCTATTAATATTACAATTTCTTCGAATACGATTGACGATAAAAATGAAGTTCTCCCTTTACCTGGATTCCATATTTTTCAATATAAGCAGCCAAGAAGGGATCGAATTCGGCTACTAATTCCACTGCCATCAAAAAATTACCATTATTGAAGTTTCCAATGTTTTGAGTTTTTCCTCTTAAAGGCAATGTTCGGCTAGCAAGTTTTCGTATAATGCTCACAACTCGTTTTAGCACCTTTTACTGATTATTTTAAATAGCGACATCGTGTTGATACACATAAATTCTAATTACGGTTAAAACAAATTAAGTTTAATAAAATTTTGAAAAAAAAAAAAAAAAAAAAAAAAAAAAATCAAGCGCCCACGGAAAAAAAGTTACCTAGTATTAATCAAAATCCGAGTAAATTTCAGAAAACTGTTTATTTGAATAGAGCCGACATTTTTTTTTTCTTAAGTTGGGAAACATAATCCTAAAAAGAACAATTTTTAAATTGATTAATTTAACAATCAAGGCGACAAAATCAAAATAATAAGAAAATAACCTTTAAAACAAAAATACTTAAATTTAGAAACATTTAGATTACATTTAAAATCTTGAAATCACGCTGACGATATATTCAGTTAAAATTTAGTCACCAGAATATGAACTTAATAAATGTACAGATAAATTAGACATTTTTATTCTTTTAACTACATAGAAAAACAACGAGAGGAATTAATTAAAATATTGTTGGTATCGAGAAACTTCTAGATGCTGTTTAGAAACAAACAGAAAATATTTAGGAATATTCCATTAAGTTCCAATGCCCTAAGATGGAATTCAAATGTAGGTTAACTGGATTTAAGAATTATATAAACGATATTTATCAATTGGTGTTCGTTATTTAGAAACAAATAGATGAAACTTCGAACAACGTAGATGAAATTTAAGTAAAGTTAGGTGTAAATTGGAAACATTATGGAGAGATTTACTATAGTCGATTCCGCCAAATAAATAGATACAATCTAGCAACGTCGTCGATGATCGTTTTGCGAAATGCAGGTATATAAAATTTAGAAGGTGTGTTTCTAATAGTTAAGCTAAAGAATTTTGTGAGTTATTAAAATATTAATCGAATTTATTATAAAATTTTTTAAACTTAAATACAGTAATATTAATTTTTAAGTGCAACTATAGCAAAATATTTATTTTCTTAATATTAAATCGAGTTTTTATGGCACAACATTAGTTAACATAAATATAAATGTAAAAAATATAATAAAATAATTAATGCTAAATTAAAATAATTAAATTTTACTATTCAATAGTTTAATGGAATAAAAATAAATTCTAATTTTTTTAAAAATAAATATTGTACAGTTTATAATATAATGTTGCGTTAAAAGATATTATGCGATTCTTACATATTCTTCACAACAATGTTTTGCGTAACATTTATTTACTTATTTAACATTAAGTTTCTTATAAAAACAGTAATTTTGTAAATCTGTTTAATAAAAATATAATTAGTAAAATATTCATCTTGTTTGGTTTAATTCTTTTATCAAATTTACAATTTCACCATCAACAAAATGTTCAGTTTCATCAAATCTAGTAAAAATTTCAAAGAAAAAATGTTGTACAAAATAAAAAATTTTCTTAGATTCTAAAGGATAATGTAAATTGAAGGTCAAAAATATTTTACAACAAATATCTAATGCTTGGAGAACGTTATCAAATTTGTACATAACCCCGTCAAAATAAGTAATGAAGGTTAATTTTTCACCGTTCACCATTTTAATTAAGAATGGCTGCAATTTTAAATTGCATTTTCCATAAAATACTTTTTTTCCTTCAATTTTAGTATTTATATCAATAATTGATTCTCCTTCAATAACCATCGAATTCATTGCATCGTTTATAGTCGGAATCCATGTTGAGCCATCTAATTTTCTAACCCGAGTTGTTGGTTTTAATAATGCACACATGCATTTCAAAATCCGAATGTATTTTTCATCTGGGAATAATAAATCAAATTTAAAATTTAATAATTTGTGTGGTTAAAGCGGTTAACCAACAAGAAAATGAAAAAATATCTGCTCGTTTTATTTGAAATAACTCCAAAATGCTTGCTTAACAAGTTCGCCACTCTTTTTTTTTTTTTAAATCGCTGAATCATATTTACTCGTACGAGAAAAATCGCAATTCGTGTGAAAAGGCCATTAGATACTTCTAGAAATTCAGCCGCTTCGCAAATAATCGTAACAAAAATTGCTACAAAATTATTCTTATATTTCGTAAAATTTTGCGTCACATATTTGTGACACGAGTTTTTTAAAAGTAGCATGCCACGTATATGTGACGTTGAGTGGCGAACGTGTTAATTTTAGCTACAATCTTTTGCGTCGAATTTGTTCCTTATTAGCACAATAATAATTTTAATATCAAAGCCGCAAAAATTGTGAGTTTAGAAAATTGCATTTACATTTTTTCTGTCAGAGAACCTAATTTGGTAAATAAAAAATTTAATTTTATTTGCTAAGCGATGATATATTTTTAAATTTTGGAAATTAAAATTATTATTGTAAGGTAAATTCGATCAAGTTCAAATGATTTTAGCTAAAATGCAATAAACATTTTCGAATTACTGCGAAAAACGAATGCTGTTTTTCTTCTCATTTTCCAGTGGGTATATTCAAAATCTTTTTGTAAAAAATTTTTTTTTTTAACACCGTTGCTTGACTTAGACACTGGTGCAGTGGCGTAGCCAGAAATTCGTCGAGGGGGGAATTTTAAAAAAAAATTAATTTCGATAAGAAAATAATGCATTCGAATTTATTTGAATTCAATTTTTTATTAGTTTTTTATAGTTTTATATTGATTCGTAGTAACACTAAAGCCAATTCATCGAGGACACAGTCTATTTATATAAACACATCTCTATGCATGTTTAATGATGCCAATCCATTTAGTCGCTTCCCACCGATTGTATTTCTTAGGTAATTCTTAAAGCGCCAGAACGTCTTACAACTCTTCAATTGGAGAGATTATCCAGGTTAAGAGTACTACTAAAAATCTGATAAATATTTTGTGCTAATTTTGTGATTATAGGTACAAGCGTACAACCGGTAGATACCTGTCCGTCTTTTAAACATTTTAATTAACTTCGCTTATGTAATCTAATTTCAACTTAATCTGGAAAAAACGTCTATACAGATCTGTAAAAATTACGTCTAATATTACGCTGCTTTGTTTGCATTTCTTTTATATGAAGAATCAAAAATAGGTCACATGCGTATTATAACAGGTAATGAACCTTATTCGAATTATAATTTTTTTTGTGTGGATCAACACATCACCATGTAATGATTTTAGTATAATATGTGAAACTCAGGGGGGGGGGGGTTTCAACCCCCCGCAAACCCCCGCGAACTGGTGGGGGGTTTCAACCCCCCGCGAACTGGTGCTCTTAGTTCTTGGAGCAATTTTTTCGATTTAATGCGCCGTTGTAGAATTGGCTCAATTTTGTTGGCAAAATTTTCAAAATTATAAATGAGGCACAAATTTTTATCACCAAAAATAAAGAGGAAATCAATGTAAATCTGAAAATAGAAACAAAATAGTATTTTAATAAAAAATCTGAAAAATAGCTTATAAAATATTTATTTTAAATATGTATTACTAATCTATAACCACGGGAATCTCCTAAAATGGTCCAATCTTCTAAAAATTTGGATAAATTATTCGAGTTTGTTTGAAGTTCCTTATGTCTCCCAGTAAAAGTGGCTTTCCATTCAATCTCAACGGAATCCCATGGCTCATGCACGACACAAAGCCAGTTTTTTTTCGTAAAAATTCGCAATGTTGATCTAAAAATATGTGAAAAAATTAATATTGTTAACGTTTACATGCGTTTCCAAAGTGTATTAATATCTTGAAAGTAAATCGAAAGTATCGGGCACATCTCTATCGGTTGTTTTGGAGGTTTTATTTGCTGCAACACAGTCGCTTGATATTTTAAGTTGCTTTTTATTATTCTTGAATTTATTGTACAGCTTGCCCTTTGGAGGACGCCCGGGTATATAATAAAGTTCCTTTGATTCCGAAGGAAATGTTTTTACAATTTCAGTTGTGATTGCTACGTAGTTTTCTTTAACCATTTCACGATCATTTACTAAGAAATCTTCTACAATACCGTTGATTAATTGAGTTCTTCCTCGTTCAATAATTTCATCAAAAAGTCTTCTAATTTTTTTCCCTTTCGGAGTGGCTAAATAATTTTTCAACGTCTGAAATCGAGTAATTACTTTATAACAGTTGAATACACAGATCGATGAAAAACTTACAAATTGTGTTGTAATATCGGATGTGTTGATTGGTGAATCGATTTGGCGGGATTCATCTATTGAATGATTACAAGACGATGTAGAATAACCCTGGAGAAAGAGAAACATTTTAAGCAAAATTACGATATTTGTATTTCAACCATCTTAAGGAAAAATAAGTATCTTGTATCAAACCAAATCGCATTAATGAATTGTAATAAGATAAAATTATTTTAATGAAAAAATTACATTATTTGAAATGTTACTTAATAGCATAATTGTAAAAGTGACCTAAATTCAAACGATAATAATTCCATCAAATCTTTTCTGCTTCCTGAGACCTCGCAGAGTAATTTAATAATAATAATTTAGCTTGCAATAGGTTTAAAAATATTTATTTATTTATAAAGTTAAAGACATAATTTTTGTTTTGAGATCTGCTACAGCAGGAAACATAATTTCTAAATCCCGCTCATTTATTAAACATAATTCATACTCCGTTTTAATATTAGCATCTAGGAGAAACAGATTTGGTTTTAAATTAAATATAAATGCTTAAAAATTAAACTTATTGAAATAAGATTGAATACCTACTTCTAAATTTTGATATGACTTGCTGATCTAGATTCCAGGAATTTAGTATTTGGTCCACAACATTTTCAGTATAATAATACGTGCACTATGGTTGGTCATCTAAATTGATAAATGTATTCTTTATAAATAAATAACATAACAAACACAAATGAAATCCAAATTTAATTTAAAAAAAATTGCAATACACGTCTTACCATGGTCACTGTTATCAGCCATCTTATTTTGATAAAGGTACTTTAATGATACATTAAGAAAAAAATTAAAGATTTCATTTGTAAATAAAAATAAAATTCAAGACCGCAAAGATTACAAAGGTTTTAAGAACATTTTGATAAACTTTAACTAATTATTATATTTAGAAGCTTAGTATAAGTCTGCTTTGAAAAACTTATTGCCATTAGGTAATGTATGTAACAATAGAGGCTTTTCGACTAAATTTTTAACTTCAATTATATTAGTTGATTCTTGTTCGAGCCCTACATCGTAAATATTTAAAAGTTTATTGAATTTTAAAATTTGTAACGGTTTTGTAATAAAAATTATGTTGTCACAATGGTTTCCCGGCATAATAATATCTTTGATTTGCACTAACAGATTTTTCATTTTATGGAAGAGGTAATACTCTTTTTTGTACAAAGTTCCATTCAATAAAATTCGCTCTATTGAATAGAAGTATTGTAATAGAATACAATTATTGTTTCTGGGAAACCCTTCGTTTTAAACAAAAAATTAGTAAAATTAAAACAACATTTTTTTGCAAGAGATAATTCAATATTTCTTCTTGATGATGTGATGTTAGTGTAGGATTTCAATTTTTTATGATTACCCTCATACCGCATACACCAATAACCTTTAACAGGGCCAGAATTTTTAATAACGCTTGGATAATGAGTGAGGAAATGGTGTTTAGGTTTGAGAGTATCACTAAATATTTGTACAGATATATGTTGTGAAGTGCGATATCATTAGAAATGGATAGTAAATCGGTATCCGAAAATGATTCTTTGAAAAGTTGTCCGATAATGTTTTGAAGCAAAGCAATATACTTTAAACAAGGGTCATTCGCGGTTAATTGGTCAAAAACAAAGACATTTATGTATACTTTAAAAGCAAAATCATTTCTGAAGCTGTCAAGTGTAATTTTTTAGATTTTAAATGAGCTTGTTTAATTGGCGGCCCCACAGATCCCTTTTCAATTTCACCATAATCGAAATTTCGGAAACGATAATTAAAGAAATCAAGCGAAAAATATTTTCTTTCGGTTATCCAAATGATTAGACAATTAATTAATCCATATTTCACGACCCCTTCCAGGGCATCGTGCATAATGTCTACGCTGAAATTTTCAGTCACATGGAAATTTTTCACTTTATTAAAAATAGAATTTTCCAAAATTCCAGAGTTTTCAAATGACAAATTTTTTAAATCAAAATTGTAATTTATTTGATTTAGCATAAGACTGGTATTTTCTTTACCATACTTTGAAATATCAGAATTTTTTATTTTACACAGTCTGCAAAAGTGACTGTGAGAAAATGATTTGGTAAATCCCAACAAACTGTTTAGACCAAGATTGTCCCCAACAATCACGCCTAACACAAAGTAAACCTTTTTAGTTCCCTTTACAGTGTTAATTTCTAAACCATCGTCCTTTAACTCTTTAATTATTTTCACGAGGCTGTAAACCGATTTGTAATTTCCCACAGTTTTCAAAGCCTTTGATTTTAAAAACATATTTGGAAATATTTGTGCCAATGCAGAAGATTTATTTGGCAACGTCGGGAAACTGTAATAAAAAGCAGCCAATGATTGCATTCCAGCATGACTGCTTAAAGCTGCGCCTGTTTCAAAATCGTCGTAAAATAGGTTGAACGGAATAATTATTTTAGTTTCATTGTTTAATATTTTTTTTTCCATAAATCTCCTTGAATAAAATTGCTAAGGCGAGGAGATTGACCAGAAGTAAGATATTGGATGTGTTCTAAGGTTTCATCTAATATTCCAGGAATTTGAAAAATTTTTTGATTTGAAATTTGATTGGTAAAATTGTTGCCTCAATAATTTTCTCGTCAAAACAAGAAACGCCATTTTTCACCATTTCGCTAGTTTGTCGGTCAATAACTATTTTGGAAGGATTCGAAAACAGATCTAAGTTAATTAGTTGTTTTTCTAATGAATACTGTGATTTAAGAAATGAAAATGAATTGGAGAAATAATTTAATAATTCCCGAAGCTTAAGTACATTTTCCCCTTCGAATAGCGGTATAATAATATTTTCTAACATAGTTAACATTGGTACAAGAACAATTTCGGATAAATCGGTTAAAATATTTTTTATCATGGAAAATGTCATGTTATAATGTCCGGCCAGTGAAGATAAAAATCTTAAAATAGAATTTGAAGTATCTATCTTTATGGCATTTATATTAAAATTCTGTTTACTAATATTATTAATTATATGACAAGAGACTTTGATATGACTTTGAGAAAAATCGTTGATCACATTTGGCACGGGTTCTACAGCTTCGTTTACCGTTTCTTTACTTTCTGCAGTACACTAGGTAATTGGTTTTATAAATTGTTCTAAATGATACCGCTGTAAATGCCTTTTGAAACTGTTAATATTACTAAATGTAGAAATGCACCCCGTTAGACACAAAAAATTATCGTCCGGTTTTAGCATGTGAGCGTATTTTAAATGGCGGATATAACTATTTACACAAGAAAAAGATTTAACACACAAAATCCGAAATCAAAATCTTGGTTTTGAAAACCGAGATTTTGAAAACCAGTCATTTAAAACCAAGATTTTGAAAACCAGTCATTTGAAAACCAGTCTTTTGAAACCGAGATTTTGAAACCAGTCTTTTGAAACCTAGATTTTGCTAACCAGTCTTATGTAGCCAACCCATATTATAGCTTGATTAACTCAAAAATTCACATTTCCATTTATAAAAAGGCGATGTTTGTTCTTAACTATCAAATCAAGGTCAGTAAAGTCATTCTAAATCACCAAAATTTTAATTCCTCTCATAAAACTTTCTTTTAACAGGTGCTTTCTTCTGGTTATCGTATTTTTTGAAGGAAACGGTGAGAAGAGATTCATTGTCTGTAGGTAATCTGGTGCCTTTGCATTAAAACTCAGAATTACATGATACATTTATTTTGAAAATTTAATCTATTTAGATTAAGTTGTTTTTGCGGAAAAGCTGTCTACTAATCAATATTTCGTGGAAATAAAATTTCAAAATTTTATTTTAAGTATTTCCTGTAATGAACTAGCAAAACAATTTATTTATGTAATTGATCGGATTTAAATATAAATTCTGGGAAATGTTGGCTGTTGGCTGTGTCAATAAATACTTTATATAAATAACCCGCAGTATTAAATTTTTTTCTAATCCACCAAATTATAGCAACCATTTTCGGCAATAAATTTCAAAAATCTATCTACCAATTTTCCAAAACAAAAAATCATCTCTAATTACATAAAAATAACCGGAAAAGTTTATAGCATTGGGAAATATGGTTCATTGTATTTTTGTATCGTATTTCTTCTAATTCCAACCAAACAAAATTTTTTTTGGGTAAATAAAATAAAAATTTCCCAACCTTCCGGATAACTTCATAATATAAATTTATGAAACGTCCGTGTGGCATGAGAATAATTCGGGTGAACTTTTTTACTTTCTAATTAATTACAACGTGAAAATTTAAAATTTGTAAAATTAATTTGATTGAGAAATAACAAAATAAAAAGCAATTTTCTGTTGATGGAAAATAAATTTTCCATTGGCGAATTTATTAGGCGGATGTTTAATGAATATTTTTTATTTATTTATTAATTACAGTGACAGTAATTGATATTAATGAATAAAACACCGATGAGTTTCGCGAATTTTTTTTTTAGAGCTGTAGTTTAGTAAATATTGGTATATTTAACACTTATTAGCATTTTTTACATAAAATAAACTCATAAATCCATGATGTTACTCAACCCACGCGCTCCAACATAAAAAATGATTGCAATGATATACGACAGATATATATCGAAAAAATGAGTTATTGCCAGCCATTTAAAATATGTGTTATTATTGGCAGAACTTCTTTGCTGTTTTATATACGTTTATTCCCTCCAGATAGTTCTGTTTGTGTACATATCTCGTACAATATACGTTTATTTTCAGATATGATTGATTATGATTGCTGTATATTATCTATGTTTTTTGCTTATATCTAAGATAACAATTTTTATATTTATGATAACAACATTAGAAATTGTTTTATAAAAATAAATGAGTATCTTGTGTATCATTTCGGATTTGAAACGGAACAAACAGCAAAAATATCAAATTTAGAAAATGGAAAATCGAAGTGGTGGGGCTATTAGAAAAATAATAAGTGTGATGTGCGGGGGTTGACGGATTTCAATAATATTTAGATGTCTACATATACATAGTTACCAAGACGAATAGAAAACATATCATTTTAATGAATCCAATAATAATAATCTGACGTAGTAAATAAATCTTATTTACATAAATAACTCAAATATCAAAACCGAACCATCCTGCCTCGTCTAGATATTATCCCTCACCGCCCAAAAAAAAATAAAAAATAAAATATTTATAGACCAAAATAATATGTCGCAACAACACTCACACACACAATACCCATATAATTGAATCCATTCCCTACAATTTGTCGCAATTTATGTTGATTTAACACAAAACACAATCATTAGAATATACATAGACAGTTTCAAATTTCATGTTGACAATTCAGGAAACATATAAAAATGATTTTTTATTTTTTATTTTTTTGTGAAGAAACCAAAAAATGACGACGACGTCAAATAGAAATACAAAACAAAAAAAATTCTCAAATCAAATTGACAAAGTGATGTGCCCTCGGTTAAATAGAGTACTCATATTTTTCATAAATATTCCCCCCTCACTCGGTTAAACAACTTTTTATTTTTCACTTCGTTTCTGCACAGAAATGGTGGAGACAATTTAAAAAAAAAATTTTTTGTTGCTTGTGGTGGTGTGTATTATATCTCTCTACATGACATTGACAAATAATTTTAGATGACAAAAAAAAAAAAAAAAGTTCGTGAAATATGAAAAAGTTGCACATTTTGTTGGAAAATATGATGATGATAACTTTTTCATTGGGTGATTGGGTGGGTGAATTATTATACTGTAAATACCTATATGTGTATGGATTAACGTTGGATTTATGATATATAAGCTCTAAAGTGTAAATGGAATATTTTATAGAATTTAACCTTTTGATTCAATAAGGCTGGCACGATAACTTACACAAAACGGAACTTCGTACCTCTAGAGCCAATTAAATTTCTTTACACGTTTTTGTTTTTGCTGTTTAGATTGTGACTTGTAAAGACTCTTGTAACTTCAATTTCTCAGCTTATTCGATGTGTACAAAGTTTCTTTTTTGTTGTGTTCACCCAATAAAATACTTTGCACGTGCGAATTTTTGTCAAAGTCGCAAAGTATTTTGTAATATTGAAACCGCTACAAACTCAAACGATTCGGATTTGAATTGTACGCTTATAAATAATTTTCAGTTACAGAACCACTTTCCAACCCCCGGACTCATTCTAATTGGCGATATTTTAAGAAATAGCCCAGTTCCATTACAATTGGCAATATCCGTTCTAGTTCATAAATTTTTGAGATGAAATTATGTAGGCCGATTTCTGCCAAAATTCTCTGGGATCTTGCACTATTATGAGGAAAGCTTAGATATGTAAAATAATAGAATGATTCGTAAATCCTGATTCTGTTAAAACTGAGCAGTAACAGCATTGTCGGCATCATTTTCAAAAAAAAAAAAAAGAAAAAAAACGATCCAATAATTCCTCCAGCCCAAAAACCACACTAAACAGTGACTCTTTGAGGATGCATTGGTTTCTCGACAATTTGTCTTGGGTTTTGCTTATTAATGTATCCGCTCAGATGCAAATAGGTTTTGTCACTGAACATAATTTTCTGTGAAAAATCGCCTTCACGTTGTTCAATTGTTGTGTATGATGATGAGTTGATGTGCTTGGGCTTTCGGCCACACTTTTATTTACGGCAGCAATGTTTTCGGCTGATCGACCTTTCCAAAATGCACTGATTATTTTATACCTGCTATCTTATGGTGAACATTGGTGGTGTGAGTTTAATTTGGCATTTTCGGCTGAAATTAGGCTAAATTTTAAGAAAATATGTAAAGTAGCTGAATTTTAAGCTGGATTATTTGGCTGGTTGAATTTTATGGTGAATTTTAGGATGACTTTTGAATTGAATATTGGGCTGAAATTTAGACTGATTTTGAGTGAAATTATACTGAATTCTGTTTTGGATTTTCGGATGAATTTTATGCTTGATCTTAAACTGAGCGTTAGGTTGAATTTTTTAATATATTTTGAACCGAATGTCATGAATAAATGCTGAATTTATTAACATTTTTTTCTTTGGATTTAGGTTTCAATTTATGGTAAATTTTAGGCATTTTTTGGAGTGTAGATAAGCTACATTTAGACTTTATTTTAAAGCAGAATTTTAAGGCTGAATTTTATTTTGAAATACTGGTGGATTTTGAGTAGAATTTTACTCTGAATTGTGAATGATGAATTTGGTGCTGAATTATTTCCGGATAAAATTTAAAACGAATATTGGCTGAATTTAGGTTGAATTTTAAGATGTATTTTAAGCTAATTTTTGGTTTTCTTGGAAATCGGAAGGTTCAATTTTAATCAGTATTTTATGATGAGTTCTAGGCTGAATTTTGTGTTGAATATTAGTATGAGTTTTTAGCTGATTATTGTTAGGATACATTGTGGGCTGATTTTTGAATTTGTATAATTTTCGACTGAATTTTAAGATACATTTTAGGATGAATTTAATCTAAATTTTAAGAAATAATTTTGGCTGAATTTTAGATTTTGGGTTGTATTTTAAGCCAAGCTGTGTGCCAGATTTTTAACTGAACTTTCGGATAAACTTTCGACTGAATATTCTCTGAATTTATTTTGAATTTTAAGATGTATTTTGAACTAAATTTTAGATTCCATTTTGTTCTGAATTTAGGCTTTTAGGAAAAAATGTTCGTTGATTTTAAGCTGAATTATTGACAAATTTTGGACTTGATTTTATGCTGGTTTCTATGCTGGGTTTTCGGATTCTGAGTTTTAAGCTGAATTATTAGAGAACATTTTTTGCTCAATTTTAGATGGGATTTTTTAATATATTTTGAGCTGAATTTTAGATTTCAGTAATAGAGGCTGAATTTTAGGAACATTTTTTCTTTGAATTTATGCTGGATTTTAGACTGCCTCTATGTTGAATGTTATGATGAATTTTAAGCTTTATGTTAAGGTTTTTAGGAATTTTGTGCAGCTTCTTGAGTTTGAACAATGATGAGGTAATTTTTGAAGTGCATTTTACAATATATTCAGAGCTGAATATTCTGCTGAGCTAGCTTTTTACTGAAATTAGGCGTGACCTGAAATGTGATTTTACGCTGCATTCTGAGCTGCACTTTAACCTCCATAATTGGCTGAATTTTAGTGTGTCTTTTGAGCTAAATATTAGACTGTATTTTGCGCTGAATTTATGTTAAATTTTTTGGCTCAATTTTATGCTAAAATATTGATGGAATTTGAGCTGAATTTTAACCTAAAATGTTCGATTTTAGACTGAAGTTTAAACAATTTTCTTGTATTTGTATAATTTTGCATTGGATGCATTTTGAGGAAACATGAAATTGAATTTGACCAAAACTTAGTCCGATTGTAGCTTGAATTTTGTGCTAAATTATTTTCAGGTAATATTTAGATCAAATATTGCGTTGAACTAAATTTTGTATTCTATTTTAGGTACAGTTTAGACTGAATTACATACAGGAAAAAATTTCACCGAATTTCAACCTGAATAAAGGTGTGAGGTGAAGTGAATTTTGGCCTACATTTTAAACGGTGAATGTATTGAATTTTCAGGTGAGTTTTGTGATGCATTTTAGGCTGAATTTTGGGCGAATTCTTTAGTTTGAACAGTTTTGGGGTAATTTTTGAAGTGCATTTTAAAATATATTTAGAGTTCAATATTCGGCTGAGCTTTTGACTGAAATTAGACGTGAACTGATGTGTGAATTTAGCTGCATTTTAGCCTCCATAATTAGCTTAATTTTAGGGTGTCTTTTGTGCTAAATTTTTGCGCTGAACATAGGTTGAATTTTTTGGCTTAATTTTATGCTGAAATACTGATGGAATTTAAGCTGAATTTTAACCTAAAATGTTCGATAGACTAAATTTTTTCCTTAATTTTCGGCTTATTCGCGAATTTGTATAATTTTGCGCTGGATGCATTTTGACAAAACAACAAATTGAATTTAACCAAAATTTAGTCCCATTGTACCTTGAATTTTGTGCTAAATTATTTTCAGATAATATTTAGATTGCGCTGAATTTAGGTTGAATTTTAAGATTCATTGTGAACTAAATTTTGTATTCTATTTTAGGCACAATTTAGACTGATTTATTGGAAAATATTTTCGCTAAATTTCTAACTGAATAAAGGATGTAATTTAAGTGAATTTTGGTTTAAATTATAGGTTGCATATCTTATTAATTTCTAGGCTGAATTTTTGTGTTGAATATTATTCTAAATTTTAGGGTACATTTTGGCCTAATTATTAAATTTGTATAATTTTAAACTGAATTTTGAACACAAATTTTAGGATTCATTTTGAGTTGAATATTAGGCTAAATTTTATAGGTAACTAAACGGAGCATTTTGTATTGCATTTTCAGGTAAATTTTGTGATGAATTTAGGCTTTAGTATGAATTTGATAATATATTTTGAGTTGAATTTTATATTGCATGAATTTAGGCATTTTAAGAAATATTTTGACTGAATTTGAGGCTTTGGGCTGAATTTTCAAATAAAATTTAGACTGATTATTGGCTTGATTAATTTTAAATTTTAAGATGTTTCTGAACTAAATTTTAGATTCCATTTTTGGGTGAATTTAGATTGTCCGGTAAGGCTAAATATGTTCTTTGAATTTTAGGCTAATTTACTGGTAAATTTTGGACTGAGTTTTATGCTCGTTTCTAAGTTGAATTTTGTATTCTATGTTTCTGAGTTTTAAGCGGAATATCAAATTTTGGGCTGATCATTTTGAGTTGAATATTAGGAAGAACTTTACACTGAATTATACTATGATTCTGAATTGAATTTTCTGGTGAATTTTATATGTGACTTACATCTTAAACTCTTAAATTTTAAATTGCTCATAAATTGAAGACTGCATAAAGGCTGAATTTTAGGAACAGTGTTTCTTTATATTTAGGCTTCGATTTATGCTGAATTTGATTTAAGATTCATTTAGAGTTAAAATAAAGCTGAATTGGGCTGAGCTTTAAACTAAACTTAAGCTAAATTTTGAGCTGCATTTCAGGCTTATAATGGGCTTAATTTTAGGGCTTATTCTGAGCTAAATTTTAGATCGTATTTTATAGAAGAATTTTTGGCTGAATTTTATCCTCAAATACTGAGGGATTTTGAGCTGAATTTTAAGGTAAAATGGGTGTTTGATTTTAGGCTGATTCTTGAATTTGTATAATTTTTCGCTTTATTTTAGAATGCATTTTGAAGAAAAATGAAATTAAATCGAATGTAAGGCTGAATTGCATGATGATTACGCTGTATTTTGTATTTTTGAAGATCTAAAACATTTTCGCTAAATGTTAAGCTTAATTATTGGTGAAGTAAATTTTAGGCTGAATTTTATAGTGCAAACTGGGCTGAATGTTACTTTGAGTTTTTAACTGAATTTTAAGGTACAGTTTGACTGAGTATTAAATTTGTATTATTCTAACTGAATTTTGAGGTAAATTTTAGGATGCACTCTGAGTTTATTAGGGTGAATTTTGAGAGGAACTTCAGCTAAACTATAGACTGCGTGAATTTAGGCTGAATTTTAACCTTGATTTTAAGATGAATTTTCGGCAGATTTTTGAGTATTCACAATTATTGGCAGAATTTTAGGTAACATTTAGCCCGAATATCGGGCGAGGTTTGATCTGATTTTAGGCGAAATTTTATGGGGCTGAAATATACTTGTTGATTTTGAGGTGAATTTTAAATTAAATTTTGTGCTGAATTTGAGGCTGAATTTTGTCATGGATATTACTTGTTGTTTTGGAAGAGCATCGCCAGCAAAACGGCGGGGAAAGTTGTTTTTAGTTTTAAGCTGAATATTACAGTAAATTTTGCACTACTTTTTTAATTGGCATAATTTTGAGCTAAATATTGTGCTGCATTTAGAGTGTATTTTGAGGTTGAACTAAGAGTTAATTTTTAATCTAAGCTAAATTTTAGGAAACATTTTGGCTGAATTTTAAACTGAGTTTACTGTAGGTGAGTAACTGGGCTTAATTGTACGCTGCACTTTATGTGGGATTTTAGGCTGGCTTTGTGTTGAATACTACGCTAATTGTTACAATGAACTTTGGCTATTTCTTGAATTTGAAAAATTTTGGACTGCATTTTTGGGCTGTAGACTGATTTTAGGCTGAAAGTTAGGTCGTGTTGGAGCTGAAATTTCTGATTTGAAGTGAATTTCATATTGCATTTTGAGCTGAATTTAGGCTAAATTTTGTGAAAAGTTTTCGTTGAACTTTAGGCTAAATTATGGGTGAGTTTGGAACTGAGTTTTAGGCTGAATGGTGGCTAAGTTTTAAGCTTAATGAGGGGATACATTTTAGACATACTTTTAAATTGATATTTTGCTGGATTATTGGCTGGGTTTAAATAAAATGTTCTGGTCAGTTTTGTGCTGAATTTCGTGCGAAGTTTTGGTTGTATGAAAATCTTCTTTTGTAGAATTTTGATGACTGTGTTACGCTGAATTTCGGGCTGAATTTTATGATTCATATATAGCTAAATTTAGGCTACTATTTGGCCTCAATTTAAACTAAATTCTCATTTTAGGTCGATTTTTTTCTGAGTGTAAGTTTAAATTTCGGGTGAATTTTGGTCCGGCTGCTTTTTCGTATAATTTTTGGGCAGAATTTTAAGCTGCATGATTTTTTGGCTAAGTTAGGTGAATTTTAAGTCGAATATTAATGTGAATTTTTGGCGGGTTCTTAGGGTTACATTTTAGGGTGAATTTTAGTCGAATCCTAGTTGAACTTTATGCTGAAGTTGGGCTAAATTTTATGTTGAATTTTAGGGTGAATTCTGAGTTTTAGGTAAATGTAATCTATTTTTGGCCAAACAGTGACATTTTAATTTTCAACAAAAACCGAATCGAATTTAATATATGTTCCAATTTAGGCAATTAGCATAAGTATGACCTTTTATATAAATTAAAGAAATAGTTCCATTCAATTTAAAGTTTTGTCAATTTTAATGATTAAGAAAGTCAATTTTTGTTGAATTAGTGCACTTAACTCTTTTCTGAATTTTTCTTAAAATTCTAATCAAAGATTATATCTGTAATTGACGTATTTCTTGATTTTATTTTTATTCACAATCGCTCCAAAATACGAGCGCTTCTAGAATTAGTCAACTTTTGAATTCTTGTATTTTCTTGGAAGGTACGCAAATAAAAATTCCTCCTTCCTTTCTACTTCTGCTTCCAGTAAAATTATTTAAATTGTGCGTAAAAAAATTCCGTAGTATTGTGTTATTATAAGCACGAGTCCCTTAAAGGCAACATGATTTTAAACACGGAAAATATTAAATATTCAAAAAAACTCAGCATGATTTCTACAAAAATAGAAAACATAATTAAAATTCTTGGCGTAAACAGAAAGATTTTCAGCATAAATAAAATTAATTTAAATTTTGTTTGTAATAAACAACAAGACGCAGGGCAAACCTCAAGTTTTTTCCCGAATTCAATAACAAGAACAAAATATTACAAATACCAAGCAAACCAATTCCTCTTTTAATATTGAGTTCATTGTTCAAAATTTGTAAGAACTATGTGTAGTGTGTGTGTGTGTGTGTATTCCAAATACAAGCCCCAAAATATAAAAGTTTTCCTTCTGTACTTTGTTAAAATATAAAATTTTCATTTGAAATTTTTCCAATCAATAATATTACAGTTAGTTTATTTAGTAAAGAGGGTATCAAGATTTATAATTGAATCTCCTACGGTGATATACTATAAAATGTCATACCGGGGTTTCAATTACATTCTGAATTCGACCTAACCCACAAATTGTACATAAAATTTTCAACATCTTTTTTGTGCTGTATACTAATCTTCCACCTGTTTAATTTCCCAATCAAAAAATCTCATTTATCACAAAGATCTTTAATACAACAACAACAAGAACAATTTCATAATTTAATTTATAAATTTCCTGGCATCACTCTTTTCAAAAAACCCCATTCTCATTCTCATTCCACAATAATCAACCAGTTTCACCACACTACACTAAACTGCGATGATAATGATTCGCAATGAAAATAAATGAAAATTTATATTTTTTCATCAACACAATGAATAAAATAATTAAGCAGAACGAGAGAGGATTTTTTTACGGAGGGAAAATAGTAAGCAAGGTGTGACTATCTACCTATAAAATATAGTTAAAATGTGTGGAGGTGAAGGGTGGTATATGTACATAATCTCCTATAGTAACCCAATAATGATTACAACAAAAAAGTTTTTATTAACCGAGTTTTACAAAATTAGTAGAATGGTTTTGTATGATGTAATAATGACTAACAATATTTAGGACTGTAATTAGGTAGTAGGTAAATTTGTTGTTGACCATTTACACCGGCGATGGTCGATTAAAATTTTGTATTAACATAATAAATGGTAAAATAAGTGACCAGCTCAACGAAATCCGGATGTAATTATTAGCTAACGATATATATGGACCATTTAATCTCGTGTTTTTTTTTGTGTGTTAAATACCAGAACAACAACAAAAACCTTAATTTAGTATTGTGGGGAGAGTAATTTTGTTGTTGTAGTTAATTAATTCGGAAAATGAGGATTTGTATTACGTGTTTGCTCGTAAATGAAATCAAAGATCATCAAAAAAGTTTTATTTTTATTATCACTGTCATCAAATTGTAGAAAAAGATTCTAGGGGATCTCCTTGTAAGCAACACGAGATAATGGTTTCTAAATAGCGGAGGTCTCTAGAGCAGAATTTAAAAACAAAGGACTATTGTCGTGCAGTTCGATATTTTTCTGTGCGGCTTCGAAGAAATATTAAAAATTGACAGGGAATAGGGATGGATTTGGTCAAACTCTTCCTAATTTTGGGAGACAATTTCGGTGAATTTTGGGCTGAATTTAGGCTACATTTTATTCATTCTCAGAATGTTATTCTGAGTTCTGTCGGTGAATTTTATACTAAATTGTCGAGTGAATTTTGAGCTAAATCTTGGGCTAAAAATATTGAGCTAAATTTTAAGATGAATTTTGAGCTAAAATACAATTCGTGAATATTTTTTGACTGAATTTTATTCTGGATTTTGGGCTGACTTTGTATTGCTTGCTGTGCTGAATTTTAAGCTAAAGGTAATGGGCATTTTGAAATCAAAAAGTAGATCCCTCAAACAAATTAGTGGACACGCCTGCTCTATACGATCTAACATTTCTAGTAAACTGTGCAAGTGTGTTTTTAAACACATAGATGTTCTACGAAGTTTGATTTATAGATTTATGTGTGAATGTTTTTTATTTCTTGAATATGTTCCGAAAAACCTTGTTTGATGTTTCTCCCGGTTTGGCCTATGGAAATATTAGGAATATAAGAAAAATCTGAAAAAATTAATAAGTTCTGGCAATTGACAGGATTAACAAAAAACACGAAGAAATTGAAGTACACCTCTTAAAATCTGGAGTATTATTCAGTTAAATTTATAAAATCGAAATATAAGCATGTGTGCCGTGCTTCGGGTTCAATTTTGGACATTCTAAAATTATGACAAAAATCCGGAAACGGTACTGGCATTTGAATAAACCAATCAAATTTCAAACGTTTACAACTTTTGAGGGTGAGCATAATTTTTCTGTCATATTTGGTACTAAAACAATACAATTTTAGTTATAAAGTATTACATAGAGCTTTATTAACTTTTAAATATCGAAAAGGTTTCCCAAACAACTAATATAGTCTTCTAGGTATAGTAATTCAGGGAGTTCGGTCTCAGATTGTAGCATTTTTGAAATTTTTTACCAGTTTTTTAAAACATTCCATTATATTGATATTTTGTTGTTGTCAAAATTTGTATAAGACGTTGTTGTTGTCAAAACTATTCAAATTCCAAATGTTCATGATTTTTCAGAGTGAGCATCATTTCTATATCACATTTGGTATTAAAGCAATACAATTTTAGTTATAAAGTATTATACAGAGCTTTAGGAGCTTTTAAATATCGATAAAGTTGCCTAAATAACGATTGAATTGTTTTAAGTATAGCAATTCATGAGTTTCGGTCTAAGATTGTAGCATTTTTTGAAATACCATTTTTACATCGAGCTTTCAGTTAGACTATCCCATTATATTGATATTTTGTTGTTGTCAAAATCCTTTATGAAACGTTGTTGTTGCCAGAACTATTCAAATTGCAAATGTTCACGATTTTTGGAGGGTGAGCATTTTTTTTATTTCATATTGATATTAAACACTACAAATTTAGTTATTAAGTATTGCATAGAGCTTTATGAGCTTTTAAATATTCAGAATTTTACCAAACAAAGATTAAATTGTTTTAAGTATAGCAATCCATGAGTTTCGGTCTCAGATTGTAGCTTTTTTTGAAGTACCAATTTTACATCCAATTTTCAATTAAACCATTCCATTAAGATGTTTTGTTGTTGTTGTCAAAATCCTTTATGAGGAGATGTTGTTGTCAAAACTATTTAAATTTAAAATGCTCACGTTTTTTTTAGGGTGAGCATCATTTTTATTTCATATTGGTATTAAAACAATATAAATTAAATTATAAAGTATTGCATAGAGCTTTATAAGCTTTTAAATATTCAGAATTTTACCAAACAAATATTAAAATGTTTTAAGTATAGCAATTCATGAGTTTCGGTCTCAGATTGTAGCATTTTTTGAAGTACCAATTTTACATCCAATTTTCAATTAAACCATTCCATTATATTGATATTTTGTTGTTGTTGTCAAAATCCTTTATGAAACGTTGTTGTTGTCAAAACTATTCAAATTGCAAATGTTCACGATTTTTTGAGGGTGAGCATTATTTTTATTTCATATTGATATTAAACACTACAAATTTAGTTATAAAGTATTGCATAGAGCTTTATGAGCTTTTAAATATTCAGAATTTTACCAAACAAAGATTAAATTGTTTTAAGTATATCAATTCATGAGTTTCGGTCTCAGATTGTAGCTTTTTTTGAAGTACCAATTTTACATCGAGCTTTCAATTAAACCAATCCATTATATTGATATTTTGTTGTTGTCAAAATCCTTTATGAGGAGATGTTGTTGTCAAAACTATTTAAATTTAAATCGCTTATGATTTTTGAAGGTGGGCATCATTTTTATTTTATATTGGTATTAAAACAATACAAATTTAGTTATAAAGTATTGCATAGAGCTTTATGAGCTTTTAAATATTCAGAATTTTACCAAACAAAGACTAAATTGTTTTAAGTATATCAATTCATGAGTTTCGGTCTCAGATTGTAGCATTTTTTGAGGTACCAATTTTACATCCAATTTTCAATTAAACCATTCCATTAAGATGTTTTGTTGTTGTTGTCAAAATCCTTTATGAGGAGATGTTGTTGTCAAAACTATTTAAATTTAAAATGCTCACGTTTTTTTTAGGGTGAGCATCATTTTTATTTCATATTGGTATTAAAACAATATAAATTAAATTATAAAGTATTGCATAGAGCTTTATAAGCTTTTAAATATTCAGAATTTTACCAAACAAATATTAAAATGTTTTAAGTATAGCAATTCATGAGTTTCGGTCTCAGATTGTAGCATTTTTTGAAGTACCAATTTTACATCCAATTTTCAATTAAACCATTCCATTATATTGATATTTTGTTGTTGTTGTCAAAATCCTTTATGAAACGTTGTTGTTGTCAAAACTATTCAAATTGCAAATGTTCACGATTTTTTGAGGGTGAGCATTATTTTTATTTCATATTGATATTAAACACTACAAATTTAGTTATAAAGTATTGCATAGAGCTTTATGAGCTTTTAAATATTCAGAATTTTACCAAACAAAGATTAAATTGTTTTAAGTATATCAATTCATGAGTTTCGGTCTCAGATTGTAGCTTTTTTTGAAGTACCAATTTTACATCGAGCTTTCAATTAAACCAATCCATTATATTGATATTTTGTTGTTGTCAAAATCCTTTATGAGGAGATGTTGTTGTCAAAACTATTTAAATTTAAATCGCTTATGATTTTTGAAGGTGGGCATCATTTTTATTTTATATTGGTATTAAAACAATACAAATTTAGTTATAAAGTATTGCATAGAGCTTTATGAGCTTTTAAATATTCAGAATTTTACCAAACAAAGACTAAATTGTTTTAAGTATATCAATTCATGAGTTTCGGTCTCAGATTGTAGCATTTTTTGAGGTACCAATTTTACATCCAATTTTCAATTAAACCATTCCATTAAGATGTTTTGTTGTTGTTGTCAAAATCCTTTATGAGGAGATGTTGTTGTCAAAACTATTTAAATTGAAAATGCTTATGATTTTTGAAGGTGGGCATCATTTTTATTTCATATTGGTATTAAAACAATACAAATTTAGTTATAAAGTATTGCATAGAGCTTTATGAGCTTTTAAATATTCAGAATTTTACCAAATAAAGATTAAATTGTTTTAAGTATAGCAATTCATGAATTTCTGTCTCAGATTGTAGCATTTTTTGAAATACCATTTTTACATCGAGCTTTCAATTAAACCATTTCATTATATTGATATTTTGTTGTTGTCAAAATCCTTTATGAGGAGATGTTGTTGTCAAAACTATTCAAATTGGAAATGCTCGCGATTTTTTTAGGTTGAGCATCATTTTTATTTCATATTGGTATTAAAACAATACAAATTTAGTTATAAAGTATTGCATAGAGCTTTATGAGCTTTTAAATATTCAGAATTTTACCAAATAAAGATTAAATTGTTTTAAGTATAGCAATTCATGAATTTCTGTCTCAGATTGTAGCATTTTTTGAAATACCATTTTTACATCGAGCTTTCAATTAAACCATTTCATTATATTGATATTTTGTTGTTGTCAAAATCCTTTATGAGGAGATGTTGTTGTCAAAACTATTTAAATTGAAAATGCTTATGATTTTTGAAGGTGGGCATCATTTTTATTTCATATTGGTATTAAAACAATACAAATTTAGTTATAAAGTATTGCATAGAGCTTTATGAGCTTTTAAATATTCAGAATTTTACCAAATAAAGATTAAATTGTTTTAAGTATAGCAATTCATGAATTTCTGTCTCAGATTGTAGCATTTTTTGAAATACCATTTTTACATCGAGTTTTCAATTAAACCATTTCATGATATTGATATTTTGTTGTTGTCAAAATCCTTTATGAGGAGATTTTGTTGTCAAAACTATTTAAATTTAAAATGCTTATGATTTTTGAAGGTGGGCATCATTTTTATTTCATATTGGTATTAAAACAATACAAATTTAGTTATAAAGAATTGCATAGAGCTTTATGAGCTTTGAAATATTCAGAATTTTACCAAATAAAGATTAAATTGTTTTAAGTATAGCAATTCATGAATTTCTGTCTCAGATTGTAGCATTTTTTGAAATACCATTTTTACATCGAGCTTTCAATTAAACCATTTCATGATATTGATATTTTGTTGTTGTCAAAATCCTTTATGAGGAGATTTTGTTGTCAAAACTATTTAAATTGAAAATGCTTATGATTTTTGAAGGTGGGCATCATTTTTATTTCATATTGGTATTAAAACAATACAAATTTAGTTATAAAGTATTGCATAGAGCTTTATGAGCTTTTAAATATTCAGAATTTTACCAAATAAAGATTAAATTGTTTTAAGTATAGCAATTCATGAATTTCTGTCTCAGATTGTAGCATTTTTTGAAATACCATTTTTACATCGAGCTTTCAATTAAACCATTTCATTATATTGATATTTTGTTGTTGTCAAAATCCTTTATGAGGAGATGTTGTTGTCAAAACTATTCAAATTGGAAATGCTCGCGATTTTTTTAGGTTGAGCATCATTTTTATTTCATATTGGTATTAAAACAATACAAATTTAGTTATAAAGTATTGCATAGAGCTTTATGAGCTTTTAAATATTCAGAATTTTACCAAATAAAGATTAAATTGTTTTAAGTATAGCAATTCATGAATTTCTGTCTCAGATTGTAGCATTTTTTGAAATACCATTTTTACATCGAGCTTTCAATTAAACCATTTCATGATATTGATATTTTGTTGTTGTCAAAATCCTTTATGAGGAGATGTTGTTGTCAAAACTATTTAAATTTAAATCGCTTATGATTTTTGAAGGTGGGCATCATTTTTATTTTATATTGGTATTAAAACAATACAAATTTAGTTATAAAGTATTGCATAGAGCTTTATGAGCTTTTAAATATTCAGAATTTTACCAAACAAAGACTAAATTGTTTTAAGTATATCAATTCATGAGTTTCGGTCTCAGATTGTAGCATTTTTTGAGGTACCAATTTTACATCCAATTTTCAATTAAACCATTCCATTAAGATGTTTTGTTGTTGTTGTCAAAATCCTTTATGAGGAGATGTTGTTGTCAAAACTATTTAAATTTAAAATGCTCACGTTTTTTTTAGGGTGAGCATCATTTTTATTTCATATTGGTATTAAAACAATATAAATTAAATTATAAAGTATTGCATAGAGCTTTATAAGCTTTTAAATATTCAGAATTTTACCAAACAAATATTAAAATGTTTTAAGTATAGCAATTCATGAGTTTCGGTCTCAGATTGTAGCATTTTTTGAAGTACCAATTTTACATCCAATTTTCAATTAAACCATTCCATTATATTGATATTTTGTTGTTGTTGTCAAAATCCTTTATGAAACGTTGTTGTTGTCAAAACTATTCAAATTGCATATGTTCACGATTTTTTGAGGGTGAGCATTATTTGTATTTCATATTGATATTAAACACTACAAATTTAGTTATAAAGTATTGCATAGAGCTTTATGAGCTTTTAAATATTCAGAATTTTACCAAACAAAGATTAAATTGTTTTAAGTATATCAATTCATGAGTTTCGGTCTCAGATTGTAGCTTTTTTTGAAGTACCAATTTTACATCGAGCTTTCAATTAAACCATTCCATTATATTGATATTTTGTTGTTGTCAAAATCCTTTATGAGGAGATGTTGTTGTCAAAACTATTTAAATTTAAATCGCTTATGATTTTTGAAGGTGGGCATCATTTTTATTTCATATTGGTATTAAAACAATACAAATTTAGTTATAAAGTATTGCATAGAGCTTTATGAGCTTTTAAATATTCAGAATTTTACCAAATAAAGATTAAATTGTTTTAAGTATAGCAATTCATGAATTTCTGTCTCAGATTGTAGCATTTTTTGAAATACCATTTTTACATCGAGCTTTCAATTAAACCATTCCATTAAGATGTTTTGTTGTTGTTGTCAAAATCCTTTATGAGGAGATGTTGTTGTCAAAACTATTTAAATTTAAAATGCTCACGTTTTTTTTAGGGTGAGCATCATTTTTATTTCATATTGGTATTAAAACAATATAAATTAAATTATAAAGTATTGCATAGAGCTTTATAAGCTTTTAAATATTCAGAATTTTACCAAACAAATATTAAAATGTTTTAAGTATAGCAATTCATGAGTTTCGGTCTCAGATTGTAGCATTTTTTGAAGTACCAATTTTACATCCAATTTTCAATTAAACCATTCCATTATATTGATATTTTGTTGTTGTTGTCAAAATCCTTTATGAAACGTTGTTGTTGTCAAAACTATTCAAATTGCAAATGTTCACGATTTTTTGAGGGTGAGCATTATTTTTATTTCATATTGATATTAAACACTACAAATTTAGTTATAAAGTATTGCATAGAGCTTTATGAGCTTTTAAATATTCAGAATTTTACCAAACAAAGATTAAATTGTTTTAAGTATATCAATTCATGAGTTTCGGTCTCAGATTGTAGCTTTTTTTGAAGTACCAATTTTACATCGAGCTTTCAATTAAACCATTCCATTATATTGATATTTTGTTGTTGTCAAAATCCTTTATGAGGAGATGTTGTTGTCAAAACTATTTAAATTTAAATCGCTTATGATTTTTGAAGGTGGGCATCATTTTTATTTTATATTGGTATTAAAACAATACAAATTTAGTTATAAAGTATTGCATAGAGCTTTATGAGCTTTTAAATATTCAGAATTTTACCAAACAAAGACTAAATTGTTTTAAGTATATCAATTCATGAGTTTCGGTCTCAGATTGTAGCATTTTTTGAGGTACCAATTTTACATCCAATTTTCAATTAAACCATTCCATTAAGATGTTTTGTTGTTGTTGTCAAAATCCTTTATGAGGAGATGTTGTTGTCAAAACTATTTAAATTTAAAATGCTTATGATTTTTGAAGGTGGGCATCATTTTTATTTCATATTGGTATTAAAACAATACAAATTTAGTTATAAAGAATTGCATAGAGCTTTATGAGCTTTTAAATATTCAGAATTTTACCAAACAAAGACTAAATTGTTTTAAGTATAGCAATTCATGAGTTTCGGTCTCAGATTGTAGCATTTTTTGAGGTACCAATTTTACATCCAATTTTCAATTAAACCATTTCATTATATTGATATTTTGTTGTTGTCAAAATCCTTTATGAGGAGATGTTGTTGTCAAAACTATTTAAATTTAAAATGCTTATGATTTTTGAAGGTGGGCATCATTTTTATTTCATATTGGTATTAAAACAATACAAATTTAGTTATAAAGTATTGCATAGAGCTTTATGAGCTTTTAAATATTCAGAATTTTACCAAACAAAGATTAAATTGTTTTAAGTATAGAAATTCATGAGTTTCGGTCTCAGATTGTAGCATTTTTTGAAATACCAATTTTCAATTAAACCATTCCATTAAGATGTTTTGTTGTTGTTGTCAAAATCCTTTATGAGACGTTGTTGTTGTCAAAACTATTCAAATTGTAAATGCTCACGATTTTTGTAGGGTGAGCATCATTTTTATTTCATATTGGTATTAAAACAATACAAATTTAGTTATAAAGTATTACATAGAGCTTTATGAGCTTTTAAATATTCAGAATTTTACCAAACAAAGATTAAATTGTTTTAAGTATAGCAATTCATGAGTTTCGGTCTCAGATTGTAGCATTTTTTGAAATACCATTTTTACATCGAGCTTTCAATTAAACCATTTCATTATATTGATATTTTGTAGTTGTCAAAATCCTTTATGAGGAGATGTTGTTGTCAAAACTATTTAAATTTAAAATGCTTATGATTTTTGAAGGTGGGCATCATTTTTATTTCATATTGGTATTAAAACAATACAAATTTAGTTATAAAGTATTGCATAGAGCTTTATGAGCTTTTAAATATTCAGAATTTTACCAAACAAAGATTAAATTGTTTTAAGTATAGAAATTCATGAGTTTCGGTCTCAGATTGTAGCATTTTTTGAAATACCAATTTTCAATTAAACCATTCCATTAAGATGTTTTGTTGTTGTTGTCAAAATCCTTTATGAGACGTTGTTGTTGTCAAAACTATTCAAATTGCAAATGCTCACGATTTTTGTAGGGTGAGCATCATTTTTATTTCATATTGGTATTAAAACAATACATATTTAGTTATAAAGTATTGCATAGAGCTTTATGAGCTTTTAAATATTCAGAATTTTACCAAACAAAGATTAAATTGTTTTAAGTATAGCAATTCATGAGTTTCGGTCTCAGATTGTAGCATTTTTTGAGGTACCAATTTTACATCCAATTTTCAATTAAACCATTCCATTATATTGATATTTTGTTGTTGTCAAAATCCTTTATGAGGAGATGTTGTTGTCAAAACTATTCAAATTTAAAATGCTTATGATTTTTGAAGGTGGGCATCATTTTTATTTCATATTGGTATTAAAACAATACAAATTTAGTTATAAAGTATTGCATAGAGCTTTATGAGCTTTTAAATATTCAGAATTTTACCAAACAAAGATTAAATTGTTTTAAGTATAGCAATTCATGAGTTTCGGTCTCAGATTGTAGCATTTTTTGAAATACCATTTTTACATCGAGCTTTCAATTAAACCATTTCATTATATTGATATTTTGTTGTTGTCAAAATCCTTTATGAGGAGATGTTGTTGTCAAAACTATTTAAATTTAAAATGCTTAACTTTCAAAGCTCTGAATTTTTTTTTTATTAACAAGACGATTAATTGGACTGAATTAAAAAAAACCCTTTTTTAAGAACTTTAGAATCTTCACCGAAGACATAAAGTTGAGAGCTTTCTGTGTAATTTAACTTTTTCTGAAAACCTAAAGAAACATATTTGTTTTAAAATATTTTACTGTGTAAAGTGCTTAAAGCATTAAAATATCAAATAGGGATGATGTTGGTATAAGGTAATCCAAAATACAAACGAAACCTTATTTTCCAGTTTAATACAACTTTTCTTTTTTTAAGAAGACCATCGAATGCTTAAATTCAACCTACCAGGAAATGAGGATTCAAATTATAACCCAGTTTAATATTCTATTTTGCTAGCTCGTACTATTTATCTGTCTACCTGTCCGGTCGATAAAATTTATACTGCACTAAGTTTTCAGATTTATGTAGCGTAAAACATAAATCAACATCGATCCTGACTAGACAAAAAAAAAAAAAAAATTATCTAACCTCAAATAAAACGTCATAATCCACCGCATCGCAGCACCATATACAACAACAAAAATATCCACAAACTCATCTCATCTCAGTCGTTAAACTGTCAAAAACATCATAAAACAACAAGTCACGAGGATAATTTTTGTGATGATTCATTATTGTTCATTTGTTTTTCTTGGTTATGTATTTTCCATTTTTCTAATAATATTATTTATTTATTTGTGCGATGATGGAAAATCAAAACAATGAAATTTTCCAACCAATCACCTTGGTTATATGGAATACCCATCTATCGAAATAAAACAGTAAATCGATTAATTAATTTTTTTGATTTTTTTTTGCCAGTAGACGAAAAATAACAATAATAGTTGACGTCTCCCCCACAACATGGTGGAATGAGAGATGAAGGGATCCATGTTGTTCTCTAAATAATTGGTTGTTTAATATAAGAATAATGGCGGTTTGATTATATAGTATTTTCGTTTCAAAAAGAAAATGGAAAAGTCAAACACGATTAAATTGTTAGAAACATGTATAATTACAAAATTTTGAAAATGGAAACGTGAAAACCTTTTTTTTTGTGTAACCGTTACCTTTCAAACATATGTACACACAGTTTAGTATTTTACAATTAAGATTTTCATTTCATGATACCCAAAAACATACATACGTAGACACTTAATTTAGAATGAAATCTGAGATGTAATTATAGTCGGGGGCTAAAAACAAAGAAAATTTAGATGAAAATATGTATTCTGTTTGTTGTTGTTATCTTTTTGCAAACAATTTTTCTCAAAATATAAAATACAGCGACGACGATAAAGATCAGGGAGAGAACACTGCTACAATAAATAAACTTCTCTAAAACACAAGTAGTATAGTAAATAGTTGCTGTGTGTACGAGTAAATTGTTTTGGGATATTTATGTGAGAATTTTCCCAATGTTTTCATTTCTTCGAGTTCAAATCGATTTCAATAAATTAGAATGTCTTTAAAAAAAATAAAACTTTTATTTTTTTGAAATGGGTTGGGTTTGGTTTTTTTTGGGAAAAACTCTTAAATCGTTGTCTGAAAAGGAAACAAGGAAAAAATAAACATTATTGTTTCGTCTGTCTGTTTGTCCATGATGTACTGTATATTAAAATAGTGACGTAGCATGAACTTTGGTGTGTAATGTATCTGGTGCTCAACGCTAATGGGTATAAGCTTTAATTTATTGTTGAAATGTAATTTTTTTTTTTTGTTTGATTTGTTAGGTTTCAGTATCCTGTTTTGGATTTTACTGCCTAAATATAAACACATACACACACACATACACACGTAAGGCTTTATTTAATATGGAATGAGCGATAAAATATTGCTTTGTACGTTTCGTATATGTTTGCTAAGAAGATAAAACATGGAACGTAAACATAAATTTTGCATTAGCATATTACAAAATAACAAAATTTGTTTTTGTTTTTTTTGGAAATTTTCCAAAAGTTATGAGTTCTGGGAAGATGAATTAAAAACCATATATTTTCCAATATATGCAAAATAAAAATTGTTGTGCTCAAAATATTAAAGGTAACCGGGAAAAGGTATTTTGCTTGGTTATTTATAAATGGAAGTCGTAAAATTTTAATCGAATTCTCTTCATTTCTATTGTACCTAATTCTAAGCTTTCAAATTAATTCTTAGCGGTACACGCACAAAAAATTGTTGAAAAGTGTGAGTGATGATTTTTGATTCTTGTTTAAAATACCTGGGAAGGTCTGAGTCTGATAGACGTACACTAATTGGTGCCCATTAGTATTTTAAGTGTTTTCTAGAGCTTAGTGGAAGATTAAATCTGAAATGATCAAAATCGTGAAAAACTCAAAATATCTAATGTGGCAAGGAATGAGTGAATAAACTTGCCCAACATAACCAGTTAAATCGGAAGATTTAAACAGGATTCCAAAATAATGAATTGGCTTTAGACAAATCGAATTCAATTTCTTCAGTTATAAAGGATGTTTCGTGCTAGCCTTAGTAGCATTCTGTGATTTTTTTCACACAAAGTGTATGTACGAAAATTGTAAGTATAGTGATAAAGTGTACATAAAAAAGTGTTAATAACTAGCAGAACCAGGTGTGGCCTTTTATAAAAATGACTTGAATTTTTATGTCGACTAGTCGATTGGATTTTTATTTAGAGAAGGCGAACTACAAAATGAAGTTAGTTTTCATCCTCATTTATATATTTATAAATAACCTAAATTCGGGAGCAAGTGTGCGTGGGCTAATAGGCCCAAGCACTACTATTATTTGGAAAAAATAGTCCTAGAGAAACGAATACTCTGCTCGCTTCGTTTAATAGGTTTTCGCTTAGTGAATTAAATATTGGGCTTGAGTCGTATTTCAAACATAAAGTTTACTTGTTGTTGATTCACAGTAGTCGTAGCAATTTATTCAGATCAGCTCATTTGTCAATTGATCGCTTATTTGAACAATTTGTGATGACAACCCCGGTGTAAAGTATTTTACACAAAGTGTACCTAATCATGTTAACGAAACGTGTAAGTGTATCGAAAAGTGTAGATATAGATAAAAAAGAGTAAAGAACCTGCTGAACTAGGTACGGGCTTATATTTTCACAGGTGTAAAGTTTTCCACGCTAAATGTTGCAACGCAAAATTAACCAAAAGTGTAATACATACACTGAAAAAGTGTAAATAACCAGCGGAATCCAAATATTTGTTATTTTGATTATAATTACTTGATTTTTGTACATTTTTATAGAAAATCAAGTTAATTCTCATTCTCATTTGGCATATAACCAGATTTCGCGGGTAGCTTGGGCTATTGGCCCATAGGCACTACTAAAACTTATTTGGTACTACACACGGATCAATTAGTCCTAGAGAATAGAATATGCCGATCGCTTCGCTTAATAAGTTTCGTTTTGTGAATTAAACATTGGGCTCGAGTCGTATTGCAATCGTGAAGTTTATTTATTGTGGATTCGCAGTAGTCCTAGTACTCTGAGCATATCCGTTTATTTTTCAATTGATCGCTTATTTGGAACAATCTATAGAGTCAATTCTGGTGTGGATTATTTCACACAAAGTGTAGCTACACGAAAAGTGCGTTAACGAAAAGTGTAAGTGTATCCAATTTCAGCCAATTAGGACCATGCTACCAGTTTTCCAAACATGCTAGTGGTGTAGGGTTGACTCCTCTGCGGAGATATGATATAATCCGCAGAATTTTTCTTCGAGCAGACGTGACTCCATCTTTCCCTTAGAATTGTCTCTAGTATATTGCTGGGTCTGTTGGTGATCGACCTGGTATGACCGACAACAATGTAATACCACCATGAAATCGGTCCAGTCATAAACATCCTGGTTGTTTATATTAAAAAGCGTTTTGAAATATTTCATTACCTCACATCTATGATGCTGCTTCATTGCTGGCATTATTTTGTAGATGAGTTAAACTATAATAGATTTTGGCCCAGGACCGTAGAATATTATCTGGCACCTTCTCATCCCAATCAGTTTTCGTTTGCCACAAGCGTTGAAACAGTAGTATGAAGCATACGGTGACCGGTAATAACTAAACCAATGGGTCATATAACCTTGAGATTTCAGAAAGCATTTCCCGTTTGATCCAGCAAATACCTTTGTGTTTAGGGAGTGCAATCCCGGAATGCAGGATTTTTGTTAAATCCCTTGATCCCGGTGTTTTTGTCAATTCCGAAATCCTGGGATCCCGGTCTTTTTGTTAATCCCAAAATCCCCAAATCCCCAGTTTTTTTGTCAATAGCGAAATCCGGGATCTCGGTATTGCCTTATAATAATACAGGGATTGCATTCCCTACTTGTCTTGGCTATTGATTTTAAATGTGAATGTGTCCCGTTGGGCATGCTACATTATTCCGAGCGTTTTAATGGTTGGATCATCTTTTTTAAGCTTAGGGATGTTGTCCGATTTATCCTCTGCCAATGTTTGTAGGAACTCTTGGGAATTAGATTCCCACTTACGAAGGTTAAATCCCGCACTACTCAGTATCTTCAATCTTATGGCGTCTTCAACATTGTCACCGCCTGCCAATAGATCGTCCATGTAAAACTGTGTTCTAAGAACTTTGGCTGCTTCTGGATATTTTTTATCGTAGATCTTCGCCAGTTGCTCCAAAGTTCGGATGACCATGAATGGCTCACATTCCGTTCCGTATGTGATTGTTAGACATTTGTATATACACTAAATTCTTCCTGGGGACACGTTCGCCATAATATATATATTGATAGTTCGCATCGGCGGGATGTACCACTATCTGTCGATACATTTTTTCGATGTCTGCATTTATTGCTATTTGATTTTGGTACAATAGTTAGGTCCGGCTGAATTTTTGATCCAGCTAACAAGCACTCGTTTAGCAATACTCGACGATATTTTACATGAGGCATCGAACAGTACCTGCACTTTCGTAGTTGTGCTTTCCTTATAAATCGTGTGATGTGGCATGAAATATTTGCTGTTATTTCCTCTGGGTAGTTCCAACCAGTCTATTCGCACCGTTTGACCCAACTCTATATGTTCGTCTATAAACGCCTTATAGTCCCGGTGATAGTCTATTGACCTTGCGAATTTTCTCTCCACAATCATCATCCTGCATTTGGCTGTTCCAACTGAATCTCCTAATACTGGCCGTAGTTGTTTGAAAGGTAACCGCACGATAAATCTTCCTGTAGCATCTCGAGTAGTCTCTCGTCTTCTACCATGGGTTTCAGGCTCATAATAATCGATCTTCTATTAGCCAAAACAGCTTTAATGCCTCTACCAGATTCTCGTTAGTATTGCTGGAGTCTACTATTATGTTAAAGTTGTGAATATGTTGAATCTCGGCTTCATCCTGATCCGGATTTATGTTTTCTGTAATTAGCCATCCAAATATTGATACTTGTATTACTGGCAAGTTACTTATATACATTTTTTCTTCCTCCAGGATATCCAAAAGGAATTCCCCTCCTATCAATATATCAATGGAATTCGGTAGGTTAAAATATGGATCTGCTAGTTCGAGTTGCCATATTTTATTGGTATATGGTATCAACACATTCGATGCTGGTAGATGCGATGAGACTTTGTCCAGGATTAGTGCTGTATCTCGCCATCAATTTATCCCATGCTTCCTGGTAGTTCTGCTCTGTCACCTTGATGTGACGTCAGCTTCATCTCTTAATAACCCGTTTAGTATTGGGAACTTATGCACTGCACTTAGCCCTGTATTATTATGAACGGAGGTTATATATAAATCCTGAAACGATGGCCATGACTTGTATTCAATAGCGAAGGGTTCTATATTCACCTTTGGTAATCGCACATTTTGTGATTGGTTCATTCCCTGTAGCAATGTTTGTTGTTGACCGATAAATTGATCAAGCGTAGCATTCAAATCCGGTACATTTGGTTTCATAAGTGGCATTCTGGTATTTATCTCCGACTTTAGCTTAGCCATGGTTTACATATACAGCTCATCACCGACGAAGTGGTTATAGGCGCGTAGTTATCAAAAGTTAGTAACTCTAATTCATAGTCATTAAACTCCTTATAAAGTCTCTCGCAGGTTTGCCCTCGTAGCTGTAGTTCCTATTGTATTGGTTGATTTTTTTTTTATTTGACCACGGTACGGTCACGTGCTCGGACGCTTTCCCCCATTTGGATATTATCTTTTCGATCTTCTTGCACTATTATACTGTTACAGGTCTAACCAATCTCGGCTGTACGCAAGTTTTTTTACACTATTTGCTTCTACACAGAAAAATCATAATTTTATGTTTCACTTCTAACTTTCATGATTTGCTTCGATATACCGGTTACCACTAAATTCTCGAATCTTCTTAAGCTCAAAATGGATTGCGCTAGATTTTATTCGAATCTTTTACTACTCTTATGCGCTCTAATTTATAAATTTGAAAATACATATTTATAAATATCCGTTAGTATTGGTACGATAATAATTCAGCACTAGGTACAACATAAATTTTATTAAATTTTCAAAATGGCTACTTAGCTGTTTCAATGATGTTAATGTTGCAGCTAGACTTGTTTGTTTCCCATGATGATCAGCAAATTCAGTGATTCTCTGGTTTCGGCACCAAAAATTATATTACATAACTTTCAATTTCTCTTTCAAGGTAAGCCACGATTACGCTGTTTTCGGGGCTCGGCCCCGAAAAGGTGAAGGAAATTTTTTATTTCTTCTCTTTTACAACATTATTGCTGCAACTAATTATTTTATGTTTTTAGCGAGAAGCACTTTTGCACCCATTATTTAATATTATTCAATCATTATTCACTCATTGTTAACTAATTAAAATTTTTTTCCACTACGAATGATGTTTTCGTTGATTATTCAGCCATTACTCCCCAATAATGATTACTAACTGTGAATAATGAGAGAATTCATATTTTTTCAGTAATAAATTCAGCAATACATATTTTATTATTTACTGAAAAAATATGAATTCTCTCATTATTCACTGGTGCAGCACACTTATTTCACTCATTATTCACTCAATATTCTCTCATTATTCATAAAATATTATTCAACAATGATTATTCTTCTTAATTCGAGATTTTCGGAAATCTTCTAGAACTCTAAGATTATTTTAGCCTTTTGAAATTATTTCTCGCGTTATTATTATTCTCGAAATGTTTAACACATTGGAGTTGCATTATGTTACAGAATAAGTGATGTACCGAGACCAAATAAGCTTCTTCTTCCGTAACCCTACTCTCTACTTTTGCAGATTCAATTAATTTTTTCCTATTTAAAACCATTTTATTTATTTAACCTTTAATTGGCAAAGGATTTTTTATTCCCGCTAAGTTAACGGGAAAAGCTTACGGTCTAGTCCGTTATAAAACATTTGTCTCGTGTGCTGATTTTAAAATATAAATTTGGTGAAATTCGTGCTTTAGAAAACATTCAAATGGAACTTACTTCAATATGTATATCAATTGGATAATGAGGATGTACGAACGTATGCTGCAACGGTATCAAGCCTATATTATCTCAATAAACAACCAAATTTCTGAAAAGCTTAAGTATTGTAAACAACCAAATTTCTGAAAAGCTTAATCTTTCAGATTTTGTAAATGATAAAATTTAAAATTTCTAAATTCATTTTTCCCCCGCCAACCCAAATAATGTTTAAACGTACGGTAATAGGAAGTCCAAGAATAGGGTAATTTGAAATATGCCTGGACCAGAAGCAAAAGGGCGACCACACTTTCCTAAAGTTTTAATTGTACTCGCTCCAATCAGTTTAAATCATCCTTTATAACTAGATTGAAAGGTTTTGGGGAATTTTATGCAACTTTATTAGGTAGCACGGACTGTACATGTGACAGCTTTTAGAAACCCATTCGAAATTTATTAAGTAATCGCTTTCTCATGATAAATTAGCTTTCGAATTTAAAGTATATTCAAAGGGACATATTTATTATAAAAATAGATTTTATTCCCCTAGCGACCCCTTTTGCTACTAATAAATTAATTAATAAATTTTTAAACCCAAAACCAAAAAAAGTTGAAGGCTACAGTGTTTTAGGGCAAAGAGCAACGTCTAGAATTTCAGATAAAGCGTTCCAGGATTTATGTTTTTTTACATCTAACGACCATATCAAAACACATATGAACTAGGGCTTACATCCCGGGAATTTCCGGGAATTTATGAAAGTATTCCCGTTTCCCGGGAATGTTGTGAATATTTCCTGGGAATTCAAAATCCAATTTCAAGATTTCACCGTGCACTTTCTTAACTTCATGGACTAATCAGAAAGTCGCTGATGATGGGTGCAACGCTATTAAGAATAAAGACACATTACAAAATTAGATAGAGTGTTAGATATCCATATCTACATATTTGTATTGTGACAATTTTTTTAGGTTTACACAAACACGGCCAGTTAATTAGTTTTTATGTTTACACGACCAGCTATGCTAAACAGAAAATAAATTCATTCGATATTTTTGCGCTACTGTTCTTTCGTATTTTTTCGCCTTCAGATATCAGATAAAATATTATTTTCAACAATGTTGAACGGATAATATAAATCAGCCTTTAAACGGATTAAACGGATTGAATTGTTCCGTGTTTATGGACGATATTGTTATTTATGGCAAAATACTCTTGGATCACAATCAGAAATTAGAAGAAGTGTTCAATTGCCTCCGAAAAATGTCAATTCTTAAAAAAAGAAATTTAATACTTGGGAGTTGGGACATATTGTTAACCAGACCGGCGTTTCTCCTGATCCTGCGAAATTACAAGCTATCGATGAATATCCTACACCCAAAAATGTTACGGAAATTAAATTTTTTCTTGGCCTCGTGGGATATTATAGAAAATTTATAAAAAATTTTGCAGCCATAGCCAAACCTCTTACTAACTTAATAAAAAAAGATCTATAGTATTTAATCACTTAAATCGTTTATAGTTCAAAAACCTACTTTAAAATATCCAAATTTTGCAAAGATGTTAACAATAACCTGTGAAGCCAATAAATTTGCTTTAGGTGCCGTGTTATCACAAGAGTATACGACTAAATCGATCATCCTGTGTTATTTGCAAGCCTGACATTATCGAAAGCTGAAAAAAATTACCAAACCGTGGACAAGGAAGTACTTGCAATCTTTTGGGACATTTAAAATTAGCGTCCTTACGTTTATGATCGAAAATTCATCGTCATAACAGACCATAAACCACTAACTTCATTAAAAATAAAGAACCAAACGGCATCTCGAGTCTTACTATGGAGACTTAAGCTAGATGAGTACGACTTTGAAATTAAATATAAATCTTTAAGCAGACTAAAAAAATTAACGATAATGACAAGAATATATCAGATTCAAAACTTTTTTATAATCATAATATGTTTGATGATTTGTGCTTTGAAAAGAACTTCTTTAATATTGTTTGATAAAAATAAATTTTCTGATACCAATGTTTCAAGACACAAAAATTTAATTGATAGACAATTCTTTGAAAAGCATCCGTCAAATTGTGCTTTCAAGCCTCATGAATATAATAATTCTGATCTTGATTTAAATCAAGTTCCCATCAATGTAGAATGATGAGATGAAGAAGAGAATGATTAGAATGTTCAGATGAGAATATTAATAATGAATCTGATAAAACATCCAATAACTTAATTGAAATAAATAATCCCGAAATTGAAATTAATCTAGATAATAAACGAATTCCATAATTCACCATTAGGTGGTCATCAAGGAATTAGTCGAACAAAATTGAAAAATATATCTAATCTGGCTTGTCATGTCAGAAAAATAAGGTTAGCCCATCAACAAAATCCCCATGAAAATCACCACAAGTTCTAACGAACCATTTGAAAAAGTATTCATGGATATTGTGGGACCAATATTGCCAAGTTTCAATAATAACAAATATATATTATTAACCATTCAGGACGATTTATCGAAATATTCCCTGGCAATTCCAATTCAAAATCATGAAGCTGAAACTATCGCTACATAGCGGTTTCATCAAAATCTTTGTGTGTCATTTTAACTGATCAAGGATCAAATATTCTCTGCTGTAAATTGCTAAAAATGAAAAAAAAAATGAATTCAACTGCTTTCCATCCACAAACAATGGAGGTCTTAAAAGGACTCACCTTACTTTAGCTGAGTACATAAGACTTGTCAGTACTGATTCATTAGATTGGCATATGTGGATACCGTATTGCATGTTTTGTTTTAATATTACTCCCCACACATCTACGAAATTTATGCCTTATACGAATTAATATTCGGACGGAAACCTAACATTTCATCATTTTTTTAAAAGAACCTAATTTTGTTTCCTGTTATAATGATCTTCTTTCAGATTTAACACATAAAATGCAGACATCATATCAGAAAGTTCGGAAGTCGGTCTCTATAACCTGCTGAGGATCACTGAAAAAATATGTTTTATCATCAACGCAAAGATTCTTCGTAAATAAATTTCTTCCTGACTGTTACCCGGAATAACTTAAAGTTTCAAAATTAACTAACTTAAAACGAACGATTGGTTCAGTACCAGAGCAATCGATAGGATGTCTCCTCCTCTTCATGCCAAGATTAGGAAAAGTTTTGCTCATAATCGTAATTGGTTCTAAAGATTAAGAATTCTTCAACAGCAATTGTGTTTAAAGCTTAATTAATTCAAAAATGTTTGCTTGTTTAGGTTAATCTCAATTCCTGTAATAAGATTGCAACAACAATTATTAAAATATTAAGAAATTCTCTTGAGTTTTGTTACCTTTATACAAATAAATTATTAATTAATTTAATTTAATTTTATATTTGAGCCTCAGCAAAAAATCGGATTTTCAGCCCAAAAGAATTTCTTAAAATTTTCGAGAGATATAGCTGAACCCGGTAATCATAATCATTAAATTTTAAAGATTTAATTATATATTGGTGTGTTCGAGATTTCTAGTTTTCAATACTTTAGGGAACAAAGCCCATACGCCATGAGAATTTTCTAAAAGTTTACAGAGAAATACTTAGCTGAACCCTTAGCTTAACCGAAACTTATTATAAGCTTTTGGGCCAGTGGAAAATTAATTAGGACTTAAATGACGTTTTATAATCTGTAATCAGGTTACCCAGCGCTGCTAATTAATTCACTTTTAATTAGTTGGCACAATAAGCTATATTTTTTATAAATTTCCACTTTTCATTACAGTTTTCAAACCGCCTTAAATATTAATTTTCTCCAATCGCATATTAAATCAAATTAAAAAAAGCGAAAACTTTCAAACCATAAAAAATGGCAATCAGAGCGACAAAAAAGCATAAAAAAAAAATAATAAAATTATTGTAAAAAACTATTAAAAACATTGAATATATAAATGCCAATTTAATTAATTTAATTGATGAGAAATTTTTCCAATTTTCCTGTATTTATGTTCCTTCCCCCTTCCTTCGTTGTATATAAACACAAACAAATAAACCAAATAATTCTCGATAATATAATATACCACCACCAAGTCTCGTCACCACCTCTTTCCTCCTCCTCTTCCTCCATCTGTATCATATTCAATCGATTCGCTGTTGATTTCGATAATAAGGGAATAATATAAAATTTATTTTCATCGGCTCTCCAAAAATAAAAACTAATTAACTTCTTTCATTCGATCTACTTACATTTATTATTCGCCTTCGGAGTACATACTACTACTTCTTTCAATAATATTGAACGATGATATTTTTTTTTTGCCATTTTCCGTCTCGATGTTGTTGAAATTACACAATAATTAATTGAAAATATATAATAATGACTTAATTTGGAATTTTCTGTGATCATTCAACATGTGAAACGATGTACATATAGCTAAAAACATACGTACGAATGTACCATACGTAATATAGCAAGAGAGAGAAATTTATGACTCACACACAGAGTACAGAATTTTTATTGATTTCCATTTATATGAAATCAACCCTGTGAAGCAGTGTGATGTGTGTGATAATAATATATACACATGGGGCTAACACAATGGAATGAGTTTGACTTTTTTTTTTTTTTTTTAAATTAATTAACAGCTTCGCGCTATATGAAATGTGTGCATTGCAAGCAATGAATTGATTTTTAATGTTGAATTTGTATGTGCGAAGACAAGCTGTGCGGAAATCCAATTTATAGGCAAATTTGGTGAGGTTGTTTGCCTTATTTTGTCTGATTGGTACTTTTTATGTGGTAACCGAACTAATGTAATTATTCTATTGTTTTTATTGGAAAATCAAATCAAATATTGAGATTGAGTCACTACACGTTTTAATCTTGGTCTATATATAGGTTGAGTAATTTAGAATTTTAATGGTTTTTCTGACATATTGTATATCAAATTAGTGAAGTGAATGTTGAATATAATATGATTCACTTGAGTACATAATTAATGTGTTTTGGCTCGGTTACTAAAATTGTCAAAGTTTATTTAGGAATAATCACGATAGACGATTTTGTATTTTAATTTTTTATCTGTTGTTTAGATATTAAAGAAAGCGAAAAAAATTAATTTTCCCTTTACCTATCGCTCCTCAAATTCTCGCTTAAGTTATTTAACGTGGAAGTAAATGTCACATCTGTACTGCTGATCACAATGTATTCGTCGCTAGTTTAAATGGCATAATTAATATATGTATGAAAAATTAATTATCCAAACAAGTGTACATAATCGACTTTAGTTAGTAACTGATGAACTAAAAAGAAATAGCGAAACGGTTGTAACCAGAGGCGGGCGATTTATGAATGCATTGTATGTATTATTATTATATGGGCCCTTATCATAATTTTTTGCGCAAAACAATTCTTGTACGATTTCAAAAATTTCGGATCGCCAAACACGATACCTTGTACACCAACTTGTGGCACTAATTAAAATTGTTGATAATGAAAATAAATTAATCCAAGCACTCTCTCAATAAAAATGATAACTAAAACGGAAAGCATCCTCGCTAGGAGACTTTTCGTTAACCGTCCGGTGGTTAATAGCATAATGTAGTATAATTTAGTTTAGTCAGAAATTTAGTCGAAAATATCGACAGGAAGCACACAGCTAGTATCCAACATATTTGTATTCAAAATACATATTACAAAACTCCTATCTAATTGCAACCAAAATTATGTCACTAAATATAAAATTTTGCTCATCTATTTTAAAATTGTAACTTAATTTTCCAATATTGCCAGTCTAATTCGAAATACAAACTCAACTTTTAAAGTAAAAAATAAATTACAGTTATGGTTTTTGCTCAGTTCAAATTACTATTCAAATTCAATTTGCTGTTTAAAATACAAAAATTTCGCTACTTACTAATTCTGATACAAATTTAACAAACCTTTTGACCCAAACTAGAGTTTTAAATTCTACTCCTAAATTCCCAATAATACTCAAATTTTTCTTAAATTCACTTGTAACTAATAAGCTAAAGTTGTACTCCAAATTTTGTAAACAATATATCACAAAATTTCTAGCTTAATTGCAAAAATAATTTTGTGTTAAATAAATTTGGAATTCAAACTCAATTTTTAAATATTTTTAATTAAATTGCATCCAAACTTTTGCTTAAACTCTAGATTGGATTGAAATTAAATTTTTAGTTCAAACTTTGTTCAAATTTTGTTTTACCCCATAAGACAAAAATCATTCAGATTTTTGGATGCTCGATCCTGATTTGCTATTTAAACTAAATAATTTGTTGAAATCTTGTTTAGAATTGAAACTTGTTGAAATTGTTTTCAAAATGTGTTTTCCAAATGCAATGTAAAGAATCATAAATCAATTTCCTCTGTCGAATGTAGTCGACCAATTTAGACTAGATTTATGTTCAAAATTCCATTTATTTACTTAAAAAACAGCTTGGAACTAGATTTCTGACACGATATTCGAATCCATTTTGATTTTAAACTTAGTTACTAGTCTGAACACTATTCACATATTAAAAGGAAAATTACAATAATCAATAAGTAGAATAACCAAATATTTGAGGATCCATTCATTTCTTCCCATACAATTCTTCGCGAACAATTTTTCCCAACATAATTCTTCCCGAACGCAATTCTTCCCAACACAATTCTTCTCAAACAATTTTCCCGAAACCCAAAACTTCTCAATAATTTACAAAAAATTAAAGAATAAAATAAAAACCAATAAATTTAAAAAAAGCAAATATAACAAATTAAAATAATATATTAATAAATGTACATGTATATAACATACATATAATAAGTAACGTATTCAATAATTTAAAATAAAAGTTAAAATTGTAAGCTATTCCTTTTACATAAGTAAGACAGATTATCAATTTGTTTGTACTTCATTGTTACAATTTTAAGTTGATAGGCCATATCTTTATACTTTTTCTTTTGTGGAATAATTTCTCCAGAAATAAATTTCTCAATCATTAACTCATTTCGACTTTGCTCTTTTTAAAGAGCTTCTATAAAATTCCAAAAGTTTGGATGATTACAATTAATTAATTGAGAAAACTTCGATGCCATCCTTCGATATTATTGTTAGTTTTAGGTAAATTATCCATAACCCGTGAATAGCAGTTCCACATTTCAATAGAAAATAACGGTGGTCTTCTTCCATTTCGACGATCGAGTCGGCCAATCCACGTATCCCCAAAATAGTCAACAACTTCATTGACTTCTTCGGGAATAATTTTTGCGTCAATTAATTCTTCAAATACCATAATAACTTCCTGCACTGGGATAAAGGCTAATGCACATAATAAACGAAGTTTTAAAGCGAATCTGGAATCGGTGTCATACCTTTGTTTCAAGCCATACTGTTGCACTTTCCGATAAACTGATTGATTAACCCTTGTGTACGCACCTGGCTACCCGGGTAGCCATTTCAATTTTAAATATATGTGTGGACTGCATTTTTGAAGTTAAACGTTTCTAGCTTCTTGGCATCCAAGAATTGACTGTTAGTTTTCGATTTTTGTATAGAAATTGGATAAACATTATTTTTCGATGGAGTTATGTGTGAATAAGTTTCTTTACCCTTCTAACGCACACCCGGCCATCCGGGTGAATCCGTCAAAAGTCTTAGTTTTGTTTTAATTTATTTTAAATTGTATATCCATATTGTGTTCCGCTATTGTAATTTTGTATTAAAATTTAAAAATATTTTATATTATACCATTATTCGCAAGTAGTTGGTTATTAACTTATTACCGTGCCAATACAATTATTTTATTAAATGACTGATTTTCTGCGTGCCAATTCAAAATATAATAATATAATATTAAGGATCACCAGAGTTCTATTTTAAGATGCATTTTATTATCCCAAAAATCGGGCTCAAAGTCTAAACTCGAGACAATTGCCTTAGGCTGTACTATTCCTAATTCTTTTCAACATGTTCATCTATGAAAAACGAACCCACAAGGCTATTTGGAACAAACATTTTTTATCTATCTATCTCAACTATAATGAAATGGTCTGGCATCGTCAACTAAATGGTCAAGTAGGTTTAAGTAGATGAAGTAAAACGATTCAGAATTTTAGATCTTCTTTCGAATTTTCAGTTTCAAATCTTTACGCGTGAGAGTTAACCTTTCTGGTAATCGTATTTCTCTGGAATTTTGTTTAAAACTTTTGGTTCAATGCCTTTTTAATTAATTGATATTTAATTTCAAATTAATAACATTTTCTCATTCAAGAATACTATCGCAAAAGTCCTTCTTTATTCTCGTAATTTGTAGTACTAAATAAACCCTGAACTAAAATTAGAAGCTTACGAATAAAACATCGCTAAACTCACCCATTTGAAACATATCGGCACCTAACAAAAATAGTTTCAAATGTTGCAAATATGTTATCACCTAGTAATTTACTTTCGAACTTTCTGGATTTGTCGAAAATACTTGACATTCATTTCAAAGGTGGTTGTATGATTAAATTGATTTGGTGTTTTCCTAGGTCTCCAGCATTTCAATAGTGCTTTATCAATATTCTAAAAGCCTTCTCTCCTTTTTGTAAAAATTACTACGATTTTTGAGTACCCTAAAATTTTTTTTGTCGCGCTTAGCCAATTTTTACACGTGCAAGATTTGGCACGCGTGCGATCACTGTTTTATACGAATGAACCGAAAAAATACATTTGGCTACCCGGGTGGGTCGGGTGTGTACTATCGTAATTTTTTTTGGGTATACACACAAGGGTTAAAATGAAAAAAACATCCTTTAATACACGTACACCCCCGTTCAAAAGTACATACATGTTTTTGTCAACAATATAAAACCCAATTTTAGAATAAGATTGTTAAAATGTCTTTAAACGGAATATTTTGCAGTGGTCTTAAATTTTTGAACGGGGATGTATATGGAAATGCATTCTTGAATGCATTAATAGCTCCTTTTTCGAAATCAATCATAATGGTTTTGGGGTTAAATCCAGAATTTAATATTAATAATTCCTGTACGCATTTAGCATTTGTAGATTATTTCTTGTTCGTCAATATCATATATATGGCTGGCACAATGTTGGAATTAAAAATAACGTGAATGGTATATAATTGTGTGAATATGATAGGAACAGTTTTGAATGTGCCATCATCAAACCAGTGTTCTGAATTTTTTAACATACTTAAACCTGTCTTGGTTCCAAATATTATAATCCTTTCTTCCGATCCTTCTCCATTGTCATATACAAAACAAAATATTCATTTTTGGTGATTAACTTATATGATTCAGGCAATGTAAGTTCTTTTGCCGATTTTGGTGCTAACTTAGGAGTACAATTCGCATTCAAACGGGCTCTCCTTATAGTTTCTTAATCGAAATAACAGATGGAAGTTTTGGTGCTACTACCGATGGGATTATTGTTGATGTTGTTGCAACAATTTGGTGCGGGGAGTCAAAGGAACGCTTTCCTCGTTCTTTCATTACGTACACAAAGTTTTGTGCTTATAACTATAACTAACTGTAACTTATAACTTTAAATTTCACTCAAGTATTTATTTAAATTTAATTCAATGAGCGTGATCAAAATTATAATCAACATTCAAGTATGTACAGTTTGAAAGTTTAACTCAATTTTAGATTAAAATGTCACTCAAAGTTTATTCAAATCCAGATGGAATTGTAATCTAATTTTATTCTGGATGCATCCAAGGTTTTATTCGAATCCACCTAATTTGCTCTCATATTTTGTTTTTAAATTGAAAATCCATTCAGTACGTCTATTGTGCAATGTAAAGTTATATTTCGCTCAAAATTTTATGAAATCAAAATTCAAGGTGTAACTCAATTCCTATATATAATTTCATCAACAATTTTATTTGGTTTGGAATGCCAAAACCATTTTTTTTTAAATTTAAATTCTTAATTCAGATTTCACTCAAAATTTCTGATACAAATTTCTAAACTAAATTCAAATTAAATTTTATTGATTGCTTGAGATCAAATTTCGTATTGCATCCAAATTCTTGTTTAATTGCAATTAAAATTTAATGTAGTTTGCAACACCAAATTTGCACTCAAATTTTTGATCAACACCAAGTAGAATGTCATATAATCAATTTCTAAATCAATTTTTCCTTCCTAAATTCCTTTACCAAAAATGTTGGCGGCGCCGTCGTCGTACGAATTGTAAGTCACGTAACACTGTATCTGTTTAATTTCAAATTGAAAGTTTATGGATTTAAAACTGAGATTTTTTTTAATCCACTAATATTTAGTTAAGTCCTGGTTGGAATTGTTATATAACTAAATATGTGCTGAAAACTACTATTAGCATTTGATTCATATTAAACAAAAGATGTTATTTAAATTCTAGTTTGTAATTGTAATTAAAATTTTTACATTTTTAAATCCAATTTAAGTTCCAGATATTTGTTCAAAATTCTGATATATTCGATATGTTGAAATTCACAAACGCAAGTCGATAAACAATATGTTGACTCTTCTCACGTAAATGGCACTCAATATTTTACTAAAATTCATGTTTGAATTCTGAGTTAATTTCATTTCTAAATTAAATTTAAAATTTTGACTAATCACAAACAAATTTTTGGTTGGGATTTCCCAAACGAATATTTTTTTGACCTAATAATCTTAAGCCTAATAAAGAATAATACTTCAATTAACTTATTCAACTCACTGAGGATATAAAATGTTAACATTACTCAATAAAAAAAAATATAATCAAATTAAGAATCCATCCAGACGTCCACGATGTATTAAAATTTGAAAATTCTACATAAATTCTGTTTGAGTCTGGTGTGGCATTCGAAATATTAAACATTTGGCATGCGAAAATCGTGGTGCTCTTCAGATATTTTTTGGGTGCTTAATATTTTGGGCCCAGTGGTGGCCCGGTAGACGTGAAACGTCCCATATACATACAATTCCATAATTTCCAAACTAGTTTATGTTCAATTTACAATATTTATAATAATTTTCACTAACGTTTATTAAAATAATTGTACGAAATTCATTTTTATAGATTGTTGGTTCTTTAATTTCAACTTGTAACTTACAAAAATCCAATCGGATTCCAAAGTTTCACACTTGAGTCCTTTTTCAAACTTTTCCGTTTTTATTTTCAAAAATGAAAAATTCGTTTTCAGGATACTTGGATTCTCAAAAAAATCACATAGTGTTCAGTAATCGATGCTCGGTATAACACTTTTTGTCACCAAAGCTACATCCTTCATTATTAGTTTCAGGCTAAAATCCTAAAAACGGGCCTCAATAGATCTATCGATGAAAAGTTTTGATCTCAACATCGAATCATGAAAGCTGCGGTGATAAAAAATGTAAACGACTTTAACAATTTAGTCATCTCTAAATTCAATCATCCCATTTGGAACGTAATCATAAAAAGTGTTCAACAATCCGCAGTACTTCACCAAATTGCAAACAATTCTGAAACATTTTATTCGAGCGTATAATGCACAATGAATATTCCGCTGAGATTGTATTCAATTGATTAAATATTGATGGTATGGTGATGGGGAAGTATTTCGTAGTCCAATATACATTCAAAATTTTCCAAAAATCCATGTCGCGCAATTATTATACGAACTTATTACTTCAGTTAGCTGTTGTAACGTTCTAGGCAATGAATCTGTTTCCGGACCACCCATTGTAAATGGAGCCAATCATTACACGGAAAGAGAAAGACTAAATTATGCAAATAAAAAAGAAAATATAAAAACATGATCGAACAAGAAACTTTGTTTGGTTTTTCGTAAAATCCAGTTAGTTTAAACAGGTCAGTCGTAAAATTAGGTTGTTGAATGATGATCAAGTGAAAATTTTGGCAACGTCATTATTGCGAGCTTAAATAAATTATAAAATAATTAATAATAATAAAAATGAATCGAATGAAAATCGAATTAGTGATCAATCGCTATCAAACAGTGCAAACAAATTGGCAAATAATGATTGATTTGTTCAAACAGTATAAATGTGTGTGTGTGTGTTTTGTGATGTGCAGTGCGTAATATAATTTAGTGTTACAAATACAGTAGAATTTAAGCAAGTGTTGTCCATTGTTCCGTTTTAATTTAAAAAACGCATTTTACATTTGCCTCGGAGAGGAGTGCAAAGTTTGCAGGGACAGAGATATTGGTGAAATTTACTGTTAGCTGGTAAGTCCTCTTATCTATTTATGTTTCAATTATTCTGATCTGAATTCTTAAATTAATGATTATGTACACATTCCACATAATCTCCTAATTCGTTGTTCAATATTCCTAAATTAGAAAATTCATGTGATTATGTACATTTTCTAAATTCTTCTTCGAAGAGTTTGTTGAACTTAGAAATGTTCGGGATGAAATTATTTTTGTTAAATTACAAAAATTTAATGGTTTCGCCTGATTTATTGTGCTTTATGACTCTCGGTAATAGTTGAATTTCGCGTTCTGTCTTAATCACTGTAAATATACTATTGTGAATGTGTTTGATTCTTGAAGTATTGAAATATTAAAAGTGTTTTTCCTTATAAAGAAACAACCTTATAAGTAGAATAGGAGATAGTTTTTAGTGTGGCGTTTTGCCGAATTGAAAATAATTCCAGTGGATCCAGTAAAATTAAACATTTTTAGAATGCTGAAAACATACCTAATATTAATTGTATTTTGATTACATATTTAACTTACCAGTAATTTATTGACCAGTTGCAAAATAAGTCAAGCTTTATCAAAAACAAATTAATTCCTACATAATTTAAACTCAGCTCTCCAAAAAACCATAAGTCTAATTAAACCCATTAGATCACAACAACCCTGAATCGAAATCGACATTTAACCAAACAAAAAACAAACTAAGTGTTTGCTTACTTTTGTAAATAAAATAAATCTCTCATAGTCAAACAGAAATGTAATATATGTAGGTTCGACAAAAGTTAACTTTGTTTCAAACGCTAAACATTTATTTTATACATACCAATGAGTAATTTTTGATACCAAAACACAACAAATTAAGTTCAATAAAGTGCCAACTTTCAACTTATCGAATGTATAATTAATGTCTCACAATTAAAGTAAATTCCAAATAAGATTTCAAAATTAAGAAGAATTAATTAAATCCGATTTTAGTGACCACCATGCTTAATCCCACCAAAAGCCAACTTTAAATCATCTTAACCACTTTAGTTATTCACAAACAATCTAGGCCACTCTAAACTAGATTGAAATTAGAAAAGACGTAAGTTGACTTTTCCTAAACATATTAAAAAGAAAAGTTAGGTAAAAATTACGCTTGATTTGCTAACGAAATTAGAATCAATGGTTATTCATTTAGATTAGTTAGATCATTTAAAGTTTAAAATCAGAAAAAATACTTTGCCGTATATTTAATAATTTGGTAATATGTAATATAACCTAAATCCAACAGAAGTCGAATTAAATCCTAAAAAATACTTACTTTTTCGACATTAGCATATATCCAACAAAGTACTCCATTTAAGCAAAGTTATATAATTATGTTCCACATACTAAAACTCTCAGATAATCCACAGATCCCAAAACAAATATTTCATCAAAGTACAGTTGGTCAAAGATCAACAAATTTGAATCAAGATAATCTAAAGCTCTTTCTGGAACCTATACTTATTTTGTGGAACCTAACTTATTACATAAGAAATTATATTAAATAAGTTAGGTTCCACAAAATAAGTATCGGTTTCGGAAAGGGCCTACGTCTAATACAAATCAAACACCAGTGTGATCTCTCAACATTAAGTTCCGCAAAACCTTCTTAAAAACCAGAAAACAACAATTAAGTACTGCAAAAGATAAACTAAGTCTCACAAAAACCACATTTGATCGCTTAAAAAAGACTTTAAGATATTTAGTGAAAACTGTCAATTTGAATGACTTTAACATATTATTTCGCAACCTCTCACATATAAATTCTCTTAAGACATACAGTTTTTTACTCTAATTCGAGATAAATCTAGCAACTTAGACATGCTTCGAATAAGCAAATACATTTTTGATATCCAGTCGTGTTGGAGCAGGTGAACTAATAATGCGCTTATAAAAAAAGCTCCTATCACAAATAATGTTCAATTTTGAGTCTAAAATAATTTTGAATTTTTTGTTTTAACAATTTCAAGATTTTAAATAAATTATCAAATTTTGAGAACTTCTCCAAGATTTCGAATAAATTTCTAATATTCTAAAATATAATCCCAAAAGTCTAGGAAATTGAGCTAAGCAAATTTGTGGAATACTTTTAAAATCTGCACAATTAATCTTGAATAATTTAGGTAATCTGATCTCTCGAAAAATCTCAATAATCTGAAAAATTTCGAAAATCACGACGCCAAAAAATCTCGAAAATCTGGTAGTGCTGTTAATCTCAAATAATCCGAAATATTCTGAAATAAATTCTGAGAAAATCGAATACCTACTATCGGGCGAATTGAATAATCTCGAAAATATAAATAGAATATTAGAAAATTGACATCCAGTTGATCCTCTTTATTGATTCCAAGATTAGACTGAATGCATATAAAATAGTAAAGTGAAGACTTTGATACCGTTTGACATCGAACCATAATTCTGTTGAGTTTCAAGCATGTTCCATTTATTGAATTTCACTATACATCTCGTTAAGTATTATACGGTTTTATGCCTCGATAAGTTACATTTTCACATATGCAACTCGTACAAATGTGGTGTGATGACTTTGATAATAATTTGAATCAGTTTGAAAGGAAATGGAAGATTTTTTTTTTTAATTTGGTGCAATCAAAATGTATTGTGCATTCGATATTTGCTTCGTAATTCTATCTTAAAGACTTGCTCCAAATCATTTTTAAGGCAACAAGGGATACAATTTGAAAGAAATTATTTGAAACTTTATTCTTATTTTTCAGTTTGAAAAAAATGTGTATAAAGCTTGATTATAGTTAGGTATAATTTTATACAAAATTAACTGAAAGTCTATTGAAGTATTTGAAGAAATGTTGTATACAAAATATTTGGTAAATTGGTTCGCTTTAGTAACCACGGTTATGGTCGTATGTGATAGGCAAAGCTGAAAGACTAACAAAACAAGAGCTTCACTTGGATTGAAAGAAATTTTATAGAAGTTATTTCCAAATATGTGGAATTTGAAAAATGTTTTCAAATTTGAACGTGTACGCAAATAAATTACTCGAATTTAATATGATTTATAATAACGCGAATTTGACGAAATTTTAAAATTTAATCAAAATTAATTTGATCTGAAATTTAAACTTAAATGCTTACCAAAAACTAAATAATTAATCAAAATCGTTCAATGTGAATTAATTTAGGATTAAAAACTAAAAATATTTTCAATATTAGTATGCTGTCATTCAAATTATTTTACGGTAAAGAGCTCTGCATCAGTTTAACCCTAATCAGCATGGTTTCAGCCTCGCAAACTTATTTTTTATGCTTTATGTATTCTTATAATTATTTAAGATCTAGAATCACCTACTAACAATTTTTTACTTGTACCGAATATAGGCCTAACCAGCCCATTCTCAAAAATCAAATATAAAAGCATGCCATGAGTGTCTCAGATTCAATAGATGATAAAGGAAATTAACTTGGTATGGGAAAACTCCAGCATTTTAGACCTTTTACAGATTACTGGTAGAATAAAAATACAATGCCAAGGTGTATCTATCATTTTATGCATTTTGATTATATACACCAATCAGAGGCGGTTGATGATTGAATAATCTCCAATTGGTCGAACAGTCTTACATTTCTAGAATACTCTAGCTCAGATATTTGAAAAAAAAAAAATATTCCCAGGAAACTCGAATGAATTTGGCATCTTATAATAATCTTAAAAAACGGGAAACCACTAAAGAACTCGATTAATCTGAAAACTGTCAAGCAGATTTCGCAAGACTTCGGAATAATCTCGAAAATATTGAATAATACAATGGTTATAATTTTGCTGTCATACGCTACTTGACGCTATTTAACACTAACAATTCGAAAATCTAGATAAATCTAGAAATATGAATTTAGAATTTCATCTTTGTATGTTCACCAAACAGAATACTACGCTGAATCGAACTCTAAACAAACCTCGAATAATCGAAAAATCTTTAAAATATTAAATAACATCTACTAAAATATCTAAAATCTCGACATAAATCGAACAAACTCGATTAAGCTAGAATAATCGGAATATTCTCAAGAAATTTTTAATAGTCCGAAAATCTCGAATAAAATTACAACTCTAGAATAGTAACAATGTAACGATCTGTAATAAAAATACTATAAGCAAATAAAATGCAACAAGAACATCTCAAAATAATAGCTATAGATAACGTCGAAGGATCTAGGAAATATTCAATAATATTGATAATTTCGAATAATTTCGATGGTACAAGCATCTAAAAGTTAATCGAAAGCAACTTAAAGTTAATTATACCCGGAAATCTGGGGTGCGATTATATATCTTTCGTATTACGAGTTACGAGTTTCGAGAAGTCGAAACTCAGTATACCGTAATTGCGACATAACGCAATTATGTAAGCAATTACGAGAAGCACTTTTTTTAAACATAAATGTTGCCCGATAGCGTCATTTTCGGCATACAATTTTGTTGTTGTTACGCACAGTACTGTGGTTGTTATGCATATTTTGATTTTTTTTTCAATCATTACGAGTTGTATGTCATACATTAAAATCTGTTCGAGTAAAACAACAGCAACAAGTCGCAATTACGAGAACTCGTAAAGTTTTACATAATAGCGTTTTGTCGCAATTTCGAGAAACTCGAAACTCGTAATGCTTACATAATCGCACCCCTGTTGGTTAATTGAAAAATCTGAAAATATCTAATTTCAACAATCTAGCCCAACGCTACGCTTAATTCAATCCAAACCAAATTCGACCAATATCGAAAATATGTAATATTTCAGCATCATCTCGAATAATCCTTATTTAAGATAATTTCAATGTAGGTAAATTAAACTTTATTGAAAAAAATTCGAAAATTGGACGCCTGATGCCTGATGGTGTATTTATTTGAGTTTAAAGAATTTTTTTTCAAAATTGCGGCAAAGCGCGATTGTGTAAGATATTTCCAGCTCTTGTACCGCGTTACATACAAAGTTGCGTTTTCCTACAATTGCGTCTTTGTAAATTGAGTTCGCGAAACACCTAGCTTTAAAAAAATAATTTTTTTTCACAAAATTTAATAAATAATTCAAAATTCATTTTATTCTCGGTAAAGATCGATTATTATCGGATCGATTAAATGAAAAGTTTAGATTAGTTGGTTAAGCTTAACCATTTGTGATTTCCCTACTTGTGGTTGAATTCTTTCAAATTTGATGCCAAATAAAAAATCAAATCATTTATGCAGGAATGTTTTCAGCCATTAGACAACCAAATCTAAAGAAGATGCCATTATTTGCGATGTGACGATAAGCAGATGTAACAATTTCGAGAAAAACTTCTTTCCAGCACTACAACTCATCTAAACTTACGTTCAGCTAAAGAATAGCCGTGCACTTCGTATTACAATAGTCATTGCAGCGTCATAATGGAGTAGGTTTAGTAGTTTCGAATTGTAAAGTGCTGGATATAGGATTTCACATATTTTAGTAAATTTCAACAAATTTAAAGGTCTATAGGAATTACTTCTCAAGCGTGAAAGCCTAATGAATGAAATGTTTTCGGTTTTTCAAAAATTTAAGCTTGCTCAAGAACAAAATTGAGCCAACATTTTATTTCGTCGATTTTTTCGGTGACATATATTTTCTTCAGATAAAAAAACCTAATTTGTGAATCCCTAGCCTTACTTTTTCATATTAAAATGTAGATGAGAGTATAGCAGCAATTGTAATGCTACTGCAAGGCAATTAGCAAACGATAAATGACGATTACCAAAATATTTCTTGAAAATTTAAAACAGGAATTCGTTGACCCAAGTAGAAATAAGTGCAGGTCTCTCAATTCTTCACGTATACCTCACTAACAAAGGTATTAATGTCACAACTTATAGGCGGCACCTATTGGGTTTTAGTATAATTCGACCAACCAATTCCCATACTAAATTTTCTAGAAATGTTACGCGACAATTATTTGGCTTTTATAGTAAAGTAACATATCAAAAGCTTAAGTGGTACATTGTTCCGCCAGTACTTAGGAGATTTGCCAGATACGTAACTGCCAAATTTAATTTTATTTTTATTATTGTAATTTGTATATAAAACATTTTCAAATGTATTAAATGTTTTTAGTTTTCTCTAAAATTACATATGAGTCCGAGAGACTCATCGCATGCGTTGACGTAAACAAACGACCCATGATGATTAGAGTTAAACTTAAATATATTTTGAATGAAAATATTGTGGTACACTGTGGGTTAAAATTGTAATTAAGATTATACAATATGTAACTGCCAAAATTTTTAAATGAATTTGAATGTATGTATGTATGTAGATTGAAAAACAAAAATGTTTTCAAACTCTTCATTAGTTTTGGTTACCTGGTTTGGGTGCCCCTATTCTGGCTATTCCATGGGAATTGGGAATTGAACTATTTTGCCAATTTTCTAGCAGTTGGGAATTATTTTTTCCAAAAGTGTATTCTGGCGATTGGGAATTTTTGAATGTAGCGAGAAAGAATTCCATTTTATGTAAATTTTGACGTTTACTTTTCCCTAAATTTTTTTTTTAGGAATTAGAAGAAACTGGTTGTTTTATGTATTCTGTAAAGAATAACATTTTTAAATATTGGTGGCTGGAAAAATTGAAATAGTGTTTTTCCCATTGGAAATTATTTCCAATTACGCCAGAATACACTTTTGGGAATTGGGGAATAAAAAATTGGGAATTATTGAAGTTTGGAAGAAGAAATTCCCAGGGAATAGCCAGAATAGGGCCATTGAAGTGATCGATTATTGATTTATTAAAATTCTACAGAGAGGTTTGGAAAGATAATGAGTAAATTTTGATTATAGTTTGAATGGGTTTGCTAAAAAATTCTACATATTCTACATGATTTATGGCAACACAAGTTTGATAGCTTATGAAATTTTAAATTTTAATTAAACTTAACTAAATGAAAGTGTTAGCTAAAATGTTAAACTGTTGTATTTTTAATCAAACTTCGATGATGCGAATTTAATTGAAATAAATTAACTTCAAACTTTGAATTACCAATTAACAAAAATTTTTCCCAAATTAGTACGTTTCGTGTTACAATTTGAAATAAAAAAAAAAAAACAAATTTGAAATAACTTTGAAGAAAGTTTGAAAGCTACATGCAAATTTTAATTGATTTTCTTCTCTCAAATTATTCGTGCGTGAGGGTACAGCTAATATTGAAATTAAATTTCTATTTTTAGTACAAGGGATATGATGAATTTAGAAACAAATAGGGTTTATAACTTTGATAATAATTTGAATGAGTTTTAAAGAAACTTGCACAGTTTTTTTTAATTTGGTGTATCAAAAAATATTTTAGAACATTTGTGCTATTTGCGTCAGTTTAAACTTGAAAAAAAAAATATTGAGATTTGTTACAAAAAGAGTTTCTCAATTTATGTTCCACGCAGTCTAAAGCTTTAAATTAATTTGAATATAGATTGAAAATAAAACTGTTTTCAAACTGCATTACCTGAAATCATAGATCGCTTTATTAATAATTCAAAATTTGAAGTAAGCTTCCAATCAAAAAATTCAAATAGCAATCAAGTTGTTATATTTTAAATCCAAAAAAGTTTGAAACAGTTTGAAAATAATTTGAAAGCAAAACTTTTTATTTTCAAATTTCAATCAAATGATGTATTTTCTACTTCCTGCGCACATACTTGCATATATGTTGCAATTAATAAAATACGTTTAAAATTGGTAATCAATTATATTTAAAATAAATTTAATGTAAGTTTAACACGTTCGCCACTCAACGTCACGTATATGTGAAATGCTAGTTTTAAAAAAACTCATGTCACACATTTGTGACGCAAAATTTCACGAAATAAAAGAATTATTTTGTAGTTATTTTTGTTACGATTATTTGCGTTGCGGCTGTGTTTCTAGAAGTAGCTAACACATATTTGTGTCAAGTAGTTTGACGTCGCCCATATTCGTGGCATTTTATTTTAACACGTGAGTTTTTTTTGAATATCAAAAAAACAGATGAGCGTGTCGAACGTGTTAAATAAAGTTTGATTAAAATTTGATCATCAAAAAAATGTGTACTAAGTCTACATGATTTATGATAATGCGAGTTTGATAGCTTATAAAATTTTAAATTTTAATTTGGTGATATGGTAGGTAGGTTTGATGGTATGTTGGTAGTCTGGTGGTGTGATGATGGTATGATGGTAGATAGTACGATGGTATGACGATATGATCTTAAGATAGTATGTAAGATGGTATCTTAGTGTGATGGTATAATATTATGATAGTATGATGATAAGATGGTACGATGGTATGGTGGTACTATGGTTTGATGGATTAATGGCATGATGGGTATGATAATATGATAGTATGACGTTATGGTGCTATGAAGCTGTGATGGTATGATGGTAGACAGTACGATTGTATGACAGTATAACGGTGTGATTATTATTGATATTGGTGCCATTCGTAAAAACCGCCTTTGGAGAAATGTCAATCAAATTTCAATGACAACAAGTGAGTTAATTTGCAAATCTATGCCTCATCGAGAAAGGTGCAACCACAATGTAAAGCACGAAAGGTAAAGGAAATAGAGAAGTTGAGGGAAACGTTTTTCCAAGCAAACAAGATAATTACATTAACTATGCAGGTCTTATCACATGGCAATGCATAGCATTAAAGGGTTGCTATTGCTAATCTCACAAATTTTTATATTTTGGTTTAAAATTTAAAAAAATGGAAGATATTAGGCCGTATTCATTCTCATCGAGAAGAGAAATTATTAAAATTAAATCTGTGAAGGGAGCCAACATGCTTAATTATGGCCGGTGACTGTGATATTAAATCGGAATCGAAAACACTTTGAATGGAAGCGAATAGCACACCAAAAGCTTTCTTTTTGGAAGATCTTGAATCTAAACTTGAAAATTTGTTTAAAGTACTACAAAGCGAATCTCAACGACTCAACGACGAATCTGACGAGGAAAATTGGTACTATCGAAAACCAAGTGCTCTCTCTTCAAAGCAGAATTGATAAAGAAGTGGATATCGTCATCAAAAATAATTTTGAAGTGATTGGTTAATGGTGTAACTGCGAAATTTAATGAAGATCATGACGTCATACTTTTTCAGCCTATTTGCAATTGCTTAAAATAACATAGAGGCTAAGATATTTCGTATTAATTGCTGCTAGTGGTAATGGCTCGGTGCTAATAATACGTTTCGCGAAGGTACTTACTTTCATGAAATATTATTTTCAAGTAGCCAAAACTTTAAAGCAATCTGGTATTCCTGACGATTGGATATCTTTTTCATTAATTTTATTATTAGATTCGCTGATTCGAATTTGGAACCATATTGCTCTTTGCTAGCAATGGCAGTGGTGTTGCTATTAAGATAATTGGTCTTATGTATATTCCGCGACGGATACAATTTGTTTATACCATTCGGAAAATTTTTGACAAATATATTTTATTTTGGGTGATTTTAGCCTACATCTTTTAAGCAATGTTTCTATTGTCAACCAATTCAAAGAAGTATTATTGAACCTACTAATTTCGTGGGTGATAGTGCCACTCTTACTGATCTTGCTTTTTCTGAACTATTATTTTATACGCAATCTTTTGCTTGCGCTACGACACATGATTTAATTTAAGGGTCCTATGATTTGTTTAAACAAGTTTTCCCGTAAAACCAAACATACATTTATGCAAAATTTTAAACAATTTGATACTGAGGTGTTAAATTGTTATACTTCCACTCTTCAAATATTTATATAATTTTTTTTTTTTGTCTACTTGCAGGTACTTAAAATCATCAATTTTGGATATGACTCTTCCTGCGTAAGTAAAACTAAAATTAATTTCATTTAAACCTCATTTGCCGCAACTAAGCAATGGTACACTTGCTTGTTAAGTAAGTTGTTGAAGTCTCTAAACTGTGTTGCACTCACGGCTTTACTGCTTTCTACTTCTTATTCTTCAGTTGAAAGTGCACGGAGCCAAACGGCCTTTCTCTTCACTGGATGGTTCTAGCACTGAATTTAATTCTCTGTTTCTTTTTGCCAGAGTACTGCTGGGACTAAAATGCTCTAATTGGATCTGCGTAGTTTTTTTTGTTCTGGTGCTATCCATGATTTTGATTTAGCATCTGAGAGTTATGTCTAAGACTGTTTCTGAAGTTATGGTAGATAAATCTTGATGTGTACCTTTTGGTCAGCATGTTTGCAAATGAGTGTCTCATACTTGGATATTATTCATGGCCCTTTTACTTGGCGAATCATTGCTTTTATACATTAAGAGAAGCATCACCCTAGTATTTTTTTAGTTAGTTGCATCCTTAAACAACCAAAGTTGAAAATTTCTCCTCGAACAACATGGTATACGGTATTTTCCAAATTTGAAATTAAATAAAATTTTTTTTTGGTTTAAAATACTTGAATATGAAATAATTGCGGCCGGAACTAAATTGTTGGATTCTGTTTAATTTAACGGAACTAGAATATTCTAACTTTTGTAGTTCATTATGAATCACTTCCCTCCGGTCTGTGATCATCATCTCACATCTATTAGTAAACCAATATGTATTACAAACAACGGCTAAAAACTGTATTACTCTCTAGAGTATATGTGTAAAATTTAGCATTATGCTGAGTGATTAATGTTATACTTTCGTATAAACGTAAGCCATATCCATTTATCCCTAAGGTGAAATGTTTCGTAAAAAACCTAAACAAAACAAAAAAAAAAATTCTATAAATTTTAATTTCCATACAAAACAAAGTAGAACAACAAAAAACCAACACACACATGCTCATATAATTTAATCCAGCCGAGCGGAAAAAAATACAATAAATACAAAACAAGAAAATATCCGGTGAACTGTTAAAAATACATAATAATTAATCGAAGGTGTGTAACTTCCAATGAGCCAACAATACATAATATTTCTTATCATAAAGCAAAAGAGTGATGCCTTAGCTAATGCACTAAAAATAAAAACAAAGTACCAAATTTCATCTCAACATGCGCGTGTGTTAATTGGTTTGATCTGGGAATTTTTTTTTTAATAATTTACGCGTTCCTCAGCTTTTTTCTTATCTCATTCACCTAGATACGCACATAGCGCGGCTATATACACGCTATACACAAAGTAAATTTGTATTAAAATACAAATTTTTCATTTTGCGCGTATATACAAAATGTATACAATGTGAAAAGTAAGTAGATTTTATCGTTTGGTACGTGATTCTTTTTTGTATTAACGATTTGACGGCGAATTATTATTGTTGGTATGTAAGTATTTTATTTTCCAAATTGGGTGATTTTATTGATTAATTTGATTTGAGTATATGACGGTTTTTTTTTCGTTTGCATAAAACTGTAATATGTCATAAATTCGCTGAGTAAACAAGAATATAATAAATCTTTTGTCGAATACCGCCACCGCCGTCGCAAAATCTGGGTGAAGGTTAGCTTAGTGTGTGAATTGTTTTTTTAATTATTTTGGTTTATTTTGATCGATTTGATTTATGTACAAGTACCTACATAGGTAAATCCACGTTAGAAAAGTTCTTGGCTTATTCTTATTTTATAAGAAAATAGAAGTAGAGGCTAGAAGTAGAGACAAATTACTAATGTCAACCACATCTAGACTATTTCAAGAAAAGTAGGTTTGATTTTAATTTGATTCGAGAGAGATGACACATTGAGAATTTAATCCACTATATAATTCCTGGTTAACCACTATATAATTCCTGGAATATTTGCTCAAGATACTATGACCAAACAATGAAATATTTTCGCACACTGTAAGTTATCAATGTAAACGAAACATTTGTATGTATAAGAAAATTTAGTGATTTCAAGAGAAAAAAAATTAGTTTGGTATTAAATTTCAGTTTCAAATTATTTTTTAATTAAATCCGAATTCTTTTAGTGTGAGTAATAAGTTAAGCAAATAAAATTTAGATTGATAACCTGTTTTAAAACTAAAATTTATTTGTAGGTGACTAGTATTTCAAAATATTCGATTTTTTTTAATTTTGTAGAAAAAAATTTCGAATTTACAGAAATAAAATATTTAGCGACTTCTGTTCTTTTAGCGCGAATATTAAGTGATGAAATTAAAAAAGTTTTGATCTAGATATCTTAAGTGTTATAGTTGTCAGTGACGACTCTGGAAAAATTCGAATTTTTTTCTTTTTTTTTTTTTTTTTTGAGCTTCGAATTTCAAAAAAGTTTTCGAATTACTAAACCGTTTTCGAAATTTTTTCAAAAATTCACCATGACGATCGACGGCGAAAGTAATCCTAGAGGATTGAAAACTTTGGAAGCATTCGATAATAATGATCGCTTGGTTGGAGTCGCTTCATCGGGTAAATTAACTTTGAAGGATAGTAGGTCATCGTTTGGGTTCCAGTGGAGGCCTAATATGTTTGTGGTTGAATTAGCTTCCTCGAAAGGAACTATTGATGTATCCCGATTTATCGGCTGTTCCAGTAATTCAATAGCGTTTGATTCCCGCTTTTGCACGTTGAACCCTCTTAGAGAAAGTATGTTCATTATAGGGGCACCTCCTCTAGATATTAATTTTTTTGCTTTAAAAATTCATTTAGTATCTGAAGAATATATTTCCAAAGTTTCTCAAGCCCAATAGAAAGTCCTAAAGGTCGCTAGGAAGTCACCGAAGTGATGCGTAGTTAACATATGACAAGAAAAGTAATGTTCAACCGCCAAAATCACAATTATTTGATGATTTAATAGATTTGACAATAACAACGCCTCATTTAGAATATTGACAACAACAAAATTTCTCATTGGTTTCATTTAATATTTGGTGTCAAATGGGTATACATATTTAAGAAATGCTTGAAGCTCAAGCCGATTTATTCAAAGTGTTACTAAAGATAATTAAATCACCGTTTGATATAAAATTTTTGTAAACTTAAAAGCTCTTAAAGTTCTGTATAATATTCTAGAACAAAACCGATATTACTGTTGACCCTAAATGTAACGAAACATGTCGTTCAACTAAAAAAATCACAATTATTTGATCATTTAACAAATTTGACAACAACAACGTCTTATTTAAGATTTTGACAACAACAAAATCTGACACAGGCTTCATTAAATATTTGGTGTCAAATGGGTATATTTAATAAATGCTTGAAGCTGAAAGCAAAGTATTTAAAGTATTACTAACGATAATTAAATCGTAGTTTGGTATAAGCTTTTTGTAAACTTAAAAGCTCACAAAGTTCTGCATAATATCCTAGAACAAAACTGATATTACTGTTGACCCCAAATATGACATGAAACATATTGTTCAACTGCCAAAATAATTATTTCATCATTTAGTAGGATTTACAACAACAACGTCTCATATAGGATTTTGACAACAACAAAATCTAATGCTGGTTAGATTAAATATTTGATGTCAAATGGGTATATTCAAACAATGCTTGAAGCTGAAACCGAACTAGTTAAAGTGTTAGAGGAGATAATTAAATCGTCGATCATAGTAGATCTGCTAATTTTAGTGCTTGAATTTTTGCAAATTGGTGGCATTTAGATCGCAAGGAGGTAGACATCTGGTTAATTTTTGCAAAACAAGAATTTCGATCTGTATAGTTTCTGCCAAAGAGTATATCGATGCAGCCTTGATAGGCAAAATCCCTCTTGTCGATTCGGTACGGAGTGACACCTTTTACAAGTATTTTTACGCGGCAATACCAGTCGCCTGGGCTCCAGAATCTAATAAAACGCGACATGTTTGATACTGATTTGATGAATCCAGAACCCTAATAACAGCTGTGAGCAGTAAATTGCTACTTTGAACAACATTTTTGTGATTGGTGGTTTTGGAACTTGCATATAAAACATAGTTTGGTTTCGGCCACGAAGCTTCTTCTGTCATGTATACGGAAAGTTGTAGAAACTGTTCACAATTCCTCAGGTAGTGATTTTCGGACGAGTGATTTATGGACTGGGTGTCTGCATACAACACCTTTAGATTCGAGTGTGGTGTCATTAGTAGGTGATATGTCTCGAAGGCTGACAACTTTGTAGCGTATCACTTTGCTTATTTAAAAAATCAAAAAAATTATTTATGGTTGGGAATTCAATTCCATAGCTATTGAGCCCAATCGAGTTTGGTTGTTTGATTCAATTTATTTACCAAAATATGATTTAACCAGGGATCACGAGCTTCCGCCTTTTCACTTAAAGCTTTTAGCCCTCGTAATACCTCGTCAGAAACGTCGCGCATATTGCTTTAGAAACGTGGCAGTTACGTGTTTCTTTTTGTCATACCTGTCGTTTATAATTTCCCAAGCCTCATCGAAGTTTGCATCGGTTATCGTATAATGTGTCGCACCAAAGCAGCAACTTCACCTCTCAATAGTTCCTTTTTGGGATTACTGTTTATTGACGCTTCAAACAAATCGCGAATTGAAGCAAATTCAGGATAAATTCCGGAGAAAGTCGGACGTTCACTCGTGTTAGACGAACATGAGAGTCACTTTTAGAATTTAAATTTGACACTTTATTTAAAAAGCATCGCTGGTTGGCCATAAGTTCATGTAAACTGGAATCAAGATCACCAGGGCACAGCCAACGCGGCTTGTGCTAATTTACCCTTGATCCTTCCAAATTTTCGAATGTTTCCAATTTTTTAAAAAATTGGCATTTTTAAAAAATTTTAAAACTTTTAAATTTGTTCTATTTGTGATGTTTAATTAAAATTTTTCGATTTTTTTCCAAAATTTCGTTAAAACTACAGAAGCTTTTAATAATATATTCAAATATATTCTCAAAATTTTAAATAATTTGAAATTTTCAAAAAAATTTAAAATACAAAAGGAATTTAAAAATACGAACACGATTTAGTTAATATTTAGAGCCCAGTTCTTTTATCGCATATATTAAGTGAAGAAGTTTTGGATATTAAGACTTAGCTTCATTTGAATCCAAGATTAATTTTGGGTAACAAATGGTGATCTAAAAATTTGTTTTGCTACTAAATTGTAGGTGAAAAATAATTTTGTATTAAGTGGTTGGTAGTAGTGAAATCAATAACACAATTAAATATCGACATCATTTTACCTGTTCACATGAGTATTGTATTCATCATATTCCTTTTAGAGGAAAGAAGCGATGATGCATAAAATACGCAGGTTCAAAACGAAACGAAACAGAAAATTGACATTTGGTGTTTGTTTTACGCATTTTGGTGTCGTTTCATGAGACATGATCTGATCTAGATCAGATCAAGCGTCAAGAAATGCGGCTACTAATAGGATCTGAAAGTTATCACATCTAGTTACTTTAAGAGGAAATATTACAAATTCCGCCGTTGAGAGATGGTTTTCGGAGACCTCTTAGAAATCGCAGTGATGAGGATAACTCGTGATAACTTTATCTGAAACCAAAAAACCAAATATTTTCTGTTAGTAGGTGAGTGAGTATAGCTCGTAATTGATTACGACTTATTTTACAAGCCAACACTATTATTATTATTATTAAGTTTATATTTATTTCAGTTAGTTTATATACATATTGATATTACACAAAATAATTATTGCAAATTATAGAAATAAAGTAAAGCTCCATTAGATTTATATTAAAATCTGTGGTGGAGCAACAATTATACAATTCAATAAAAGTAAACTAATGCAAATTTTTTTTATTTTTTATTTTTTTCCAAAAGTACAATAACAAGCTCAATTTTAGTTTTATTTGATATACAATAATTCAATTGCACTAAAAGTATTGTTCAATGTTCTCTAAACCGAGCAACCAGGATCGAATTTCACGTTTTAATTTGTATTTCCGCACAGTGCTGAGACTTTTGATATCGTTAGGTAGCATGTGGAAAAAGAATGTAGCCGTATAAAGATAGAATCTTCTAAATTTTTCGCTATTGCAACGAACACCGGCAAAGTTATTTGGGTTCCTCGTATTATATGTATTTACAGTGCGATTGTGAAAACTGTTACTTCGATTAAAAAACATTTTGAGGACTTTATAAATATAGAGATATCTAAATGGCAATAAATTTAAGTCACGAAACAATGAAACTGTTGGTGTTGCCTGAGGGCGCCTGTAAATTAATTTAATGATTCTTTTTTGTGCGATAAATAGATCCTCAATATTAGTAAAGTAAGTACCACCCCAACTGGATATGCCATACATAATTATTGATTCTACTAGGGCATGGTATAGTTTCCTTAATTGTAACCCTTGGGCAAATTTAGCTAAGATTATAAAATTTATGTATGGCCCAGATTACACTTTTCCTAGTATTATTGATGTGCGACTTCCAGTTAAGTAGTAAATCTATTGTTAAACCCAGATATTTAAATTCATGTACAAATTCAAGCATAAAGCATTGAGGCGAGCATATATTTCTATCGCATGTATACATGTGGTACGTTTGAGGGGTGCGCTAGAGAAATGGCATCCCTTCGCCCAAAATGCATAAGTTTTGATTTGTCGCTAACAATAAGTCGATTATGAAAAAACCATTGACTTCGATTGTCCAGATCCTTTTGAAGAATTTGACTAATTTCCCAGGTACTATCCGCTATAGGAATAGCGTAGCTAAGTGCCAAATCATCAGCAAAAGCAGTCGGATATCCTATGAGATCAACATCAAAAATCGAATTAAAATAAATCAAAAATAATAATGGACCCAAAACTGATCCTTGGGGAACGCCATACCTAACAGCTCCTGGGTTACTTAATGTTTCGCCTATTCTAACAATTTGGCGCCGATTTTGAAGGTAACTTGTAAACCAATCAAAATTTTACCTCGAATACCAATATTTCATAGTTTAGCTAGCATTATTCCATGGTTGACTACATCGAAAGCTTTAGAAATGTCCACAAACATTGCTGTAGGCTTTTGCGAACTGTTCACAGCTGTATATATCTGACTAAGGAAATCAATTAGTGCTTCTTCGGTGGATTTACCAGCAGTAAAACCATATTGTCTATTGTTTAAAAAATTAATTTTATCAAGATAATGCACTAACCGACGTTTTATTAGTTTCTCAAAGACTTTCGATACGGTGCTTAGAAGAGAAATCGGCCTATAATTGTTCAACTGTAATTCATCGCCTTTTTTGAATATTGGAATCACTTATTGCTACTTTTAAATTATTTGGAAATATTCCATTATCAAGGCTCAGGTTATACAAGAATTTTAAAACATCCACGAAGTACCAAGCGCAGTTTTTAACAACCAAGTTATCAATTCCACCAGCACCTTTAGATCGTTTGTTTTTTAAATGATTAATTTCAATAATAATTTCCGAAGAAGTTATAGGCTCAAAATAACAAGACGAGACGTAATTATTTGACTGTGAGCCAAAGATAAATTTATTAGGTTCAGTATCATCATTTCTAGTAGCACTAATTGTGGAAGTTAATTCTTGGGAAATGTTTATAAAAAAATTATTAAATTCATTAGAAATCGACTTAGAACATGAAAGGATATGTTCAGTTCGGAGTTGGTATATTTGCGTTATTTTCTTATTTCGAGAATTACGTCCTAACACCTCTTCAACAATCTTCCAAGTAGCCTTGGAATTATTAATGGCTGAATCAAATTTGTTCTTTAGAAGACTTTCTTTGCAGTATGAACATCCACTTTTACCTGCTTTGAAAGATTGACTACATATTTTCCCAGTTTCTTATTGAAAGGATATCGTTTTAATTTCTTTGAAAATTTTTTTAATTTGTTCATCTTGTGCAGAAGATTACAATTCATCCCCGGTTTTAATTGTGTGATTTTGTGACTATCAGTGATAAAAGTGGATGATGCTATGTGAGACCTTAGAATATCGACAAAATTTTCAAAAGCACGATTACAATTGGATTGAGAATACAGAGAATTCCAATTTTCAAACTTTAAAAGATCATTTAGTTTGATGTAATTCACCTGTGAAATATTTCATCTATAATTAACTGTACCTGAACTCAATATTGATGCAGATATATCGACTATAATCAAATTATGGTCAGAAAATGAATAGTTTTTACTGAAAATCGTACTGTTTTGCGTACAACTCGCCAAAAATACTAATACTCTCTACTTACAGAAAATATTTTGTTTCTTGATTTCAGATAAAGTTATCAAGCGTTGTACTGGTCACCGCGAGGATATTTTTTTCTGAGGGGTTTCAAAAAACTAGCTTTCAACGTCTGAATTTTCAATATTGTTTTATGAACATTTTATGAAATTTTGTTGAAATGTTGTTCAATGTTCGAATAAAATGTTTTATTTAGTATGTTGAAAAATATTAGCGAAAATATGCTTTTTTGTCCTTCAAAACTTACGTAACCCCTTAAGTGACAGTATCGTCAATGACGAGATCTCGAAGGTCATATCAATTTTTGGAAAAATCTTGCAACACTTTCAGAATTTTTGAATTTTTTGAATTTTAAAAATTTAATTTTTTGAAGCTTCAAATTACTAAATCGTTTTCGAATTTTTCTAATTTTTTAAAATACATATAGCATTTTTTCAAAAATGTCAAAACCTAAATTTTTTTATTGTTGATGATTTTATTCAACTATTGGAAGGTTTTCAATGTTAAGTTCATAAATGTTCGAATTACGGTTTAGTTTTAGATTTAACCATTTTCGAATTTTTTTTTAAATTTATCAAAAATTTCAAAATTTTTAAAAATTTAAATATTTATATTTAAATTTTTAAATATTTGTATTTTTTTGAATTATTTGAAATTGTTTAAATATTTTATTTTTTTTTCAAGAATTCGTTAAAATTTCATAAGATTTGAAAACAAATTCGCAAAATTTTAAATAGTTAAAAATTTCCAAAATAATTTCGAATTTACAAAAAAACGAACCGTTTTCAGAGATTTCTATTCTCAATAAGTTTTGAGCATTAAAATATAGATATAGCTTTAAAATATGATGATTTTATGAGGTCATACCGATTTTTGCAAGTCTCCAAATATTTTAAACATTTTCGAATTTTGTTGAGTTTTAGAAATTTAATTGTTTGATGCTTCCAAAATTTTTCAATTATTTGTAATTTGGCTATTTTACAGAAAATAATTAGTTTATATTAATTATCAGTTAAATCCGAAATTGTTTCAAGTTTTGTGGGGGAAACTGAAAATTGGCACATCTAGATATCTTAAGTGACAGTATACTTTTTATTACAATGTCAAAAGGACCAGGCTGAGGTCATACAATTTTTTGGAAAGGAGGCTACCAAGATTGATAAAATGCAAATGAGTGAGAAAGCACGAATTGCTCATGTCTGCAGTGGTATGTATATGTTCGAACACTGGATCACATATCAGTGCTACCTGATAGATGACGAGATGGAGAGTAGGACTTACCGTCATGCAAATACTAAAAGTAGAACATAGGTGAGACTACTATGAAACTGTGGCATTTGTGGGGTCGACGTAATTTACTTTTGTTTTATATCCAATTTGCGTCGCAACTAAGCGTTTCTCAGCATATTGCTTTATGCGTTTTGAAAGCTAACGGGACGATCTATCCAAAACCTTTTAGCGGTTTTAACATCATAATGTATCTTCAACATGTTTTAAATAAAAAAGGCATCACTACATGTAGGCTCTTACTGAACTTTAGACCCAATTTTACCCATGTTTGCGTCATACTATGAAACTCAAATGAAGTGTAAGTTTAATCCACCACAATGTGGCACTTATCCTCCTACAGGCCATGTCCTATAGGTATTTTGGTAGTCCCCTTTGGAAATGTTTGCAACTTTTTGGCTTTAAAAAACTTCATATTTGAAAATATTTTGATGCTTCGAAATTCAAACAAAAAATTCGATTTACTATACTAGACCATTTTCGATTTTTTCAAAATTTTAAAGTTTTTAAAAATTTTCAAATTTTTGTTTATTTTGAATTATTTAAAATTTTCAAATGCATATTTTGAATTTTTCTTACAAAAATTTGTAAAAATTTCATATTGTTTGAAAATTTTCAAAATATTGAATAAACCGAAGAAATTTATTCAATTTAAAAAATTTAATTTTTTCAAAGAAATTAGAATTCAAAAAATCTAAAACTTTTTAGAAATAAAAGGTTCAAAAATTGGTACAGGAGCCTCTTAATTGCGATGTCCGGTCACACCAACTCCGGCTTTTGTGAATTAACATGTTTGATGGTCTTCTGGGTATTAAAAATGGTTTTTCGAAAAGATCAAACGGATTAACAGTTCGGCATGAAATTCATATAAAAGCTTTTCATAACAAACAAAAGTTTGAAGTTAGTATTGGCCAATCGGACCGGTGTATCTCAGCATCTCGATAAGTAAAAATTGGGTTTAGACAAATTATTAAATTACTTATCTTGAATTTAAAAAAAAATTTAATTTTTTGAAGATTCGAATTTTAAAAAGTTTTCGAATTACTAAGTCATTTTTGAATTTTTAAAATTTTTATAAATTTTGAAATTTTTCAAAGTATTGAAGTATTTCTAATATTTTAAAATTTTGGTTTCAAAAATTCAATTAAAATTCATAATGTCAAACTTTTGTTAAAAATCCGTTAAATTCGCAAAATATTAAAAAATTTGAAATTTTCCAAAAAAAAATTGAAAATCTAGAAATATGTTTCAACTTCATAAAATTTCAAACTATGAATATATTTTATTGTATAGTGTCCCTTGAGGTTCGGCCACCTTGAAATCCTCCGTTTTAAAACTCGAGCTAATAGAATTTGGATTTAAAAAAAAAAGGAAAAAGGTTTCCTTAAGAAAAATTGTCAAACTAATCTTTTTATAGTAATATATATTTATTCTCAACAATGACTTACTCCGATTGATTTCGGAACGCTTTTCTTATATTGCCAATTTATATGCTCAAATTTTATATCTGAGTAGCCTAAGTGATATAGGTGTTGAAAACTTCGAATAGAAAATGTTTCGGGTTCGATGCTCTCCAAAATACTTAATAACTTTTTTTAATATTATTATTATTCCATAACGGTATTTCATTGTTGTTTGATATATACGAGTATGTATATCACTGATTGACTCGGGAACGCTCGCTTCCCGGAACATTTGATTACATTTTTTTGAATTGAGGAAAACTTTTTCTTCAAACGACTAACTGCAAAAATACGATAGTTGCTTGTGCCAAATAGATTCATGCGACATACTTCAAGGAGTCAGTTCTAGATTTTACAAGCTGCGCCTAACCGAGATATCGTTAAGATACAACATAAAAATCTGTCTTTTACCTAAAAAAAATTTGAATGCAATTTTGGCGGTCCTTAACAGGTAATTATACATAAATTGTACCCGTCCTAGGACAGGCTGTACTCCCTAGTTATTTTATATTGGCGTGGATTTGAACAAAAAAAATATTTGAATTTAAATCGTAGTGCATAGTGCGTAGTGCATAACCTTACCTACTGTCAAGATATAAAAGGAACTTGCAAAAAAACTAAACTTCCATTTAATTTTTTTCCTTTTCGCGTCGTTTGTCTGCTTAGCATTTTATAAGAAAATATTACAGAATAGCAAGCGTTTTTTAAACTTACTTAGTCTCAACAACTTCGTCGAATGAAGTAAACTTTGTAAGCTTAAATTTTTCACGAAATGCCAGAGCAGTGTAAAGTTATGCAAATTTAGAAAGTTAGAACCTATTAGTATTTTGTTTTCTAGAATGTATTGGAGTTTAGAAATATTTGGACTTAAATATGATATTCTTAGTAGTTACGAAATTTAGGTTTGTGGAATTATGGTAGTTATGAAATTTAGGTTTGTGGAATTATGGTAGTTTAAAATTTAGTTTCTTAAAGGAATTTAGTAAATCTGAAATTTAAAAAATTCGAAAAATTTAAAAAATTGGAAATTTCTGGAATTAGCAACATTTTAAAATTTCAGATATTATGCAGAGTAATTTTGGAATACTAAAATTGTATGAAAAATCATGAAATTTTAACATTTGTTACGAACGGCACTATATCCCAGTGTGTGTGGAAGTGTAGCGCCGTTCATAACAAGAAAAAAATTCCTTCGCATGGACTACTACTGCAGCACTTTTCCTGGGCTAGGTGACAGTCGTGGGGTGGGACAAAAAAAATGTAGTAGTTTACGAAAGACTTGTGGATGCTGCAATGGGATGTTATGTTCCCAGGACAAAAAAAATATGATAAACCTGATGTAAATATGTATATAAAACAACGCAAACCAAGAAAATGTAGGGTTTTACTGTATAGTACCAGCTTTTTTTTTTAATTTACTGTCATATAGAGAAGACCGTTGATGAATTGGCCTTAGTGTCTACGCCACCCGAATGAAGTGTTATATGATTGGACACTTCCCTCCCTTGTTTTGAACTCTAAATCACGGCATATTTTTTTAGGAATATCTTAAAATAACATAATTACGACATTGCCTAAATCAAAATAATAATAACAAACTTAATAAACATTATTGAATTGAATAAAGGTAAATAAATAAATAAATAAGATTCTCAAAACGGAACAAACGAACACATACGAACAATTCTTTTATGCATATTAGTATCAATGGACGCTGCCAATAAGGTAAATAAAATAACAGAAAAATTACTTAAATTCAAGAATTAATTTTGTTACATATGAAATATTTATTGACAAATAAATTAATGATAATAATAATTTAATTTAAATGAGTTAATTAAGCATGTGGATAATTATTGATAATAACTTAGAATTAATGACGACATAAATAAAAAAAAAAACTAACACATCAATAACGGATCGATCCCCCTAACATCTTAACGCCATAATAATGTTATATATATGTATACACTTATACAATCTATGTATATAACTGAATTAACTTAGAAAACATGAATTATGCTTTGCTTAAAAAAAAAACTGTATCTTAGCATTTTAAACACAGCATAAGATTCATAATAGCTTAAAATTATTTATATAAAGCTTAAGAAATATTAATAAATAAATTAATAAATAAAAATATTCGACATGGTAAATAATTTTACATTATTTCCATATTTTCTTGAAAAAAAATTAACTAATAATAATTATAATTTTTGTTTTGCACTTAACTTTAACGCCAACTGAAGATCATAATTGGATTCATTGCTCAAAATGCTTCTTCAATTTATTTGTACCAAATTGGTTCTTTAAACGGAACCAAATAATGCAGCAATCAAAATCATGGAAGAACCAAGAATATTCCGTTTCTGGAACAGAAACCGTATATCTTCCGTATATAAATTAATCCTTAGCCGGCTCTTTCTGTTCCCAAGAAATATTAAATAGGATATAAACAATATCTCAGTTGTACTGTGAATATAAACCAAAAAAAAAAACAACGAAATTATGGCTAATGTTCCATTTTAAATTCCATACACAAAAAAAATTGGAATAAGGAAATAAATTTATGTATAAATAAGATTTTTACCGTTAAAGTTTCTAGAAAAACTTGGAGGAACCGTGCTAAAATGATCACGGTTTATTCCTTCCTTGCAAAAAAAAACTTGCAATTTACGAAATCACTATAATTATAACAACAAAGAAAACTTTATTGAAACAAAAACTTGCACTATTATGACACACAAAAATTAAGTAAATGTTAATTTTAATTAGTTAATTAAACTTACGAAACTTTTATTTATATATATGTATATCACACAAGAATTTAATTTTAATAATTATAACTTTTTTTTCACTTTGATTTATAAGCACAATTTACTTCGAGACTTGAAAACAGAATGAACATCGGACCATAATTTTGATTGCAATTATTTGGTAATACGGATTACCCGCTATATCATGAAAGTACATAACATAAACAAGTACATAACATTTGATAATTATCGTACGATCATCATTTTTAAAAATGAAAAATAAATACATTTTTTTGTTATTGCAATCAAGACAATAATGATAACAAAAAAAAAAACAATATATGATCATCATTGATTGCTCTTACCATTCAAAAATAATTCTTATTTCTAAACTGAATTCATTCAATATACTGTACAGGGCACATGTAAATAATATGCATAAAAGAACATAACGTAAACCAACTTCGCGCGCATTAGGGCAATGATAAAATACGACAAAACAACAATTCCAAAATTTCAACCATGTAGCAATTTTGAACGAACAAAATTGTCACACATTTGAAAGGAATATACGAATATATTGAACAGGGTTACTTAAAATTTCGAGAATATTCAAATATATGAAACAGATTTAGGTTTTAATAGAACTTGCATGATTTGAAAAAAAAATCCTTAAACGTTTCGTCAAGGTCATTATGAACATGGTAATGGCAGTTACTATTTCTTATTACGGAATCGTAAAACTGAGGCCGTCTAACTTTTCAGGCAAAACAAATTTCTAATATCAATATAAATTTTCCGATTTATGAGGGTTAGCTTAAGATGATAAAATTATTCGAATGATGAAAATCATTTTTGCTGCGGCTTACGTTTGTGACCCACACTAATATTTGCGAAATATGCCAAAAAGTTTAAAGAATGTTAAAAATTTGGAATACAAATTTAAGAATTTGGAACATCTAAATATTCGGAATTTCAAAATTTTAAAATGTAAAAACTTAGAAATTTAGGAATAGTTGAAAATTAGTAAGGAATTTGCAAAGCAATATTTTGTTAAATTGGAAGTTTTAAAATAGAAGTAAAAAATTATGAAATTCAAGAATTTCGAAAAACTATATTGAATTTAAAAATTTATTTGTTTTAGGATTCTGAGTTTTGTAAAAATTTTTTCAGAAAATTTGAATATTAAAAAGTCAAAAATTTGGTAAATTTTTTTTATTTTTAGGGTTTTGGGAAAAGCTAGAGAATTTAAGAAAGATTGGAAATTTTGCAAAATCATAACTTTTTTTTAAAAATATTTTCGTACCGGTTCACTTAGGTAGTCCCTATAATCGTGACAGTTTAACGAAGTATGCAAAAATTGTTTATGCAAAATAAATAAGGCGGGTCTGAAATTGTGTCATTATTCATAGTGCTGGAAAATCGCCTATGATTATCGGGAGATGAAAGAGGCAAGCTTTGCTAAAAATTGTTGCTTACTTCAAAAATACTCTGAATATCCATAACTAAGTAATCAAACTAAAATATCCAACAACATATAAGGCAAACCCAATATAGTTTTCGAAATATGGTACGTTTTTTGCCACCGTAAAAATCGATCATCACGTTTTTTCATATTGGTCGAAATCTATTAAATAACTGAATTTCTTTTATTTGCAAAAAAAAACCTTTGAGATAAAAAGCTCATTCAAAGCCCAAACGAAAGATTGACATTACAAAGTTTATTATTTATTATTCGATTATTCATTGTTACAATAATAGCAAATCTAGCTAAATCCATAATATTCTGTTTGACACATTCAAAGCTACCGTCGCCCAATCACAGATGGCGTTCACACAAAAATGAATAAATTTAAATAAAAAAACGGATTAAACCCAAAAACAATATATAAATCATTTCATTTAATCAAATCTACGCCATATTTAATTCTCATTTATAGATCCGAGGATATACATATATTTTGTTGTCATTTTACTTAAAAGTAAATTATATTAAGGATTAATAGGATGATTGATTGACATAAACAAAATAGGCAAAATATAAATAAAAAATGAATCTTTTTTTATTTTTTTTTTTTGTATGCCCGCCGGAAACAACCTTCTCCTCCTCCTCCTCGCCATCCTTCATATCTAAATTTATATAAAGCCATTATTATATTCGTCGTACATCATGTGTATCCTTGTTATCATATTTTATCGGAAAATTTCTATGAAAAATTGAATATTGATCGACCAAACAAATAACAAATTTTCTATAAATATCATAACAATACAAAAGAGACAAATCGTATGACCATAAAAATGGTCATAAGCTTTATATGGTGTGTGTGTGTGTGTATCGAGAGACAATTGTTGGATCTACTATTATGTAATATTACGGATAGATAGTATGTAGTTAGTATATATACACTTGTTGCTCAATTCATTAAATGGTTATATAAATTTGTTACCAATATTCCTCTCGACACTCTCTCTATGTTGTACACATTTTATAGTAAGTTACGATTCATATCGTAAAGATCCCTTGTGTATGTGGCATGTCATATATGTATGCGATGAGTACTTACATACAAGATTGTGTGGCTGGATTGAAAAATGCGAGACGACGACATACAAAAAAAGTATAAAATTGGAAAATCAATAAAATTTTCTTCATTTTCTGTATAGCATATCCAATTATAGAGTGACCACAACATTTGTGATACGATAAAAGAAGAAAAACCGAACGAAATAAATTGGTTTTTATATGGGAGGTTAACATTTATCGGGGAGTAGTTGGGTGAGTATAGTAGTTATATTTTGAATTCGATAAATGTATGGGTACAGGTTTTTCACTGATTGCGTTTTAATAGGGAGACGTTTTAAAATTTTAAATCAAAACATATTTATGCCATCTCAAAATTACGTAAATTTTATTGATGAGGCTTTGCTTAATATCACCATAATTAGACAATTTGTTCACCTCATCTTGGTGAATATTTACAAGAGTGATGCAAAGATTTTCTTGTGTCTTTATATCAAAGCCTTGCCAATGAAATCTCCTTCAAATTTCTACGATATTAACATGCTACAACTCAAATGATTGCATTCTTCAAGACGTTTACAATGACATGCTACACGATTATATTCGCCTGACAAATTCGATTTTCACCTCATCATGGTGAATAAAAAATTCACCATAGGAAAAGGTGAAAAGGTTTAGAATTGTTTCTCGTCATCTGGCCTCTGCAAAGCATGTTCTTTCCAACAACCCCTCCTTTAAATTTATGCGGGAACTGCAATTGGCAAACATTAATTTCGCCCACCAGCGACTTAACGGATATTTTACCAACCTTAGGGTCAGAAGTAAAATTTTTGCATTCCCCAAAATATTTCCAATGTTCTGTTGCATGACCAGATCCCCGGAAAATTCGTTAACTAGAAACAGCCTAACTGTTGGTAGTAGATCGTTTATGTTCACGGTACGGTATTGATCGTTAACGATGTATTCGGGTAAGTCTACAAGAACCCGCAACTAGAAGCTAAACCCAAAATGTTGTCTTGCAAATTCGAAAATTTTGAATACTCTCGAATATCTCGAACTCGTAGAATATTTTGAACACACTGAGATAACCTCGATTATCCCAGAAAAATTATCGAATTATCTCTTTTGAAACCCGAATAATTTCGAACAATTTCAATAATGTCGTTCAACAAAAATCTAGAAAACTCATATGAAAATTTTTAAAATTCCCAAAAGTTGTAACATTAAGTAGCATTAAGTAAGGTAACTTTAAGCTCAACAAAAAGTCAAGAAAAACTTGAGTAATCTTGGGACTCTCAGAAATTCTCGAATAATTTCGATAAATTTACCAAAATTATAGAAATTGACCAAAACATCAAATACCATCATTATGTATGTACAATTTGCATTTTCTTCCGTCTCTACGGACGGACAGATGGCAAACAGCCAAAATCTTTATAATTTCATTCATAACTACAACTTTTATTTAAGAATTTTGTTGATAGCTGCTTCAAATTTTACTTCAGATTTTAGAGGTATACTTAAAAAAAAATACTTACCATCTTTAACACCCTTCTGGAACGTCCTGATTTTTTAATGTTCGGCCGCAAGCATCGGACCACGTTGCAAAAATGAAAATCTTAAATTTTCACTTCTTCCTCAACCCTCTTTAAAACAACAAAGAAGAACGGAGGGAACTATACTTATCAACAGAATGCCGGAAATACGAGATAGATAAGTTTTAGAAGATTCTTCAAATTTCTGATTGTTGGTAAGTTTGTCCAATAATTGAAAATCTTACAAACACCAAAATGTTAAATAAGAAAACTTTCCTGCAACAAGTTTGGAATAACCCAAAATCTAGTAAACAAAAGCTTTTTAGGGAAATTGGGGCAAGTGAATTTTAGGGCGGTTTTTTGATTTTGAAAAATTTGGCAGACATATAAAATACCTGCTGTGTCAACCCTGAAGCCACATAAAATACATTTTATCGCTTCTATCGACCGATGCTGTTATGCAATTAAAATTTGCAAGTTTTATTTTGGTTAGCTTCATGCATTCCGTACGATTTGAGTCTATTCAAATATAAAGGAGCGAATTGCAAATTTGTGTAATCCCTGCAGGCATAAATCACAGAAATTTGATCATTTCTTTCGCTTCTATTGAAAAATATTACAATATTTAGGGTTCAGAGCCGGCTTGTCGTATGGGTGAGCTTTGCAGTCGCTAAATATTGGGCTGTTTCCAATGTGTGTATCTTAATCGGAAAACCGTATAATAAAGTTCGCAAAATTGTTTAACCATCGTGAGATTTAATTTTAAGCTCATTGAAAATAGTTATTAGTACAAATGCCCGGCATCTAAGCAATTGGAAAATATTGTAAAGTTAAAATCAAAATGAAGAACGATAAATCAAATATTATCTGGTGATCCATTTTTTTAACTATATTCGATCAGTTAACACTAAAATTTAGGTTGACAATTCAAATTTTAAAATTTCGAATTAGTCTATTCTGAAAATCATTCAGAAAACTGCCGATTTTCGGATTTAATTTAATCTCCTCTTTAACTCCTAAATTCACAAAATGTTTATAAATTTTTGTATACATATGTATTATTCAAACTAGTCCTCCGTCGAAACAAAATATTTTCAAAATCAACCGATGACTGACTCTCTTCTACCAATTTTTCTGAATGGCATAAAAGAAGTTAAATTCACATTGTCCTGACGCCATGTGCCTGGAACCATTTTCTTTTTGGACGTCGAATGCTGCTGATGGTGTGTAAAATCGATTCGATGTTTTGCTGTTTCGTAATAAATTATGTATTGTAGCAACACACATATCTTAGTAATTGTTGATACCTTTTCTTCATTCAATAATATGGGTGAACTGAATATTCTGAATACAGATGCCATTATGCCAAATGCGTTTTCCACGACTCAGCGAGCATTACAACGAATACCTGGAAATGGTTTCATTATTCTATTGCTTAATGGAAACGTATCATCAGTAGGGCATCCAATTCCGGAATTCGGAATTCCGCTATTCCGGAATACCGGCCCATATTTTAGTTTCGATTATTCCGTAATTGAAAACATTAATTCCGGAATTATCGAATTTCTATTTCTCAAACTAATTTAAGGACTTTCAAATTAATGCTATGTAATCATATGATAGTATTTCTTACTATACTATAATGCGACTCAAGAGTCGCAGAAATTTTGGTCACTTTATGGTGTGGTCAGTTTAAGGACTAAAGCAGTCCAATAATTTGAAAATTAAGCGTCTAGCCTGACAGAGAAATGTTCTGCAATTGTAACAGATTATTCTGTAACAAATATTGTAGAATTCCATGGACTAATAAAAAGTGGTCAATTTACAGAGCTGTTCAAAATGGGTTACTTTTGATAATTTTACTGTGTTTCTCTTTTGCGTTCACCATAATATGACACCTAATAAAAGGATTACAATGCTCGTCCCTAATGGCCTGTTCCATTTACTTATTCCATTTTATCCATCCCTAAAATACACCTGTCAAATAAATGCGTATTGCTTTTTAATTTTCAAAACCGCCAAAACGTACTTAGTACGTAATAATTATGCAGCACCGTACCTAGCTCGTTTAAGAACAATGTATTTAATGGGAAAGGTGTTCACTCCAAATCAAACTCAAACAAACAAATTCACAAAGTTTCTCACCGTTACAATTCCGGTATAAATTTCAGTTCTTCAAAAACGAAAAAATAAACCGCAAAGTGTATCTACAAAGTTCCTTAAAATCGTTTTATTGATTTACCACTACGAAAATTAGTGTTTGATAGTTAAATTAAATTTCTAAAGCAAGAGTTTAAAAGTGAAAAAAATATTAAATTTTGTTATAGTTGATTTTAGTGTTTCTGCTAAGCAAGTTCGCTGGTTTTAAAGGTTTCCTGAAAAATATTAAAAACGTAGGTATACACGCTTTTACATTGTAACTGCGAACTAGCCGTGTGTAACAACGCTTTTCTTTACGTTTCGTAAAGGAGTTTAATTTTGGGATGATTGAGAGGCCTCGAGGCCCTATTCATCACAATATTTATGAAAATTTATCATCAATCAGCATCGAGCCTGAAAGCGCAGGAAATATCGCCACTAAAACTCTAGCCTGTCTAAATGACACAACCTAACGCATCGCGGGTCTAATGATAAAAAGCAGAAAAACAGGAAAAATTTGATTATTCAATCAATTATTTATTAAATAGTGAAATAAAAGAAATTGGTTGTTTCTTGTTAAAATTTTGATTTTTAATTTTTAATCAAAGATTATTTAAAAAAAATCAATTCCGGGATTGATTCCGGATCAATGAGTGGCTGGCTTGGCGACAACATCAAGTCTTCGTCTTCCAATCTTTTGAACAAAGAAGTGTTCCTAAATACGCCACCATCGCTAACGCTTCCCTGAGTTATCACATGTGCGCAAATAAATGAATATTTGGCGTCTACCAGTGCCATAAGTACTACACTGAATGTATTTTTATAATTAAATATGGGAGCCACTATTGATCGGAGCTTGAATCACAATATGCTTGCCGTCAAGCACACCTACGCAATGGGGAAAATTCCATTTAGCATCGAATTCTTCGGCGATTCTCTGCCACTCTTGTGGAGTTGGTATCTGAAATTATTCAGATTATAACATAACATTTAATTAAAGTTTACACATTTATATATCTGTATCGTGATAATTAATTGTAGATCTTATATGCCCACCTTTACTTCTTGTTTTAACTCGTTATTTAGCGCTAAACACACTTCAGGTATAATGTTATAGATATCGATTAAATGAGAGAGGCTATGGTAACTATGCTAGAAAGCGTAGCGTCACGGCCAATCTCTCTTTAATTGGGAATATATTCGAATCCTGTCTTGAAATACATGGTCCAATTTTTTGAAGTAAAATTTCAAAATCTTCAGAAGACATTCGGCAAAAATTTTGAAATTTTCCGGATTGTTCACGCCTTAAATCCGAAATTAAGTCTGTTCCACTATATCCGTAAGAAGATTAATTGAAAAAAATTGTACATTGCTCTACTTTTGTTCATTGACAACATCCACCATCTTCTTTTCCTTATGATTTTCTTCCCAATCCTGGTTATATGTGCACAAAAGTAAGCATTACTTGTATTGTACTGTCAATAATAATATCTTCGTCGCTATCGCTGTACATAATTAAAATTCAATTCGATTTTAAAATAATTTTTTTGGTTTTAACATTTCATAACGCCATTTATCTGTTTAAAGTAGCTGTTGAATAGGCTAAAATAGCCTGATTTTAAACAAAATTCTAGAATATCTAGAAATTTTGTTTTGGGTATTTTGGTATGTGGCTCTATCACTGACCACCTATTTGAAATTATTTCTACAGCCAATCTTAATATTGGTGAACAATGAAACTACGTTCAAGCTTATCAACACATATTGATTTGGAATATTTTGTTGTTTTATGAACTCTACTAATTCGGACGAATTTTTACAGTTGTACCTTCGATTGTCAATTGAACCTTTCAAAATTTCAGCTAAATATTTAGATGTTTTATATGTAGGGTTATTTATAAAACATACAATAGGCCTAAGTGGTTGATCCGGTTTATGGATTTTAGGAAGTCCGTACAATTTAGGTACAACTGAAGAGTAGGTCTTCTTGGTCTTAGTTTCACGATCAATATAATTGCCTAAAAATAAATTTTTAATTTTGTTGTTGTTTAAATTTTGTACTGAAAGTGTAAGGTCCCTGTTTAATGTTTTGTATGTATTTTAATCGCTCACTAAAATTTTAAGTTTGTCCTCATGTTCTGATCTTAACATGATTACCGAAATACTCCCTTTATCCGCACTTAAAATAATACTATTTTTCCAAACTCACAATATCCAAGACCTCATTTGGAACATCAACATCACTTATGTTTCGGCACGCATTATGGTGGCAATATCAACGGTGTAGTTTTGTTGATTGAGTATGGCATCGAATTTCCTATTTACAATATTTAAACAAGAATTTAATAAATTACAAAATAATTGGTTCTGTGTTGTATAAAGTTCTTGAAACCGTCCGTCTAAATTTACTTGGTTCAGTTCGTCTTTGTAGGCCGAAATAATACGGTTAAAATCTTTTATTTTCCAAAGCGTAACTTCAATTTCGACATTCAGGATTTTTTTTTTAAAGTTTTTCAATAATCTCTGAATTTTATTATTAAATGGCATATTTGGTTCAGTATTTGTGAACAGGCAATTCACGTTGTTAATAATGTGATTAGGAAAAACACCATACATTTTCCTTGATGTATAACTGGCCAGTTTTCGGTTTACCGTCATGTATTTTTTGATGTTAAGAAAGACGTCATTAATGAAGTGCTGTTGGACATAATTAATAAATCCTCGATCTGATTTCATTATTCTTCTCCTTGTCACAAATAAAAATTGGAAGAGGCCCTTCAATAAATCTCACTCACACGGTGGTCGGAGGTCTGGAGTAGGCTTCCTTAAATCGGATTCCGGATTCCCAGAGATCCAGGTCTCAAAAGTATTATCGCGAAATACCTTGATTTATTTATTTTATAATACGTTCTCTAACTCTATACCGCATACGAATAATGCCCTACAGAAAAATCTCGATTTAAGAGACTAATTGGAGGGCCTGTCTTTTATTTCCGATTATTGCTTAGATTTGAATGCAGAAAGTTTGAACATCGAACATAAAAATATCCATACATAGCATTTCAAGCCAAATTCAAGCCAATTAGGTATTGATTTGGTGAACATGATTTTTAGATCTGGAATATGGCCAATTAAGAAGCAACTTGGCTGTTTCTTAACCGAATATGATGTTATTCGAATCGTACGAAAGCAATGGGTTATTTCTAAACCGATAGTGATCAAATTCAATAAATACGACATGAAACTGGTAAAGAAACAACCGAGTTTGTTCCTAATTGCCCATATTCCAGAACTTAATTTTAGAATCTTATTTCCATCGTGCAAACCGAATTTCATCATAATCGGTTAATAAATAACCAAGTTAATTTCTAATCGGCCTAAATTTGACTTTAATATGCCATTGATGGATTAATTTCTATACGAGATATTCAAATTTTCTAGATTCGGATCTAAGGGACAATCGGAAATAAGAGACAGGCCAATCCATTAGGCTCTTAAACCGTGGTTTTACTGCAATGCATTATTCCTATGCCATTATACAGTTAAGAGATTATATAAAAAATATCGAATACCGTGAAATCCCTGGATTTCCAGGTGATACTTTTGAGACAATCCCGGGATCCCGTTTTTCAAAGCCCTAGTCTGGAGCCGGCACCGAGTGGGTACATATTCTTATTGTAAATTGCTAACTCTCCGCCATTTCTACGCAGGTAGCACAGATTAATGAGCTTTTATCTCTCGTGTCGCTTCGACTGGCAGATGTTGCACAAATGTTGCAAGTTTTGTTTTGGTTAATTTAACTTGTTCGATCGCTCGTAAGACACAGATCAAATTAAACGTGATACTTTAATCATTCCCCCTCCCCATCTGACAGATTTTGGCATCCGTATTGCAAGTTGACTGAGGACAAATTTAAAACTATTGTTACTTCTACTGATAAATTATCTATAAAAATTGCAAGTTGTGTTTCGGTTTGCTTCATCCGTTGTGTTGCAGTCGACCTGAATATTAAGGAGCCGATTAGTTTATTAAATTGCTTAGTTCTGCGCAATCCTGCATATATGAGAAAGGTTCAGAGAAATTTTATCACTCATATCGCTTCTATGGAAAGATGTTTCAGAAATGTTGCACGTTGTATTTTGGTTAGATTATTTCATTGTGTTAGATAAGAAATTTCGCATAAACAAGAGTGGATTACGAATCGGTAAATAAATTTTTATTACGGTTATAGCCTCATCTGTTCTACAAGAGATTGGAGTCCACACGAATGAAAGGAGCAAATTAGTAATTTGTATTAACCCTTGGTTACTGTTACTACTCATGGGTCTATGTGACCCTGCGAACTTCAAAAAATGTCAAACACAAATTTGTGTTACCAAAATTTTCGCATAATAACTCTCACAACAACCCTACTCCGCCGCCCGTGTATTCTCAATATTGCACTCGCGCTTGCGCATGATGGGTATATTCAGCTGCTCTGTTCATTTAGAATTTTCTTTTTCCATTCATATTTTCCACAAATGTTGCAAGATGTGTTTTGGTAGTCTAATTAGTTGATTCCATTAGAATCTTGATTAAATTAAATTTCGAATTAATAATCAATTCCTAAGGGCTTCGTCCGCCTGAAAAGCACACATCAAAGAAATGTTATCACTTCTAATGGCAGATGTATCATAAATGTTGCAAGTTGTGTCTTGGTTAACTTGTGTACATGTTGTGTCAGATCTAGACAAATGTAAAGAGAAGGATTAGGAATTTGTATTAAATTCTCTTTATTTTAATAAGCTCTTTAACAATCTTGCATTAACATATTAGAGAAATTTGATCACTCATACCGTTTCTGGTTATTGACGTATCAAAATTTGTTTTGTTAGCCTAATTCGTTGATTACATTATATTCTGGACTATATTTGGTCCAAATTGCTAAACGCTTCATCAGCCTTAAAGACACCCGTCAAAGCAGAGTTATCGCTTTAACTGACACTCTGATAGATGTACCAGATTTCGTTGTGTAAAATAAGAAATTTCTAGCCTAAAGTGCGGATTATGAATTGGTGTTAAATTGCTCAGTTATTCTTTCAATCTACACACACAGATCGAAGAAATTTTATCGCTCCCGCCGCTTCTACTGACAGATGTATCATAAATGTTGCAAGTTGTGTTTTGGTTAACTTAGCTAAGATCTTTATGAATCCTGCATACAAACTTTTATCACTCATATTGTTTCTATTGATAGAAGTTCACTGAGATATTGCAAGCTTTATCCATTGTGTTAGATATAACAAATTTCGAATCTACGAGAGGGAATTACAAACTTGTCTCAAACTATTGAATTATTCGTCCATCTTATAGACACAGATTAAAGAAAATCCATTGCTCCTGCTTACCAATGTTTCGTTCATTAACCGTATAGACACAGTCAAATAAATTGTATTGCTCCTATTGCTTCTACTGGTTAGCTTGATCCAGTGTATCAGATGGGAATCTAATCAACTAATCGAATGTAAATGAGCAAATTACGAATTTGTGTGAAAGTACAAATGTTGCAAACTGTATTTACTTTAGTTTCATCCGTTGTTTTAGTTCAAAGTTTTTGAATATTTTGGAGCGGATTACAAATTTATGCAGGAGTGGAATGGACTTTAAATTTATTTTAATACAATATAGGTAGTTGGGATGTGCTATATTTGGAAATGTAAAAACTAGTAAATATGAATTCGTTCAACGGGTAAATAAAATGTTACAAATTACTTAAATTACAAACACTGTAACAAATTTGAAATCTACAAAGCATAATATCACCCGCAAAACCCTCCCAAAATAAAATAAAAAACTAAAATCTACCAACCGTATAAAATCAGATCGATAGATCAGCAAAATCCATCCATATGCTGTTGTTTTATGAACCATTGTTAATACTTTTTGGTATACTGCCAGTCGCGCAATTTTATCTTCTCGGATACATTTAACATTATTTTTTACGAGTATGTGCACGAGTATAAATGTTTCATCTGCCAGATAACGAACATATTAAATTTTATCCATTTTTATGCTCGCATACATACTCATAGTTTTTTATTTTATTTGTATTCTGTGCTAATAAAAGTTTGGATAATAATGTCAATATTTGTTTCAAATTGTTTGCCATTAGTCATTTCATGCGAGCAATGTGTCTAGATATTAAATTGAATAGGATATCATATGAGTGCACACAACACAGTATGTGCTGGTGATAAAACAAAAAAGTACTTAAACAAAATTATAAATTATGTTGATAAAAACTTCACCCGCACCCATTCTATCCCGTAAACCGAGACATAATCTTAAGTAAATTTACATAATTCGATGATTAATGGTTAATTATTAGCGAATATGTCAAGAGGTTTTTTATTTGAACTGCTAATCCATGCACGCATATGGTGTATTATATTTTTTGGTAATACCAGATAACAATGAAAACCCATTAGTACCGGTGCTTTTATCAAAATGATTATTCGATTGATTTAACACACGACAACCAAAAAAAAAACACGATACCCTCCACCCCAACCATATATAGTCACAATATACTCGAAGAAAATTTGAAAAGGACATCATCACACTCACACACAATTATCCGGAAATATAAATTTCCTTTTTATTTTATTGTTTGGACATTATTTTTGTTTCATTGTTGACGACATCGTGTGCGTCGTCGATGATCCTTTCGATTAAGAATATAAAAATGTTCGACTCTTTTTCAATTGTAATCCATATAATAACCATTATCAATATTATACTCTCTCTCATCTAGATAAGAATAGAAACTTGGAAAATACTGAACAAAAAAAAACCGAATTAATCGAGAAAACAAGAAAACAATTCATAACTATTTTATAAGTATTCGTAACAGGATAACCTCGGCTTACGTAAACTATTTGTAAACGCAAACAAGATTTAATGAAAACTGTTTTCATCCATAAAAATCGGCGGTCAATAAAACTTTCTTAATTACGTTAGGGCAACGAAGCAGACACTCCGTTTGAACTCCGTATTTTCAGCCTTACATTTCAAATTTGAAAAGTACGAAAGTTTTCAAATAACGAGCTTACAATGGTGCAACACAACAACGTTTTATTGGGAGCTTTTGATTGAACGAAAAGTTGTAGGTCATTTTGTAAATTTGAGCTTTCAATATATTTTAATTAGTTCCTCAAGCATAATATAGAAACGATATTTTTAAAAATTTGAGCTTTTAAAGCTGATCATTTGGTTCCAAGGGTTGAATTGTTTAATTCAATGTTTTAACGCAATTTTTTGAATGCTGATAACTGAAACAGTAGACAAAAAACCAAGTATCAAGAATGATTAAGGGCTTCTAGGAAAACATATTAAGGTAAGCTTATCTGGTAAATGTTTGACGTTAGCTTTTCATAAAGAATCATTTTTAATCCAATATTATTTTAAAACGTTCTTTTGAACTTAGTTTTATCGCTTAATATTTTTTGGAAATCATCCATTAAATGTCATTTTTGTATTTCGACCGAAACCTTAAATTCTTAACTTTGAAAGCTCTTATGTTTAAGTTTGGCAATTTTTCTTGAGACTGCAACTTTTAACAAACGTGTATACATTTTTCTCTAGAAAAGCTTGTTGGCTCTGTTGAAAGTGGCTAAAGTTCTGTACAAGCCTAAAGCTTTAAGACTCATTATTTTGTTTCAATGCGAGTAAACATTAACTTTTGATGTATAGTACTATTTTCGGAAGAAATTTGAAAGTTCAGATTCTTAAGTTTGTTCGTGTGTCTTGATTCTGTAACTTTTAACAACGTTCTATACAGTTTTCTCTAGGAAAGCTTGTTGGTTTCGTTGAAGCTTTGGAGCTCACTAGTTTGTTTCAATACGAGTAAACTTCAAATTTTGACTTGTTCATTTCGCAATAAATTTGAAAGCTCAAATATTTAAGTTTGGTCGTTTTCTATAAAATGATGGCTTGCTAGTCCTGTTAAAAGTGGCCAAAGCTCTGTACAAGCCTAACACTTTAAAGCTCATTATTTTGTTTCATTACGAGAAGACTTTAACTTTTTATGTACTCTTTTCGCATCAAATTTGAAAGCTCAGATTCCGACATTTGGTCGTATTTCTTGATTCTGAAACTTTTAACAAATCTCTATTTAATTTTCTCTAGAAAAGCTTGTTCGTTCTGTTGAACATGGCCAAAGGTCTATACAAGGCTAAACCATTAAACTCATTATTGATATGCTACTCAATATTGATGTGTTTTTTTCGCGACAATGTCAAACGCTTAAACTCTGTTCATTTCATTAATCACCAAACGTTACTTTGAAAAGGCATTGATTAAAGTTGATTAAATCCATATGGCCCAAAAAGTTTAATTTTGTAATTCAGTGGAATCTTTTGAAGAAATCATTTAGTAGAACTGAATAATATTTACATAACATTTTGTAACCACCCATTTTGCTAAAATACCTAATTCCGAACATTTTATTTTTAAATAATTGAGCTTTAAAAGCTCATTAAGTTCTAGCGCTTAAAATATTTCTTATTTACAATAATTGCATCATAGTCAGGCAAACTTATTTGTACCATCTACTCTTTCAAATAATCCCCTAAATATAACTTAGGAAAATAGAGCTTTTGAAGCTCTATTTGGTTTGCCTATTTTTCGAAAATTTGGCGATAGATCATGTGTTCATTATATAGCTTTGAATTTTTATCTTGTACTTCAAGAAATTACAAACTGCTTGCGAAGTTTAACAAAGTTTGGTGAGAGCTTCAGAATGAATTAACATTGAAGCCCAATGTTATTTTACAAAATTCGTCAGCATTTATTTTACTAAGCACCGCCTTTTGGATGGAAGATCATAGAAATAGTGTTGTGCCGTTTTGAGCTTTTTAAAGATATTCTAAACGCAATTGTAATAAAGTGACTCTTTCAAAGCTTACACATAGGTATATTGATTTGCAATTGACGGGAAAACTTACCCTTGGTTAGTTTGTATTTAATACCTATAACGATTTTTGCAAAATTCTACTGTTGGTCCGCTTACTCTTACGAAAACCTATTTTGGGTTAGTACATATATGACTAATCTAGACTAAGACTAACCCAAATTTTAACTAATCCAAATTATGTTTCCATTTGGGTGAGCGTATTTAAAGAACGGTGGGACAATTTCGGAAAATCAGGCACGTTGTCTAATTTGAATGTTCCAGTTCGATGATTACAAATGTAACTGATTTAACGATATTTGATTAATCAGTGAGGCGCGTGTGCTAAGTGCTTGGCGCTCAATTCGATCGCGATAGCACGTACGATTTCTATAAAATCGTAAAACCAGGAATCTGATTCGAATGAAGCCTGAACCATGCTTACAGGTCGGTGTCGACAATGTTGGGCATACAATTAAATAGGAAAAGATGGTTTGTGATCAAAATCGATGGGATCAGATTGTGGGCAAAATTCAGACCAGCACTGCTATTAGCGCTTAAGATGGAAGATTTTTAGTATCTTTGGCTAATTGTTGCTTCTTCCAATCTGGTATAATAAATTTTGTTCGTCCATCGTCTCGTTTCGTGCGTGTTCTATCGATTAAAATAGGTCAGCACAATCTATAATAATAGACAGAAACCTAAAAACCAGAAAAATCAAAATTATAAACCATCTAAAAACCTAAAAATTGAAAACCTAAAATTTTTGACAATTTAAAAATAAAAGAATACAAATAAAAGAAAATACAAAATCTTAGAACGTGAAACTCTTAAAATTTATTAATTAAAAAATTTTAGAATTCTGAAAATTTTACAAAACCGAATAACTTAAAATTCTGAAAGTCTACAAACCGAAAACGGCAAAAACTGTAAACTAACCTAAAAAATAAAAAAATTTCCAAAAATCTAAAAAAACGCAAATTTAAAGACCTACAAAAACGAAAATTTAAAGAACCTACTCTAGATGTGTATTGTGTAGGTTGAACTTTAAAATCTATAAAGCTAAAAATCTTGTCTGCAAAGCGAGAAACTCTCAATCCCAACATTTTAAAAAAAAAATTAAAATTTTAAAATCCTAAAAATCTAAAACCCTCAAAATCATTGAAGCTAAAAACATAAAAGTCTACAAACCGAAAAATTTCATATTCCCAAAACTGTAAAAATTTAAAATTTGAAAATTTACCTACGAATATATCAATATTGAATTCTTAATAAAATGAAAATTTAAAAGCCTACAAAAATTAAATTTTAAAAATCTAAAAACCTAACAATCAATAAATGTAAAAATTTTATAGTCTTGTAGTCTCTTATAGCCTTAGACTGAATATCTTTATAATTCCGAAACTGTAAAAATTTAAAATTTGAAAATTTCGCAGTTTAAGAATAAAAAAATCTAACATTCTTTAAAAAGAAACAAAAATTTAGAAGCCTGCAAAAATGAAAACCTAAAACCTAAAAATCTAAAAGTCTCTAAACCGAAAAATTTCAAACTGTAAAAATGTAAAGTTCTAAAAATTTCAAAGAATTACATACACATGTACTTAAAAGCCTACATCCATGAAAATCTAAAAAGCACATAATTTAAAATTCCAAGAATATTAAAGCGTCCAAAGCCAAAAATCTAAAAGTTGAAAATTTACAAATCTACGGATATAAAATTCTATAAAAAGTTAAAATTCTAAAAAATGAAAATTCAACATCTTACACAAAAAGCTAAAAATCAATGAAGATAAAATTCTTAAAGTCTGCAAACCGAAAATTTTTATAATTCCAAATGTAAAATTGGAAAATTTAAAAATCTAAGAACAAGACAAATCTAAAATTCTATAAAAAGAATAAAAATGTAAAAGCTAAAAATCTCAAAACCAAAAAATTTCATATTCCATAACTGTAAAAATTTAAAATTCTAAAAATTTCACAGAAATACACATTTAAAAGTGGCACACGTGGAAATTAAAAATTCTAAGAACATTAAAAAATATAAATTTAAAAGCCTGCAAAAACCGATAACCTCATACCAAAACCGTGAAAACCAACACACATGAAAATCTAAAAAAATTAAATTCTAAGAAGACGAAGGGCTCAAAATTTTAAAAATTAAAAATTTAAAAATCTTGGAAGTCTGCAAACCGAAAACTTCAAAATCCTAAAACTGAATAAAAATTATAAAATTCAAAAATCTAACATCACACAACAAAAATTCACCTATAAAGCTAAAAATCTAAAATTTTAAAATTTTAAAATTTAAAAATATTAAATTCTAAGTAAAATAAAAATTTAATAGCCTACAAAATGAAATTCTAAAAAATCCATACATTTTAAAAATCTAAAAATCTGCAAACTGAAAACTTATAAATAAGAAAACGTAAAAATCTTAAATTTTAGAAATTTCAAAATTTAAAACTATAAAAATTTCCAAAGTCTAAAAAAAAATATGAAAATTCAAAAAATCTAAAATTCTAAAATCGTAAAAACCTGGAAATTTAAAAATTAAAAATTTTAAAATTTGATAAAACTACGCTTTAAAATTGCTTTTTTACGAATTTAAAACTGGGCTTACAAATTTTGTGTAATTCCAAAAATTTAGCTCAAATGCAGTTATTTTATTTGTAATTTTTGTAGAAATATTTCTGCGCCGCATATTAGTCTACACTACAACAATAACGAATAAAATAACTGCATTTTGTAGCAGATAAATGCCGTGCGATGTTTATCTCAAATCATAATTAATACGACCAATTAATTAGAAATATTATAAATATTAAAAAAGAGTTTCAACAAGCCAAACCACCTAATTGAAGATTGTTTCGGAAAAGTAGTTTTTGTTCTTTTCAGTGAAGCTTAAAAAAAAAATCAAATCATTGTACTTTCGATTTAATTAAAGTAGTATTTGAACTAAATTGAATCTTAATGTTGGTTAAATTTTTCTAAATGTACATATATTGAAATCTTTTTGGAGAGTTCTACTTTAATATTAAATTCTTTCTTTGGATGAAAAATAAATGGTATAAAAGCACCCCACCCACCCATATAATTTATATGTATAAAGTACTAAAACTACTTTATGACTCAAGTTACCCAATATTTTACAAATTAAGCTTTTATAAGATTATCCTTATACGAGTATTTAACAATAAAAGCTTTTGTAAAAAATTTAATCGCTTTAATAAAACCTTAGAAAAATTAAAAAGAATGAAGCTTTTTACTAAGTTAACATAAATTAAACGTAAAGCAAGTAAAAGCTCTATATTACTTATATGTGCTTTAATTAAGTGAAATCAGCCCACAGTGTAATAACTGACTTTTAAAAGTTGAGCTTTTAAACGAGCATACTACATGAACATACATGTATTAATTTAAAAACGCTAGAACCTTTTAGAACAATTATTCTGCTAATCTAAAGAACGAGCACAAATACTCAAAACATATATTCAAAATTATTTCGAACAGATTTTGTGTCATAAAATTTCCATTTTTCTTTAATTTCCACTTCAATCAAAAAATAAAATCGCGTTTATGCCACATGTGTGTTAAACTTCCTCTCTCTACACACACCCAACACTTTATATAATTTTGTCACATATATGGGTACCACCAACAACAACCCATTTTATACCTAAGTGTAGTATATACAATCGGATGAAATATGGGTTTCTACATTATGATTATTTGAATCACCCAATTTATTTTTCTGCCGTAAGAATTGAAAATATAAAAAAAAAAAATTCCAATTTCCTTCCAAACAATTTCCCAACAAAAAGAAAAATGTTTCTTTTTTTTTTTTGTGCTTCATATTTTCCCATTACACATTAGGTATTTTCTCCCATTAAACATAGGTATACAATTCTTACCTGTTTTCTTTTCTTATATGTATTTATGTGTGTGTTTATACAAAAAATAAAAGAAAATCTGACATTTCAATTATTTTATTAATTTATACAATATTTACATATGTATATACCCCTCGAACGATATATCCACACAAACAAGACAAAAAAAATATTTTTGTAGCTAGTTGCGTTTTGGTTGGTAGGTATAGGTTCTTGGGAAGTAAGAGTTTTCCGGGCATGAGACCATTTGTGATGTAAAATATTTTCTTATTTTAGTTATGAATAAGAAGAAACATATCGTCGATTTCTTCGAAGGATTTGGTAGACTTTTTTCAACCATAAAAAAATGCACCTTTTTTAATTTTATAAAATGAAACCAGATTAATTTGAGCAATGGCTCTGTTTAATTAATTGGTAAAGCAAAAATACGGGTAACCTTTCCGAAAATATGAAAGAAACGGCGTGATATTAATTTGTTGCACACTTTCCCTATCAAGCAAGTTAGCTCTCATGAACAGAGAAAGTTAAAATAATGAATCTCGCTTTAAGATGCTTTAAAATCTTTATATTTCAAGGTAAAACAAATTTGACAACAAGTCTTTAAAATTTGACTCAAATTTCACCCATTCAAATTTTATTCAAATTTCAATTTTCGGTCCAAATTTTTAAATGGTCAAATGGACTCGTCAAATTTTACTAAAACACTTTTCATTTTGAAATTTATTTTAATTTTCATTCAAATTTCAAAATTGAAGTTTCACTCAAAATTATATTCCGACGAAACTAAATTTTTATCTCACTTATTTTATTCAAATAAATTCATTCACGCCACAAAATTGTGTACTGGAACAATCAAGCAGGGAATGTCTTGTCAGAGTCTATTCAAAGTTCGTTCAAATATGGATCAATGTAAAACCATTATTAACACCATTAACTATAGAGATTGCGGTCGGGAATTCCTGTTTCGTGTATTCTTGGGCTTTATAAGAATTTTTAAATCTTGTTTCTCGAGGAATTTTACATAGTTCACTAATTTTGGGAATTCTTGATTCTCGTTTGTAATTTGATAATGATTTAGCATGTTTTTGTTTGATTTATAAGGATGTAAGGATTATTTGTGAATTTTTAAACCAACTTTTACACAAGATTTTTCTACAGTTTTCGGTATTTTCAAAATTATTCAAAATTATTTGAAATTTTCGCTATTATTCCCAATTGTCGGAGCTTATTTGAGAATATTTCGGATTATTTGAGATTATAAGGTTAAGTAAAAAAATTATACACACTGTGTAGGTACTTACGAGATTCTCGAGAATTTTCGAAATTTTCAAAATTATATGAGATTTCCAGGATTAATTGATATTTTCGAAATTTTAGGATTATTCAAAAATTTACCTTTGAATCAAGCATTATGGTATGTACTTCATTTTTTATTTTTTGTGATGTCACGTGTTAATTATTCAGAAGTGATGCAAACATGATTGACTTAAGATCGGATCTAGATTAATAGTTAAGCCAGTATTGATTCTCCTATCGCCAAATCTTTTATTAGCCAGGGTGCGGTCTAAGCAAGCTTTTCTTGTTTTCTACTAATTTATTTGTACGATTTTGTATTAGACATCTATAATGTGATCCTCGAAGTTCTGGAGTGAGAGAACGTCTTGTAGGCTCGAGAACTGAAATAAACGATACCTAATTTAGATTTGCAAAGAATATATTTAACAAGTTACAGTACAGCCAATATAGACCTTTGATAAGAGAAGTAACTTGTGTAATTTTTCCAAATAATTTTGAAAATATCGACACACTTATTACGCAACGTGATACGCTTTTTGGCATCGGTTTAATAATCAAGCTGAGATTTCGCGACATAAATTGATTGATATTCTCTCAAAAGTGGTTTCTTGACCTTTGATATACAAATTGAAATCGCCCAACAGAATGACCGATATAGTGTTGCATTATTTTATGACTATGCAGTTGAGGAAATGACTCAAACGCCTTCGGTGAATATAATACAAGATTACTAAGGATATATCGTAGAAGGAGATTTCGAATTTGATGTCCACGACACCAGTACAAATTTTTAAATTATTAACCTTAGAACCGTGTTTTGGGGAATACAGAGGGGGCTATTTCTGAATACGATACGAATTCGATTGTATAAGATTCGTATTTGATTGTTTGGTTCAATTCTAATTCAATTCAAATAAGAATATTATACTTTCGTATTCGTATCGTATTCAGAAATAGCCCCTCAGTTCCCCAAACACGGTTTTAAGGTTAAATTTATTACTCATTGCATCATTTTATAAATAAACTAAGTACGCACAACTCAAAATCATTTAATAAATGGCATTATCCCTACATTTAATGAAAATTTATATTGAGGAATTCTATTTTCCGTAACACGGAATTAACTTATAAAACATACACACGGGTTTAAGGTTAATTAAGACTTCAGCTGTGCACACATCACCAAAAGTGCCCCCATTTGGTTATCAATAGTACCTAAATTTCCATATAACAAAATTTCCATTTTAGCGATTTTGAATGAAAATTTGCAAGCATTTGCTTGCAAGCTCCCGCCAGCATAATTTTTCCCGTTTAGAGGAGATGCAGTAGGTAATTTTATTATGTAGGTACATATCTCATCTTGTGCTCCATATTAGAGGTAGGTCCAATTGTTTGATTCTTCTTCAAATGCCTCCCGACTTCAGATGTATTCTTTTATTTCGCGTTCTCTAAACTAAAAAAAGTAACATTCATAGAATTTTAAAATATTGTTAAATTTTACGTTTTCGCTCTCTCTCTCTCTCTCTCTCTCTCTCTCTCTCTCTCTCTCTCTCTCTCATTTTTTTCTCCTTTACGATTGTGCTCTACTGCTAATGTTAATGTTAGGCTTGTTTGATTCGTGAATTTTAGCAAACTAGATTTTGGGGAAGCGTGATTTTAGCATACGTTTTTTGAAAAAATGTTGTCTTCTCCTGTGCCATAAGGTACATTTAAACTGCATCAATACAAAATGTTAATAGCCATGAGGAGCATACCAAACTCAAAAACAATTTGAAGAAGCATTAATGTTGCTGAGGACAAAATAAAACTATTACAAATATCGCAATTGCCCAACAGACACGAATTGTATAAGGAACTGTTAAAGCTTGTAGAAATCAACTCAAGCGGGAAAGATTGCGGAACCTCTCGCTGCTGCCAAAGACATAATGATGATTATCTAAATTCTAAAGAAATTAGGTCTGCTCTACAAAAATTGGAAATTTATTTAATTGCGTACGTCATGATTAGGTTAATTTTACATCAATAATTAAGGAGAATCCTACATTGATCGGCTGATTTATTGGCCCTTTGCTCTAATATTTGCTAGAAATTTGGAAATAACTATTAGGCGACATTCTTAAAACAGAAATATTTTAACTCATATCTCAGAATGGGTAATCCAATCACCATTGAAAAATTTTCCACAATAATCAAGTTTATTACAGCTTAAAACATTTAATTTTAAGTGTTTTAGAAATGGGAGGTTTAATTTTGAAATTAGAATGGATTTTCTGCATGTCAAAAGATTTAATTTTAAAGTAAGTATTCCAGAAAAAAAGGAAGATTTAGTTTTCAAATATTCTGTTAAAAAGAAATTTAATTTTAAAAGTTCTGGAAAAAAAAGATTTAATTTTTGAATATTTTACAAAATGAAGAATAAAATAAAATTAAATTAAAATTTCTGAAAAAAGCCAACATTGTGGAAAAGGGAGATTAATTTTTAAAATTGGAATGTAATTTCTAGAAACGGAATATTTAATTTTAAAATTTTCTTGTAAAGGAAGAATCAGTTTTTAAAATTCTGGAAACGGAAGATTTAGTGTTAAAATATTTTATAAAATCAAGATTTAATTTGAAAAATTTCGTTATTTACTATTCAAATTTGGTTGATTTATTTTCTTACTTAACCAACTATTGTTAAATTAAACAGTTTATTCTATGAATTTTGAGATTAATTTCGATATTTTCTCCTGTCATATACAAATTACAAGTTTCTAAAATTTGATTTTGTTTCAAGTTGATTGTTGCAAAGTTGGCCGCAGATGGTTTAAGAATCCCTATTCAAATATTCTTTAAATGCACCCTAAAATTACGTTTAAATTGAATCCTCTGCGGCAAATGCGTTGAATATTGCTAAAAACTTTTTTTTTTTCGATTGGTCTTGATTTCAGTTTGCTACGTTTAATTTTTTTAAAGTTCAGCCTTACAATTTTACACTTTTTGCTTTTAAATTAATTTCATAGCCTTAATTTAAAACAAAATTCTATTTTAAAATTCCACTTAAAGTAACTATTTTGAATTTCCCTTAAATTTAGTGAATGAAATTTTTTTGAAAATTTAAACTAACTCATCATCTCGTTTAAATTTCAGAATTATTCGATATTTTCTAGGTAAGGCAACTTTTTGACTTTAAATTAATTTCAGATTCTCAAATTTTTCTGTTTTAATTTTCTTTAGCAAATAAATTCATTGAATCCATAAAATTGGATACTCAAACATTCAACAGCGACAGTCTTTTTAGAGTCTTTTCAAATTTCGTTCAAATATGGATCAATCTAAACCCATTATTAACATCATTAATTAATCCACTACACTGAAGATCTTTATAACTTCACATTAATTTGATACTTTCGTTTCAATTTTGTGTCATATTTACATTTAAAATTTTGGTTTACTTTATATATATTTTTTTTTCAAACTAATATAAAATTTGAGCCCAATACTTTTAAATAGTATCACTAAAATTTTGTTCAAATTTGGTTTTATTTTATTATTAAAATTTTATTAAAATTCATCTTATAAATTCTGTGGTTAATTTTGATTCTCTCTTTCACAATCAAATTATGTTAAAACTCTTTACAATTTCATTCAAATTTTAAAATTAAAAATGCTCAACTATTCAAATAAAATCGATTCAATAAACATTAATTGATTAGGGTTTAAAATTTTTGGAGTTGATTATTGCAAGAATGGCCTCAGATTTTCTATTTACTAATACTTTTACTATGTTCTTCAAATTACCCTCAACTTACTTTTAAATTGAACCCTTGATACCAGGAAGCTGGATAAAGTGTAATTTTTGAATTTACCAAATTGTTGCTTTCAATCTAAGCTGAACCTCTATCAAAGTTTACGCCAATTTTGTCAAATTTTATTAAAATTGGTTCAATTTTCATTGCAAGTTTTTTATCCAGTTATTACCGATTATTAATCCAACTGTATTCAATTGGGGCAGTCAGACTAAATTTTATGCAGACATATCAGTCTTCAGTTTATTTTGGTAAGGTTTTTTTCATTTATTGTCTACATAAACAAAACTTGGAGTAGTCAAGTTATATTGACACTTAAGGGAGAACACCACTGTGAGATTTTCAAAAAATCGATTTTCTTTTTTGCCTTTAAAAAATGCTTTAGACCCTCAAAAATATGATACAAATTCGTTTATAGCTAAAAAAAATTTTTTTAGAAGGTTTTCAAGCATTTGCTCTTATTGAGAAGTTATTGATACCAAAAACTTTAAACGTGTTTTTCTCGAAACCTTGTTTTGGAAATCTGCACGCAGCAGAACTCAATCAATTTTTGTTCAATCGACTTGAAATTTTAACTGTAGCTTCTTAAATAGATTTAAAATCGAAACACCTGAGTTTTTTTTGATTCATTAAAAATTTAAAAAGATATACAACTTTTTATACGAAAATTATAGTCGAAAAATGAAACTTTTTCTTCAAACTTGTCTCAATTTTTTATTTTTTCGAATTTTTTAATTTCCTCAGGTACTTCGATGCTAACACCAATATATTTCATGAAAATATTTTATTTTTTGTTCCAGGAACAAATTTAAGACACTTCTACTTCGTGCAGTGGAGTGACTCGAGTCAAAATCAATTTCAAATCAAACAATTGTTTTGTTTACTTAAATATATGTCAAATATGCCTAAAAGGTTTTTTTCTCTAAACACAACCCATTCCTCAAAAAAAAAAAACCAAACTAAGCACTTGAAAATGGTGGTCACAGTGATGTTCTCCCTTAAACAGTATTTTCTTGCTTTAGTTGGATAATATTTCCTGTCAAGTTCAATTCAAACTTGTAGTACTTATATCTTCAAATATTTAACAACCATTTTTTAAATTTATCTAGCTAACTATATACTAAAATTGTTTTCAAGCTCATTATAGTTGCAAAATAATTTGGTTTCTTTTCAAATTTTTGTCAAATTTCAATCAAATTCATTTAAAATTTCAGATTAGTTTTAATTTTTTTCAAATTGATCCAAATTTAAGGGGAATTCTTTAAAATATTACCAAATGTGTTAAAATTTCATTATTCTCTATTCAAACTTTATCCAAATTTCATTATTTTGGATTATTATAGCAAACTATTTTCAACAAAATGCAAATAAAACTTTGCTTATTTTTGAAAATTTTATTCAAATTTTTACGGTTCGGCAGTTAAAAAGTGACTAAGTGTTTTTTTAAGGGTGGTTAAGAAAAATTGGATGCAAGTATGTAGCAGTTTTAGATTGTTGAAATATTATTCAAACTTAATTCAAGCTTAGATATTTGAAAAAAAAATTGTTGAATTAGGCTTGATTTCGATTTGTTTCACTAACTTCTCGGTTAGCCACATTAATTGAATGATGCCTGATTTCTTCCATCCATAGATTTTGTTTTTGATTTGACAGTTTTCTTTCAAACTAACTTCAAATTCGAATCAAAATTATTCTGCCCAATTTTATCTAAATAAGCTACTTTCGAGTAGCTAAACAGATTGTTTCTTTCAAATTTTTTTCGTAATCATCGTTTTAAGTTTGACCCCAAGCATTCCGGATTTGGATTCAGTTCCAAAATATTTTTCGCTGCTGTTTTCTTGTCTTGTCTATGCCTATAAAAAATTATATATATTTTTAAAATTTCAATATTATTGTAAAATATTCATTTATAATTAAATTTCGACTTGATTTTAAAAATTATAAATTTATAAATTTATTGAGGATTTTTAATTTTATTGGTTTAAAAATCTTACGAATTTTAAAATGCTTAAAAACTTTAGTAATTTTTGAAATCCCAATTTAAAAATTTTCAAAATTCATTAGATGAAACTGATATTTAAAATTAAGGCATTAATTAAAATCTGGAGATCTAAAAATATTGAAAATTGAATATTTTTATAATATTTTGAGAATGGCTCGATTTATAAAATTCAAAATTTGGTTGGCAAAGTGAAATTTAAACATTTATATTTTTTTAATTTGGAGGTTTTTCGTTGAAGATTTTTAATATGGCTACAAAAGTAGTTTGAAAATTTACAAATTTCGGTTTTTTTTTTAATAAAAATTGTAAAATTAAAAATTTATCAGAAATTTCTGATTGTATTGCTTTAAAAATTTTAAAATGCTTAGAAACTTTACAAAGTTTTGAAATTCTAAAAAAGCTTCTGATACAATTAAGGCTTTAATTAAAATTTGGAGTTCTAAAATATTAAAAATTGAATATTTTTAGAATTTTTTGTGAATAGCTCGGTTTATAAAATTCAAAAATTGGTTAACAAAGTGAAATGTTAAACATTTATATTTTGTTAATTTGGCGGGTTTTTGTTGAAGATTTTTAATGTGGCTGGAAATTGTATTTATGAAAATTAGCGAATTTCGGAATTTAATTTTGAAATAAGAAATTAAAAATTTCGGACTTTCCAAATTATTTTTTTTTTTTTATAAAAATTAGAAATTTAAGCATTTTCATAAATTTATTAAAGCTTTCTAATATTGGTGGTTTGAAAATTTTGAAATGCTTAAAACTCGTTACCTTTTTGGTACTTTAGCTTGCTGTTTCGTGGTACTTTGTAACTAACGACGTAAATTGGGCTTCTAATTATAACTCTTCCACGACGGATGAGGTACTAATAAATCACTAGTTTACAATAAATTATTGACGGACTTATTTTAGTATCATTATAATTTGCGTTCAATTTAAATCTTTATTATACCAGATAGACACAGCTGACGATATTTCGTTGGTTCCATCAGAGAATTGCAATTTTTGTTTTTTTTTTGTTTGTTAATTTAATTTCACCACCACGACCGAATAAAATCAATAATAATTTTTTCTTGTATATTGTGTTTCTTTCCAGATTGAAAAATCCATAAATTTTCATAAATTTTCTTTTCGTGATTTACAAAGAAAACAAAAAAAAAACGAAATTCCAAAACAAGACGACGAATAAGAAAATATAGAACTTTGGTCCCTGTGGCAATATACAAGGAGCAGGAGACATAAACAAAAATATCAAAGCATTGAAAAACTCAAAAAAAAAACAAGTTGGGTGTGTACGCTGAAAATATCCTCGAAGGTAAAAAGGAATATAAAGGTAAGATATTTTATTTGATTTTCCTTTGTTTTTGTTTTTGTTGCTGGAATGCTGTGTTTGCTTACTTCTAAAGAAAATGAAAAAAACTGATGTTAACAGAAAACTAACTATATGACGTAATATTTGTATTTTATATGCTAGTTCACCATCTGAATATTGTATTAACATTTATGGGCTTTAATATAGAGAGATATAGTAGTAAGTAGGTATACATAATATGAAATGATGACGACGGGTTTTCATTAGTTGACGGAAAAACTAGTAAAATGCATGAATGAATGGTATAAAATATGGAAAATGGGTTTAACATGTGGAATACAAAATTATTTAATTAATATTTATGGAAAATTGTGTACGGTATGCTTTTGATGTGGATATAATGTCAATGTTTTCTTGATGATGATGGAAATATGTTATGTGTCCTGGAAAATTCCGCTAATTAATGCGAGTGTATGTATAAATATATGTACATAAATATGTATGTGGTTTGCCATAAGGTTGCCGCACGGTGCATAATTGCCTACTTAATTATTTTTGAATTTTGAATTTTTTATTAATGAAAAGAAACTGTGGAGTTCTGAGAATTTTATTAGATCCTAATCCTTTTAAGCAAATCTTGTTTTAACATATTCTACAGATTTATTTATTTGTACAACAATTTAGTATTAAAAGGAAAACACACACAGGTTACTTTCATTGCGCATAAACACTCTTTAATTTAGCCGTTGTTAATCCCTTAATTTCTAAAGAAATTGAATTCCATAGCAAGTCAGTCCCATCGCAAAGAGGAATTTGTATAATGACCTACATACATTTGATGTTAAATTAAGGTATTGGTGAAAAGAATTCCTAGTTCTACTGGCCGACAAAGAGCCAAGAGATTGAGTGATAACTATAGATTAATTAGAATGAATCGTCGATCTTTTCGAATCCAACCTTTGGTCAACTCTCAACTCAACTTCACCTAAATGCCTCTTTAAACCCAACTTAACTCTCAACTCAACATCAACCTAACTCTTAACTTAACCCCAACTCAAAACCCCTTCATTTGGAACTTAACCACCAACTCAACTTGCAACTCAACCTCAAACTAAACGCTGAACTCAATTTCCAATTCAAAAAAAAAAAAAAAAAACCCAAACCCACTTCGATAACTGCGTGGATGAATGAATTCACCTTCTAACTCAACCAACAAACAAATTGCTATAACTGAACCCCTTGTTCATCCCCAACTCAATAGCTTAATTCATCACAACCCTACGCCCATATCCGATCTTCAAATCATTACGGTTCGAAACTCAACCCTCAACTCATTCCAAATAAATTTTCAACTGAAGCCCTCTCTCAACCTTAAGTCAACCTAAATTCAACTTCTAGCTCAACCTTCTACCCAACCACACACGCAACTCAATCCCTAAATCAACACGTTTCGAAAATTGCATGAGTACGCTAGGTCAACCCTCAAGTCAACACCGTCGGAAAAACTACATGCGTGCATGAACTCATTTCAAAACAACTCTAGCTAAGTTTCAATTCAACCCTCAACAGCAGAATTCCTGGGCCCGGCCCACCTTTCATATTAATACTAAGTTGAAATGGAGCTATGCAATGTTGAGCTAGTCTACGCCGAACGTCCTCGATGCCATGCATTATTTGCATCAACTATTGTAAGATATTCCGCCAATAAAATTTCTGCGGCACGGAGCTTATTTGATGCAAAAAATTGCTTGTTATTTAAATGGTTAACCCTGACCATTTCAAATTTTTACATCAAGTTGATTCCACGGACATTCGAGAAACATCATTTGAATTTGGGATTTTTTATTAGTATTGGACAGACTTTCTATAAAAACCATTTAACTTCGGGGCTTTTGATTTTTCATCGCTTGTTCTAAGACACAAAAATCACTTAAATCTTTACTCTTTACTTATATACATACATCTATTTATAATTCGGTTCTGAGGATGATACTTCACATTTCAAAGTAACAGTCCATTGCCTTCACAAAACACAAGAAGCACGTGCTGTACTAAACTACGAAAGGTTGTCCTGGTATCCGAAGTTCCTCAAACGGAAGAACAATTTTAGTAATAGTATCTACAACTATTAAGGCACAATTATTTCCCCAATTTGTATCTTGGAGAATACGGAACTGCTTAAGTAAATCTTTAACAGTTTTATGTAAATCTGGCCAGAAATAATTTTGACGTGTCATCATCACACAGATAGTTGTTGGATATTTAAGGCCCCTCTGTAAAACAAATTGTTTCGAGCAATCGGGATTTGCAAGGACCAGAGTTAGGTTAGGTAAGGTTGCGGTGGCAATTCACTAGGACCAGGCTTAGGCACAGATATGGTCCGTAGCCATACCACAAATTAATTTATTTATCCACCTACTCATTGAAAATATTTTGAGCTGTAAATAAAGCGCTGGATAATCCTGACGTTCATCCTACTGAGACCAAAATGTCCATATATCACTCCTATACCAACCGGCTGTACCAAAGTAATCGTCGGATGTTTCCAGATCCGTACCTAACGCACCTGATCCATTAATCTAGATTTTACTTGCGAAACATTATGAAGGCCTAAAGGAATCACTATAATTGGATAATAATCTCTTTGGACGGTTCCTCTAATTGAACCTAACAAAATGTATCACATATAGGTCTGCGCTCCGTTAGAAATTTGTGATACTAAAACGTCCCAGGATTTTGGCTATCTACGGCAAATAATAATCGAACGGTTTTGTAACACTGTTAAGCTTACGGGAGTCTAAGCAAAAACTTAATTTTCCCGCTTGTTGACGGTTATTGTTGAGCTCGGTATAATTCAACATTAGTTATTGTAAATAATTTTTGTGCGAACACATACCAAAAATCAAGAAATTGCGGATTCAAAGATTTTCACTTCAATTCTTGGTTGACCATCTTCAGAATATCTGAGTATGTATATACAATTTAAGATTCTGCAAAACAGAGAAGTTCTGATTTGATTGTGTAACTGCCAATTTCTTTGGATGACGGAGACCTTGTGGATGGCTGATACCTTGGTCGTGAGGTAAATTTGCTCGCGTAATGAAACATCTGATTCTGCTCAAGATATACATTTAGTCTAAACAGTTTTATAACAAACTAGCTGACCCGGCGAACTTCGTCCCGCCCCAAATTACTTCGTTTCGAGCAAATACTTTTGTCCTTCACGAAAATTGATTTTGATGATAGAAAAAATCAAACAACTCAACTCTATTCTCAATAGATGATTGAGTTGAGTGGACATTCCATTCCATTTTCATCGAATTCAACACTAATGTATCCGTTACACAATTTCGGATGGTTCAGGTTGCGCAGCATGATTATTACAGATCCAACCTTGAGCATCAAGTTATGCGGTGGTCCGACTTTTCCGAAGGCTTTTCCCAAAATTTTCTTTCGTAAGAACCATCTCCTGGTAATTTCAAACACAATAGAAAAAGATTGAGCCTAATTGAGCCTAATCCGTCATCAAAACATACAAAAAATTCAAAATTTCATTGAAAAAAAATTTCATTTTCTTCGGGTTTTTCCGGAAGTTTCCGAGTTTTCCACTTTGATTTTCCAATTTTTCTCTTCTAAAAGACAATCTGGTTTGGATGCGCGCCAAATCTCGTACAAAACATAATTTTTTGATTTGCCGAATTTTCCGACTTTTCCGAAGGATTTTCCCAAAATTTTCTTTCGTAAGAACCATCTCCTGGCAATTTCAAACACAATAAAAAAAGATTAAGCCCAATCGGTCATCAAACATACAAAAAATTCAAAATTTCATTGAAAAAAAAATTCAATTTTCTTCGGGGTTTTCCGGAAGTTTCCGAGTTTTCCACTCAGATTTTCTAATTTTTCTCTTCTAAAAGACAATCTGGTTTGGATGCGCGCCAAATCTCGTACAAAACATAATTTTTTGATTTGCCGAATTTTCCGACTTTTCCAAAGGATTTTCCATAAATTTTCTTTTGTAAGAACCAACTCCTGGCAATTTCAAACACAATAAAAAAAGTTAAGCCCAATCGGTCATCAAAACATACAAAAAATTCAAAATTCAATTAAAAAAAAAATTCAATTTTCTTCGGGTTTTTCCGGAAGTTTCCGAGTTTTCCACTTCGTTTTTCGACCTACTTTGAGAAACATTTAATTTCTCATCACTAATTTATAGACATTTTCTTTTTTGCACTATCGGCAGTGGTAGGGTTTAAAGCTTCACTCTACGGCAGACGGGATTGTATTATTGGTGGTTCACAGGGCAGTTAGTTACATTGTAAAATAATTCGTTGTGGATTACCCATGTTACTGTTACTAGAACTATACCGGGAACTGTTACTTTTATATTTCGATACAGTGCGTTCTACACATTTCGTAGAAAATTCGATTTTATTTAAAAACACATGATCAATAGGCCACAAATTCAGAGCTCCAAAAACCGAAAATCTGTGATTGTGCTCCGATTTCTATGGTTGATGCCTCTATCAATAGGCGTTGCGGCTTGTAATTGAAAATTCATGATTAAGCAGCAGCATTAAGGAACAGTTTTCACGAGTGTATAGCAAACATCCCTCAGTATACAGTATTTGGTTACCATATGCTACACCAATTAGGTGATGTCTCCGAAGGCGAGGTATATTTATATGTTCCTACAAAATTTACACTTTTGCATAATGAGGTTAATGAAAACATAAATAAGGCTTTTGAAACAAGTTCCAAGCGACACAATTTACGTCCAAGACCAAAGCATTTTCATATTGGCCAAAAAGCTTTCATTCGAATATACCCTCAAACCAAGGCATCTGAAAAATTATGTGCTAAGCCTTTATTCATTGAACGATTCATCGTAAGGAAAGTAGGAACAGTGAACTGAGAAATGATGGGTAAAAAATCTTTTATGCCAAAGATATAAAATCGTAAACGCTGTATCTGTTCATAGCTACAATTATATCCTTTAGCAGCCAATTTTGCAATTTCATCCTACCATGTCCAGTCAAACAGGTATGTTGTATCTTTGCTGTTACGGCTGTCTGATATTTTCTTCCACTGACGACCTATCGATGATGGTCAGGATGAGTGGGTGGTACTGTACAATGTTAAAATGTTGTATGAGCATATCGTCTCTCTAATTATTTTGGAGTTAAGTCTGTCTACGAAAGGCCTAACTGAGAGGACATGTGAAGTAGGGCATGGAGATTAACCGGTTTCCGAACAAACCGGAAATGCAATTTGGGGATCCTGAAATGATTTTTGGAATAAGTTCTGGAATAAGGCCAAATAGGTCGGAACTTGGCTATTCCTTAACCGATTGTGATGCAATTCGACATGCCCGATGGGAATATGATTCTAAAATGATTTTTTGGATAAAGTTCTGGAATATGGCCGATTAGGATAGAACTAGGCTATTCCTTAATTGGTTATGATGAAATTCGACATGCACTGATAATATTTCAGAACTGCATCCAAATATCATTTTAGAACCTCATTTCCACCGCACATGCTAAATTTCACTAAAATCGGTTACAGAATAGCCAAGTTCCATTGTAGGTAGTTGGCCATATTCCATAATTAAATCTAATTCTGTCTTTCATCTAATTTTCTGTCGTCCTATAGTCGTCCGATTAGTTTCCTTATTGTGTCTGCCCTAGACAGTGTTGTCTAAGATTATCTAGGACAGTTGTCAAAATTCCGGGATCCTCAGTTGGCATTTGGCTAAATTTCAGGATTCTCACGTGTTTTTTTATATAAAATTCAACATTCAGCAACCGAACTCAATAGTCCACTGAAATCGCTACGATAGAATTATGAAATAGAAGATAGCGAATTTCCGCAACTAAAGTCTCTGATACAAAATTAGAAGCTATTTGGATGGATGAGTTGTCACATGGAAGCACTAGTGTTTAGTTAAATTATTGTTGTGAAAATCTAGTGGCAGTTTTTGAATAACCTAATATTGATTATTATCTTCCGAAGATATTATACATTACGAATTATTACGATTATTATGTTCCGAAGATTATAAGAGAATTTAATCCAGTTTCGAGCTTATGATTATGAAAAAATAAATCTTCTGATCCGGCCGCGACGACTGGACTGATTGTACCACAATTTTACATTCTATATATACAGAATGCACTGTGCAGGTTGTATTAGCGAATTTTACTAATACAGTCAAATTCTATTACAATTTTTCTTATTCACGACATTCACACAGCCCTATTTCTGTGTAAGCTAATTTTACTTTTAATTTTGAATGTTAACTAATTAATAATTTAAGTATTAATTAATTTATTAGAAATTACAAGAATTAATTAATTAACATTCAAAATTAAAATTAAAATCAGTTTAATCTGTGTAAACCAAAACGGATATTATTGAAACCAATTTAAGTTTTCAGACACATCTCAGCAACCGTTTGCAGATGCTACATAGTACTCTTTGGCAATATATTTTGATGAGTTTTAAGTTGAGTTCATTCACGTAGTTTTTAGAGTTGCATTGATTTGAGTATTGAGTTGAGTTGAGTTGATAAACTCTCTCTCTTAAATAAATCAAATGTATCATTTATTAAAAGTCAGAACATGTAAATCATCACAATTACTTTCACGTACACCCACATGGTCACTCACATTAAATCAATGATTTACCCCATTTTATGTTTACGCCGTTAATTCCATAAATCCGTGTATATGTACGTACCAGTTTAATTGAGTTTGCATTTATTATTATTATCATTAAAATTGTTGGCTCATTATACCGCCAATTCTGTTTAATTAGCAACCAATTTTTAAATTTAACAAAAAAATATTTGCATTACGTTTGAAAATGAAAATGAACATTTTTTGGAAAAATTAATTAGTAATGTTGGATAATTATTATTATTATTATTATTGTTTGTTTGGGGAAGAATTAATTATTAAAATAAAGTGCAATTAATTTTATAATTAATGTGAATGGAAATTTTATGATTTTTCGAGGGTTGATTTTCAGTTCTGTATTCAAATTTTTATTTTTACACTCGTAAAGTGTTTTCCACATTTGTTTTACTCCTTTTGGAATATACTTAAGTACTTTAGCAATAATGGATTTGGTTTACATATAAACGCAAACAAATAAAAAAAATAAATAAATTGTACATAATCTAACGGGTTTCTATATAATGTATATTTAAATGAAAAAAGTTTGGAAAATCGTTTTTCTCCAAACCAAACCAAAAAATCGTTTTTTTTTTTGTTGTTTACCTTAAGTGCAAAAAAATAAATAAAATTCGACAACTAAAATCGATTACAAAAATGTTGTGTATATGGATTATGTTGGGTGTTGGAGCATGATGGCTTATGAGAGGTTGAGTGGTTTTTGTTGTGGGAGGGGGATGTGGTTGGCCAAACAAAATATGTAAAAATCATGTTTATTTATTTGTAATAACAGAAAATCATTTTCAATATTTATTTATATTTTCCTATTCCTTTATACTAAGGATGGTTGTTTGTACATGTATTGTGTTGTATGTGTGCTTGAGTAAACGGAAGTGTATCAGGGCAGTATTTCCCAGTAGAATACAATTTAAATAAGTTGTATTTACATTTTTTTTTTGTTTATTTATAACCACTGCTGTATTATATTTTTATATTTTATTTACTTTTTTTTCTTGGAAATTTCAGAAAATACCAAAAATGGTTAGGTAACACATAACCTAAGAAAAAAATCTAACACACAAAGCCGAAGAGAGGCGTCTGAATAAATATATACATAAATATATAACAGGAACGAAATCCCAGCAACACCCACCTTTAGCTGTATACAGTGCACAAAAAAAAAAAACTTCAGCTTTTATCAACCTCATTTTATCATTCATAAATGGATTTCCTATTTTATAAAATTTTTCATCAATTTTTATATTTTGTCTAGTGAAAATTTAATAGTTTTATATTTTGTATAAAAGCATATTAGAGAAAAATTGAAAAACTGATTTATTTTTATATATTAGACTGTGAGAGAGTGTGTGTCTCTAGAGACATTAAATAATAATAATAATAATACAAAACAAAGAAACTATAAAAACCTTTTTTTGAGTTTTTATAGTTATTAAATTACCCTACAAACATAATAATATAATATATAATATATTTAGTTAAAATGCGATTAGTTTGTCGTAACAGACGCGCAACCATATTTGGTATGGTATGCTGTTGCTTTATAGTGATTTATTGTTTACGTGTTATGGAAATTGGTCCGGCTTGCCTATTTAAAAAACAAACACCGATGATGGTGCGCGATGAAAAATTTATGATAAATTCAGAGCACAAAGTATTTCCATATCATCGGAATATGCCTTTAATATTTATTGGTGGTGTACCACGTTCAGGTACAACATTAATGCGGGCGATGCTTGATGCGCATCCGGATGTGAGGTGAGTTTTTAAAAATTAAAAATTATATATCATTATATTAAGTTCCACAGTACTTTGCTAGTTTCCGCAATTAAAATATTAGGTTCCACACTGGAGTATTACAAAACCTTGTAATACTTACTATTATGGTCTCTAAATATTGAGTCTAGATTTACAAAAATATCTCAATTAACAATAAAACTAAGAAGTATGTAAATACATTAGAATGTAGATAGACGGCATTCAAATTGTAATCCTACACGAGAAAAAGTAAACGATATTTGCCCTCGTCACTTCTTAATCAACGCCTTACGTCCACCTTCAAATTCGAAACAGCCATGATAACTGACTAAGTTATTTATGTTCCACAAATCTCAAATTTCATGTTCCACGAATTTCTGAAAATAAATTCCATAAAAAATCCAAATTCTATTTGCCAGTCCTTACTCGAATATTGTTCAAAACCTCGGCCTCATTTTAAGACTGGTGGCTTATATGATCTTAGAAGTCTACAATCCAAACCGTTTACTTTTTATTTGAGACTAACATTTTGGGTTGAGTAACATTTGAACTCTCAGTTTTGTTTGATATCCATACTTCAATTTCTAATTTCTAGTTCAAATTTCAGTTTGCTTATCACAAACTGATCCATCCTTCACGCTCTGCAATTTATTTTAGCTCTTTTCAAGTTCGAATATTTAATGTCATTTAATTTTGTAATTATCCGCCCAGTCAATATTCAGGCTCTTAATGAACCTGATAATAATGCCGGCCGCTAAATCTAACATGATTAGACTTCACAACAAAAAATAATTTTTTCCCTGTAACACCAAGCTATAATTCTTCACAAAAAAACAATCCTATCCATTTACTTTTTATTTGAGAATAAAATATTTAATTGAGTATTAGGTGAGCTAAGTTAGTATAAATAAGTTGGGTAATGACTCGTTTGTTCTCCAGACAACAATTATAAAATTAGAATTCAGTTCAAATTCTATTTTCTGTGACCACAAACTCTGTTCTTTATGGTTTTTCACCATGCAAATTAGGAAAAATAATGTAATACGTTTATTGTGGAATCTAATTTAATTTGTTTGATCGGTGCATCTAAAATACCTACTTCATAAAAATTATGTACTTCAAAATACGGCTTAACGTCTATACAATTTATACTTTGTTGTTCGTACCTCTGATTACAAAGTAATTATAATTTACGTTATGTTGTGTGTATGTAAATTATGTTCCACATCTACAACTTAGCACACTGTTATTGTAATACATTTGTTGTAGAGGTTATTTTAGTTTGTAGGAACACCACCATTTGGATCCAGTGAATATCAGAAACGTTGGTGAAAAAGGGCAAATGCGTTCCACAAAAATATAATACTAACATGCTCAAATTTGCCGATACTTGGGATTAAAATAATATGGGTTCAGTTTGACCTAAGTTGGTATAAAGTTTAAGGTTTTCTAATGACTCCGATTTCTGCTGCCGTTGTCTACATAAGTCCCCTTCCTCCCATTATTCCAGAAATTTTTCTTTTTCTTTCAATAATTGATACGACTGTGTTGTATTTTCGTTTTTTATTTGGAATAACGAATTGACACATTAGGCTTGCCACATCAATTTGTCGATAACTAAAATGTCATCTTCGTATACGATACCATATTTTACGATCGTGTGTTTAGGACAACTTTACAAATTAATTATAACAGCAATGCGCAGTGCCAGTACGTCTTTTTGTAAGAGGTAAAATCGACCCAAAACATAAATATGTCACAAGGGTCATTTATTGTTTAGATTCATTTCAAAACACACAATTGGCATAAATAACAATACGAATAATTTAGGGTATTAAACTGTTGTTCAAATTTTTAAATAATTGTCGCCCATTTCTAATGACAATATTACAAACTTTCTTTCAGTATTATTTTAACCTATTGCACAGATAAGTTTGCCCAAGATAAATCTCACAAATAATTAGTCTAATATATTAAAATTAGGTTCCATAATATTTCATAAGTATTAGCCAAATTATTATCAAATTTGGAAGTATCTTGAGATGTTTATTGAACTTCCTAATTTCATAATCCGAATTTCGTGTATTACGTGCTGTTTTGCATTGAAACAATATGTATTTGTTTTGTTTTATAATTATTCCATTTATTTATTACATTATTTTGTCCCAGTACCATCTACCTTGTGGTTGTACTTATATTGAGTTCATCATCGATTTTCCCAATTCATTGTCATCTACTATTACAATATAATAAACGGGTAATCGATCGATAAACCAGGGTTTGACAACCTAACCAACAAGTATCCTAATATATAATAATTTCCTCCCCATTAAAAAATTTTTTAATAATAATAATTACATTCTTGATCTAAATTTACCATCAACATTGCATTAAATTTAAACCTATAGATCCATTATTGTTTAATATAATTTACATTTTATACACAATTTTCTTTTTCTTTTTTATCCTTTCCGATTGTCTTATTTCTTCAATCGGATTTTCTTATCCTTGTTTACGCATACCTCATCTTCATTATATTCGAATGTTACTTCCGGTTGGTTTAATTTTACGCTTGGATGATATTTATCCTCCAAACATGAAATTCTGATGCTAGATATATGAACGTTTCTTTCAGTTCCATTTACATTTATTTGTATGATACAAGGTGTTAAAATTCTAGTAATTTTTGCAGGTATCCATTTTGCATAATTTTTAAAATGGTTTTTATATAATACGTTATCACCTACTTTATATTTTTTATTTGAATTTATTTTATTTTTACTAAAATCTGATTCATCCATTATTAATTTGTTATCTGTTTTGACTCTAATAGATTGTTTTGTAAATCAAAAGTTACTTTACTCTTATCATTTATTAAATCTAATAAGCATTTTGGTTTAAATTTAAAAATCAACTCTGCTGGAGTCTGGCCCGATTCTGATGAGGGTGTGTTTCGATATTTAAACAGAAAATTATCCAGATTTATATTTAATTTTCTATATTTTTCGTCGATGAAGAAATTTTTCAGAGCCTTTTTTACAATTTGGACATGCCTCTCAGCCACCCCATTGGACTGAGGGTACCAAGGTATTGAATGTGTAACCTGAATTCCTTGTGATTCACAAAAAATTCTATATTTAAAAGAATTAAATGGTGGCCCATTATCTGCAACTAGTTCTTTGGGGAATCCCATAACCGAAAACACCAGTCGGAGCTTTTCAATAACTGTTTCCGCATTAGATTTATTTAGTAGAATGACTTCAACCCACTTACTGAAGGTATCAACAAAAATTAAAAATTCATATTTCCCAAAATAAACTAGATCAATATGAGCTCTTTCGAAAGGATAAACGTTTTCTTCCATGAAAATAGTTTTTCCTTACGGACATTCTGGGTCGTTTGACAGGCAACACATCACTTGATAAATTCTTCTATATCGGTATTTAATTTTTTCCACCACACATACGATCGACACAAAACTTACATTCTAACCGTTCCTATATGTCTCGAATATTCGTACATAGATAGGAAAACTGCCCATCTTTGTAACCGTGCGGCTGCAACCGGTGGTGTTCCTTTACTGGGATTAAAAATCTGTTCCAGTGGTTTATGATCCGTGTGAATTGTAAATTTGTAACCAAAAATATATTTGTGGAATTTCTTTACTGCGAAAACAATTGCCAGGGCCTCCCTGTGTAATTATGAATAATTCTTCTCAGCAGGGGTTAAGCTGCACGATGCGAATAATATGGGTTTTTCTACTCCATTAATGTCGTGAACCAAAACCGCTCTTAACCCATAAGGCGAAGCATCACATGAAACAATTAATTTTTTATTGGGGTCATAGATTTCTAGAATATTATTTTCTAGTGAAATTTTTTTTGATTTTTCGAAAACTTCATTACATTTTTTGGCCAAACATACGGTGTATTCTTTAATAATAAATCATATAAAATCCGTAACTCTGAGCTCAAATTCGGTATAAATCGGCCATAATAATTTAGCATTCCTAAATAAGATTGCAATTGTGTTATGTTATTTGGAGCTGGAGCATTCGCAATTACCTCTACTTTATCCTTTTTAGGACTAGTTCCATTCTTCGAAATTATATGGCCCATATACTCAACTTTATCATTAAAACTGTTAACAATTTGCTAAAACAATCTTTTTTGTCTTTCCCCTCTATCATGATATCGTCAAGATAACATTCGACATTTTCAATTTTTAAAAGTATTTGGTCCATTACTGACTGAAAAATGGCGGGAGCACAAGAAATTCCAAATGGTAACCTTTGGAATTGAAACAACCCACGATGTGTATTAATAGTTAGATATTTTTTTGAATTATCACTTACAGCTAGCTGCTGATAAGCATCCCGAAGATCTAACACACAAAATACACTACACCCCGCCAATGATGCAAATATATCGTCAGTCCGTGGGATCGGATAATGCTCTGTTTGGACAAATCTATTAATTGTCACTTTGAAATCCACACATAATCTAATTGATCCATCAGATTTAACCACGACTACAACTGGACTAGCATATTCACAATATTTCACAGGCTTTAGGATATCCTGCTGACACAACTTTTCTTCCTCTACTTTTTTGTTTAAGTTTGTATGGAATTGTGTATGCTTTATGTAATATTGGCCTATGATCTGGGGTTAATATAATTTCCGCTTGAAAATTTTCGATCGGTTCTTTAATTTTTTCTGAAAATACTTTGGGAAATTTTTCCTTTAATTTACTCACTGAATAATCTAAATTATTACTTTCAACTTTTGTCACACTATTAGTCTTGGTGCTATTTAATAGATTTACCTGATCCGTCGAGAACAGTTTTTGAAAGTCCTCCGAAAAGTTGTCAGTTACATCACAATCCACCATAGAGATTATGCTCTTATTGTCCTTTGGCTTAGTTTTTTTAATTTTCGAAGTTTTTCTAAAGAAATTTCTCCATCTCGGAAATAATACATCCAACCAGGTCTTGCCCATTAATGCTGTGAAAGAATTTTCACTATAAATTACAATAATTTCCAACTCTGTGGATTTCATTTACTCTGTCACCTTCACTTTTACCAAACCAGAACCAGCAGCTTTGATCTTTTCGCCCGTTACTACCTGCAACAATTTATCAGAATTAACTAATTTAATATTCTTAAATAACATTTTGTAATGTTCATAACTTATAATACTATTACACGCTCCTGTATCAATTTCCATGGTCACTTCCTTATTTTTGATCAGCACATTCATCACCACTGCTTGATTATTTGTATCGACCCAGTTTATGCTGTTAATACTTAATGACTCGGATGATTCTTCTTCCACCTCAACCTCCGAATGTACAGCGTTAATTTTTCCTCTATTACGGCAACAATTTGCTAGATGTCCATTTTGATGACAGAAAAAACACGTCAAGTTAAACGCAGGGCAACGATTATTATTGTGCCGCCGCCCACATCTCCAACATTCTCTTTGATTCGTTCTCGAACTGGTTTGATTTTTCATAACATAATTTCCTGCGTCTCGTTCGCTTTCTTTTCGCCATGGCGTAAAACCCTTACTCATCGAAAATCCATGGTCAATTTTATTCAGTGAACCAGGTTCATAATGTCACATTTCTGCCTCGCCAACTCCATATTCATTGCTGTAGTATACGCGGAATCAAATGTGAGATTAACTTCCGTTAATAATTTCGACCGAATACTACTCTTGTTTATACCACACACAAACTTATCTCTTAAGGCGTCATCCAAGAAAGTTTTAAATTCGCATCTTTGAGCTAACGTTTTTAGTTCGACGATTTACTCAGCTAATGGTTCATTTTCCCGTTGCTGCCTTGTATACAATTGATAACGTTCCGCTATAACAATAACCTTGGGGGTAAAATGCTTTTTTAATACCGCTACGCACGAATCATACGTTTCATCACAAGGATCTTTTGGATCCAATAATGAAACCAAAATCCCAAAAGTTTCTGATCCTATACATGTGATTAGCGATGCCACTTTCATATCATCAGTAACTTTATTAACTTTGAAAAACATACTCAACCGTTTTACATAATTATCAAAGTTATTTCCCGGAGTGAAATTTTCCATTTGCCCAATGGTTGCCATAATTACAGTCTCTTCTTGTGTATCTTCAACTTTCACTATCTCACTTTTCACAATTTTCATATGTACTTATGTACATACCAAGCTTTTTATGGTATTTTTAGGCCACCAGCACAACCAAAGGACTAACTGTATCGCCATAATATTTTTAATTATGATTTTTATCCTCGTCGCCAGAATGTTTTGTATTCAAACAATATGTATATGGTTTGTTTTATAATTATTCCATTTATTTATTAGATTATTTTGTACCAGTACCATCTACCTTGTGGTTGCACTTATACTGAGTTCATCATCGATTTTCACAATTCATTGTCATCTACTATTACAATATAATAAACGGGTAATCGATCGATAAACCAGGGTTTGACAACCTAACCAACTAGTATCCTAATATATAATACGTGTCACAACCATTTTTATATTATTTAAAATTACATCCTACAAAGGAATCTCATTATTTAGGTTCGATGATTATCATATTGTAAATTTGGAAGAAGAAGAAGAAGTGAAACCTGATTTGAAGAAGGACCAGTTTGTTTCTTGTCTAACAGAGGCATTCTTACCAGTATAAAACTGAATTATGCTTTCACAATTTATGTTAGATACTAAAATTTAAAAATTATTATTATGTTCCATAGATTAGTGAACTTACATTTTAACAATTATGCTAATTTCCTTTTATATTTATCCGAAATTCCACGTAAATATTGAAGAAGCCGACCTAAGTAAGGGTAGCGCCAGTTCCCCAATCCAAATCTGAAGGAAAGATAGGGACAATTTTTGTCGGAATGCTGCACTCTATTTGCTTTGCTCCAGAGTTAGACAAATAACCGTCAGCCTGCCGACTCAAAATGCTCATCTTCAGATCAGTTGAATCTGAGAAATTATAACTATTCTCTAGAAAATTTATTGCTTTAACGTAATAACCGACTAAGTTCACTTTCCACAAATTTCAAAACTTTTAAATTTGTACTATATAGAAATCAAACTTCACACAATGTTCGCGATAATTCATATTTTGTGTGTACTTGCAAATCGCGAAATATTAAATTCAAATCGTAACTTGCTATTATTAGGTTTCGCCACAGGTTAGTAATTTGTTGTGGAATTCAATTTTATTTATTACAATACCAATACATAATAATAATTTGGATTTTCTACGAATAACAGAATTAACAGTTCAATAAATATGATTTTATACATTTCATAAAAATGCAAATTATAGGATTAGGGACGTGTTAATTTTGTGATCTATTTGATAAATTGATTTAACAAACCTTATTCCCAGTAAGGAGATAATAAATCACCATTTAGTCATCTCATTTGTATCCAAAAAAGAAATATTAAAAAATAATACATTTATATTCCACAATTAATAAGCAAAGATCAAAATTATATTTATTAGAACTCAAATTTTTTTTATCTATTTGCAGCATATTAATTTTAAAAATTAAATGTTGCGGAAATTGTATAAATTGAACTGTGGCGGCTTAATTTAAATTAAAGTAATTTTTCTGCGTTGCGCACTATTTGACGCTTCGATTTTTATATTAAATTGGTTAAATTGTGCATATTTCACAATTATTTAAAAATACCTCCAAAAACAATTCATAGATTGCTTTATTACGTTCCACAATTTATGTTGACGATATCTTCTGTGTTTTTAGATAACCTTGAACCTAATTTAGCTCTATTTGGCATTATTGTTTCCAAACGATCGTTAGTTTCAAATAAAATTAAATATAATGGATTGTGTCCAGATCTACAGATTAGATACTATAAATCCTTCTGTAGTGTAGGAATAAATATTATAAATTCCACAAAACCTGAAATTATAATTACCAGTAGACGAATCCTAATCATTTTAGAAATTCATATTCGTTGTTCGTTTAAAAACCAATGTGTTATTCTTCCTTATTTTAGAAATTACGTCCTATATTCTGGAAAAAAATTATGTGCCACTAATTAATATCTTCTTATATAGTTTTCTAAAATCTCTATGTTCAAAACAATAGTGGAATCCATTTTATAATGGAATAAAATTTAGCTCCTGGTTTATCTCCATCTACATATTTCAAACAATTCCTGTAAAATAAAGAAATTTTGAGCAGCAGAGAAAATTAGATCCTACAAAATTGTTGAACCAAAATTATATTGCGCTCCTATACGTACTATATATATAATTTGGGTGATATCATTCAACTTCATTCAGCTGAAAACTCTAGTTTTTTTGAACCGGGGTGAAATTAAAGTTCGTTGCAAATATACAATTTAATAAGTTTACCTGATTCTACTCTCTTCCATTGCCCTTTCTAACAGTCGCTCGGCATTCGAAAACGAATAGAATTGGAAAGTTTGGAATTTTGAGGAAATCAAAGGTTACATTGAATGCAATAACAAAAATTAACACATTTTGGTTTTTGAATCCAAATGTTGACCGGAGTAGGTAGCTCTTTGCCTTTATTTACCAGATCAAATATGAAAAAATACAGTTAATACAAATAATTTTGGATTTTAAGCCATTGTGGTCTTGAATCAAATTTAATTAGATCCACAAATGATAAAAATGTGAAATTCGAATTAAAAAACACAGTGAGATTTGAAAGTTTGTGATCTTTGGGCGATAATCTTTGAATCAAGTCTCCTTTTGTGTACCACATTTCTGTTATGTGGGTGATTGAAAACTAAACCAATGCACTTATTAGTCATATAGTCCGTATGAGGAGCAGAATATGAAGCCTCCTCGATAAACTGGTTTTCAGTATTTTTATCTTTAAATTATCATGATAAAAAACGTAAAGTATGAATGAGAATTTACCCAGCTGATAGTTTATACTCATAACAAAACCGTCGCGTAATTACGTAATAGACGCGAATTTTTTTTTTTAATTATGTTCGCAATAATTTTTATTACATCATAAAAAAATCCATTCATGATTTAATATTAAGTTTGGAATAGTTGCATCATTTTAAATTCCAGAAAATTGAGCTTAAAAATTACAGAAATTTAATGTTAAATTCACTATAAATATATGTGGGACGTCGATTCACTAAGTATGAATTATGGCATGACCTACAACAGGTAACTACTACCTAGATAAGCTTTTCCCGTTATGATTTCGGTAGATTCGTTAATAGATTTTGAGTACTTCAGAGTTAGTTTCGATCAGTAAATTATACAATGTAGTGTAATGTGATTAGTTTGCTTCAAAATGTGCAACACTTTATAAAGTTAGTTACCTATCTGCAAAATAAAGAGGATCATGGAAAAAAAATCGAGAAGGACGAGTTGCCCAAGAAAGACGCGCGATTCTTCGTGAAACACGTAATTCGGCCCTATCAGTATCTAAAACTGAGTTAGCGCACCTCAAAGTCGAGTGATGCGGAATATCGATTATCTGGTACGGATTTTAACTTGACGGCCGGCAAAATTGAAAATTTTCTGAGAATAAGGTGATACTTAAAGATTTCAACCATTTTTTTTTTAATTTTGATATTGCAAAATGAAACAATTTTGCCAAAAATTTAATTAGACGGTTTGAAATGCCGGTTTGCCGCCGTTTTACATGGAGCAATGCCTTAAGGAGCAACGGATTCAATTCACAACAGAACATAAAACGTAGAAAAGTGAGTGGCGAAGGGTTGTGCTGTCTGGTGAAAAAAAAAAAAAATTAATCTAGATGGGCCTGATGAAACCAACTGCTAATTTCATGATGTGAGAAGCGGCCAATTAGAGAAGGTGAGATAAACGTCTGGAGCTATTTCTTATAATAAAGCATTTATTTTGGCCTTCCCAAGTAACCAAATGAATGATATTTCCTACCAGAAGAACATTTTAAAAAGAGCTTTTCCAAAAATTCAAAATTATTTAGTGAATTGGGATGGAATTTCCAAAATCATAATGTTCCAAGCTGGATTCAGGCTGAATTGTTCCTGCGTCGACCACGTCAACGCTCATTGCGTTATAATAGAACAGTCTGTAGAATAGAATTTTCCGCTACCTCCTCTTTGTTGATTTCGAAAGAGCGTTCGATTTGATTTTGAAAGATGTCATCTAGAAAATCTTGGTATTTCGGATGTCATAACTAACCTAATCCTTGGATTTTATACAGATGCCGCCTGCAGAGCGCGTTTCTAAGGCAAAAAACCGCGGTATGGTGCAAACTAATACCGAGGCACCTAACGGCATCCAATGGCGCCCATATCAAAAAATCAGTTAAGACTACGCAATAAAATGATGAGGATCGGTACCCAAAATACATAGTTTTAGAGCAACAATAACGTAAATATTGAAGATATAGATAATTTCTGCTACTTAGGTAGCATTATTACGATAAACGGTGGCTCTGGGGCGGACGTATTAACCCATATCTACAAGGCTCATCAGGCCTACAGCTCATCAGAAATGTACACCTAGCATCTCTAATCGTTACAAACTCCGCATCTTCAATACAAGCATGAAATCTGTTCTCCTGTTTGGCAGCGATGTTTGAAGAGTTACGGATCAACTGTCTGGTAAACTTCAGATCTTTAATAATTGTCTTTCACCAATAAGGCCGGACTGGCTACCAACTCAAATCTGCTGACACTCACAAAAACTGCAAAACTGCAGCCATTTCCCATCGGTCACACGTTAAGAAAGAAGGACGACTATTTTGCGAAGATGGCGTTCAAGTGGAACCCACGTGGCGCAGATGCGTTAAAAGGAACGGAGCTTTTCATTTCAGATTAAGCGGGTAGCACAAGATATAGATAAATTATAGTATTGACATTTGTTTGTGGTTGAATATTATCTAATAGAAATTAACCTGCATTACATTCATGAATCATGATGGATCAGCCGCCTCTGATAACCGCCGTCAGAAGAGTATTGAATTAATACTTAAATAAATTTAAGATTTGTATTAATAAAAAAAGCGATAAATTGTGAGACATAACATTTAGGCTTTGCTTAATCATAAGCAGTGTAATTTCTTTGCAGTCAATCGTTATTCATTCAAAGCAAAATGTATCAAGTTTAAACCAAATCAGCGCCATGAAAATAAAAGCTCAGCCGCTGTCGCGCAAATACTTCGTTTAACTACAAAAATCCCCAAAGGAACTAAAAAACGGTGTCATAGACAGATTTGCGAAGCAGTCTCTACGATTGATTGTCATTGGTCATCAAACGAACGGCTTCACTTTTTTTTAGTGGATCAATCTTGAAAAATCATAAAAACCATTTGATGGGTCGCCCAAATATTTGGTCTGATACAAAACCTCACAATATAATGGCTAACTCATATCTTTGTAGCCATTTTGTATGATTGCCTATACACGGCCGTGAAACGATCGGCTATATTTTTTTAGTGTAGCAGTTTTGAAAAGTCATAAAAATCATTTGATGGGTCGCGCCAGAGCCTTCTAGAGTATAGAGCCATAATCATTATGACGTATTTTTTAGAAGCTTTTTTTAGTGGTATAACTTTTCACTAATTTCCATAGGAATCCATAGTAAACTTGGTGTTTTTTAGCTTCAAGTTTTTCAATGAAAACAGCAAAAATGTTACAAAATGTTTATACAAAAGTGTTCTACATATCTTTAGCAGCAATATACAAGAAGGGTATATTGGTATTAAGTAAATATTAATTGCCGAAATATTAAAATTAAATTATTTCTAAAATATATTTTTCGAAGTTTCATTTTGAAAAATAAATCAAAGTTGGCTCTGACGAATTAAAATAATACTTGCTAAATTTATCTTTAGTTTTACTAGTGTACGTTAGATGTCTATAATTGTTGGCAGAGAAATACGAAAAAAAAATATTTAATCACACAATTATGACACGTTCTTAATATTTTGTGAATTTGTTTTGCTTATCCTACAATTTTTAAACTAAAATTTCCCCAGTTCGTAATTTTTGCTACGATTTTCAAAATGTTTACTACCCACTGCCATCTATGTACATTGACTTAATGCACACGACTTGTAGTAAGCTTTTCTTTTTAATTTGACCAGAAAGCTGTTGTTATGAACTTTTTTTTATATTTTGGTTAAAATAAATCAATTATTACAAGAAAATGAAAACGATTTACTTAAACGAGATTTATATATGTTGAAATTCAAACATTTATGAAAATATTTCAGAAATCATAATTAAGAATTTGCAACGTTTTCATTTACAAATTTGTCTTAGGAAAAAAAGTGATTTCCCATATGTTTTATGTGTTTTACTATGGAAATTTTGGTTTTTTCGTCGTTTCTAATTCCCTTATAAAAGCTTCGTTTTTTAGATTATGGCTTGTATAATCAAGGTTGCTTTGGTCGCGCGCGTTCATATCATCGAAATTTAAAATGATCTACTCATGGTTTAAATAGAAGCTTTGGGAAATTGTGTTAACTCGAAAAGCTTCCACATTGAATTAGATTACCGGTTTAAAGAGATTTGATCTAGCTTTGTTGTAAAGCTTTAACAAATTATTTCGCTTTTAGACAATTTTAAAGCTTTTAAAATTAGTTTGCTTCTTAATTAGCTTTCAACTTCAAACCAAGATCAGCGATTCTCTTAAAATATATTATTATTTCAATTAAATCATTAAATTTCATTAAAGCTACACCAAACTTATAGAGCTTTCTACCATATGAATAAAACAAAAATAACGATTTGTTTTATTTCAAGCTTTTAGATGCGTTTAATTTAAAAACGGCGATTTATGATTTAATTGTTACAATTAAGTTGTTTTACACTTAAAGCTTTTCGAGACCAAAGAATTTATAGACCCTCCAAAATGGTTAACAAAATTACGGAATATTTCTTCGAGAATTTATATCCCGGTAATCCATTCATTATTTATTATGATATACAAATATTAAGATTGATCGGGACATCAAAATTTGGTTCGTCTAGCATAATGAATTCGAACGAACTTAAATCCGTAAAGAAAAAACCTAAACAATTTTTGGGAATTATGCCCCCAAGGGCTACCATTAAATTAAATATCCGTTTAAGTAAACACAAGAGATAATCAATCATTGTGTAACAAACGGGAAATGAAAATAATACGACGACGAATTTCGTATTTTCATTTATTTAATTTTCTTGTCATCGCCCATCTTCTTCTAGGCGGATAGATAAACATAGAAAAATCATCAAAGATTTTGTTTTGTTTTTCGTCCAATTTTGTTTGATTTTCATTAATGGTTGTTTTGTTTTTGTATACCTTCACGTAAACGCTGTACACTGAGCCAAAAGTAAAATTGATTTCCTACTTAATTGGAATGAAGTTTTTCGGTATTTTTATCGTACATTTTTTTATGTTTTCATTTTTATTAATTAATGGGAAGTAAACTTAAAGTTACTTGGCGGAAAAAAAAAATTAATCAACCGCGCTTCTCCCCCAACGTCAGAGATGTTTTGTGATGGAATAATGTCTTTTTTTATTTTTTAAATTCGGGTGAATTCATTTGGTCATAATTCTATTAAATTAATTAACATTCTGATTTGTGATGATGGAAAACGAAAAAAAAAAAAAATCTCAGTTTCTCTTAATTTTCAACGTAAACGAAAAACACAAATTTTTTCTTTAATCCTCATCTATAGAAAACCTCCATTTTCTTTATGTATTGTACATTATATACCTACTTAATGTGTGAAAATATATACCAACAACAATATTTATCCATTCGTAAATTTTCACCTCATATCTATAGAGGCAAACACAAACCCACCCGTATATATTTTTTTTTTTGCTATTTTCATCATCATTACGACTAAGAGCTTGGATTTATACAAAGCGTCGAATGTACTAACATTTCTTTGCTATTTCTTATATATTTACGACACAAAAAAAAAAAAACTAAAAACGGTAATAAAAGCACGAAACGATAAAAGAAGCAAATGAATATAAAATGGAAATGCATGAAGGCATTTGATAAGTAAATGAGAAAAATATTTGACAACATCACCTTCCCGCATGCGGCGGCCCCTACCCTCTCACGGCAGACTTTTGGTGTTGTTACATTTCGACTGGTGTGTGAAACTACTTTGACGATACCAATAATATGAATGTTATGTTGTTTATTTTTAGAAAAATGTTTCGCAAATGAAAATCTTTATGAGTTATTTTATGGAGTTGAAAAATTTTGTTCTTGTTTATGTTCTTGTTCTATATATACACACACACACACGTACTCGTGTATACCGTTTTATGTTTAGCAATGGAATTACCTAATTTATTTCATTTGTATATCTATATGTATATCGTTAACGTTGTTGTTATTTTTTGAATTTTTCCATCTCATTCTAAAAGATTAACTAAGTACATGAAAATTAGAGAGTTTTGTTTTTCGTCTTTACGATTACAGTTTCATTAAATTAAATTGAATTTATGATGTTTGAAAGATTATTTAAGGACGGATGGAGCTTATGGCAATTTGAATTACTTAAATCATAAAAATGGAGATTAATTTTGTTGTTGTTTTTAAATAAATTTAACAAGTCGAAATGCAAATTTGAATTATATAATACTTGATGAACTTTAAATGGTTTTAAACCTTTGAAGTTTTTGAAGGTTGTTAGCGTTTGGCTGAAAAAGCTTCAAATGTCCTACTACAGACGTAGGTTATCTATAATTTAGTCATCTTGCTCAATATAATTCCAAATCAAATCCTATTTTCTAAATCGTTTTTAAAACATTCGTTTTATTGTCTTGTGAAAACTTCGTTTTTCTAATCTTGAAAAGATCCAATTCACGACACAGAACCCTAGTTACAAGTTTACTCAAGCAAGAGATAATAAGATTTTAAAGCTTTATTCCAATCAAGACGAAAGCTTTTCAAACATTTTCAGAAATCTCTGCTTATAATAAATTTTTGAAAGCTTTCTCAATATGATTCCAACTTTTTTTTTTTAAGCTTAGAAATGAGAAAACTATTAAAATCGAAAAGCTTCTAAAAGTATGAAAATTGATAAACTAATAATTTCGTTTTATTATCCTTTAAAAACCTCCCAATTTTGATAAAGTTTATTAAAATTCAAACTAACTGCTGTAATTTAAGTAAAAAGCTCACATACAAATTGCTTGAAAATTGTAGTTAACAGTTTTTGCGATCGAGTTCCATGCATTCAACTGATTCTGACTCTGCTTTAATTTAGATTTGCAACAGCAACTATTTAGAATATCAGATTCACCCTGGTTCGTAACCTCCTAGATTATAAAGCTATTCGAAGTTAAGGTCAACAGATCTTTTTTGAAATGTTTCGAAAATGGTAACGTGAGTTCCAAGTTTCCCATTGATCTGGGAGCTTTTAGGTTGATCATATTAATGGTTAGGTACCGAAAACTTATTCAATATTCGTTTTGATATCTTAAGGAATTGCTTGAGTAAAAGCTCAACATGTTTCAGAAATTTTTCCATACACACAAAATGATTTCAAATCTAATTTAGTTTTTTTAGCTAGTAGCAAAATATTAAAATACTTCTTTGTCTCGAAGGACTTCAAATTTGCACAGTTTAGTTTTGTAACAGGATTCAAAGGGTCAAATATCAGACTCACTCTGTTTCATAACCTTCCAGATTACAAAGCTACTAGAAGCTATATGCAATAGATTTTGGTTTCGGAAAAGTTTCTAAAAGAAAGAGAAGTGAGAATTTGAGAAACAATTAATTTCGTTTTATTATCCTGTTGAAAGCTTGGTAATTTTGATGAAGCTTCATTATGTAATTAGTTGACATCTAGCACAAAAGAATTGATCCAAATTGCTTCAAAATGTTAGTTATCAGTTTCAGCGATCGAGTTCCGAGCTTTCAACCGATCATGAATATTTTATTTTGATCATATTAACGGCCTGATGTGGTAAAAATAAAATTTAGTAATTGAAGTAAAATTATCTTCAAGTTTAATTGGACACCAAACCAATTAGAGGAATTTAAACTAAAAAACTTTTAGAGGATATTTTAGAGCTTTATTTCAATCAAAACGGTAGCTTTGAGGTTAAAAGTTCAAAATGTTCTTGAAATGTTTGCTCTTATACTTTATCATTGAAAGCTTTCTGAATATAACTCAACATCGCATTTTACTTTTTCGGAAAGCTTTAGCAGAATATTTAAATTAGACGTCGAAAACCATAATTTAGAACACTCAGATTCACCTTGGTTCATAGACTTCCTGATTAAAAAGCTATTCGAAGTTAAGCCAAGTGATGTTCTTTCGAAAAAAACTTCCAAAGTTTAAATCTTAATAAATTAATAATTTCGGTTTATTATCTTGCTGAAAGCTTTCTTATTTTGATGGAACTTATTAAAATTTCAAACAATTGCCAATTGTTTTTTGTCGTTCACCAAAGCATTGATACAAAATTCTTCAAAAATGATGAACCTACCAGTTTTAAGGAAGGCTGCAATCGAGTTCCAACTATTTCACTGATCATGGAGTTTTTACGTCGCGATATGCTGAAAATAACAAGTATGAATTGAAGCAAAAGTAGCTTAAAGCTTTATTGGATACCAAATCGGTTCGATGAATTAAAAGTAAAAAAGCTCATGCAGAAAACAAAGTTAGCTAACAAGCTTAGTAGCTTGAGTAAAAGCCCAATATGTTTAAAAAAATGTTTCTTAAACTTAATAACTGAAAACTTTTACAAATCTAATTTAACTTCTTCGGAAAGCTTTAAAGAAGCCGAATATTAAAATTCTACTTTTTTTTTTTGATTTTTTTTTTGTTTGTTTCTATCTTTGCAATCTTTTCTGGGGCTCAAGCCACTCCCAACTCTTTCGCAGTTCCCTTTTAACGTCCTACTTTATGCCGTTGCCAGCCAACTCGAGGACGTACGGCTAGGATATAGACCCGCTTTCGTTTAAACCACCTGCATATTGCATTGCTTCATGCCAGCCTATAGTACTGACATGAAAGGTGGGTCGGCCCATGGATTCCGCACTCTTAACAGGGGGTAAATTCTACTTCTTTGCCTCGAGAAACTTCAAATGTCCACAATTTTGTTTTGTAACAGCCTGACAGATTTTAGTTTCAGAAGCTTCCAACAGCTTGAATCTTGAGAAATTAATAATGAGGCATGTTAACCCTTTCCCCCTCCTTCTTGCATATCCGAGAAATATCAGAAGCGCGATACTTCATCCAGCTCAATATGTAATCGATTGATTTTCTCATAATACCTTTTAATACCTAAAGAATTGATACGCTTCAGAAATAATAAAGCCGTCAGTTCTAAGAACGACTGTGAGTGAGTCTCAAACTTCCAAACGACCCTGAAGTTGCTTCAAGCTTTTCGGACACCAAATCGGTTAGAGGAATTTAAAGTAAAAGGCTCCTACAGAAAACTTTGTAAAATATTCATTCTGACATGTTAAGGAATAGATCGAGTAATGAAATGTTAAGAGCTTTATTCCAATCCAAAACGGAAGCTGCACAAATTTAGAAGCTTAAAATATTCCAGGATTTTTGCTTTAACTTAAATACTGAATGGTTTCTCAATATGATCCCAAATCTTAATACACTTTTTTTGGAAAGCTTCGAAAGATAACTAAGGTCGGAGAAACAGCTGATTTAGTTTGTAACCTTCCACATTAGAAAGATGTTAGAAGTTAAAGGCAACAGATGTTGGTTAAATATTTTTCGAAAATCTTGAATCTTCAGAAATTAATAATTTCGTTTTAGTGTCTTGCTGAAAATATCCTAATTTTGATAAAGCTTATTTAAATATAAACCAACTGCTGGAATTTAAATTAAAAGCTCAATACACATGTAGTCAGTTGATTGTACTAAAAAATTTTTACAAAATGCTTCGAAATTTTTAGGAATTATCAGTTATCAATTTCTGCGATCGAATTCCCAGCTTATAACCGATCTAGAAGTTTCTAATTCGCCCATGTTAGCAAGTAATATATTCAAGCTTAATTGAACAAAAACCCGATTAGAGGACTTTAAATCAAAAAGCTCTGGTACTAATCAGTTGTGTATGAAATCTTGATCAATGTGTTTACTCTAATAAAAACATTTCCATATATACGTTGTAACATAACGAAATATAAGAGCTTTAATTCAATTAAATCGGAAGCTTTTATATTAAAATCTCAAACTATTCTAGAAATATAGGCTTAAACTAAATCATTAAAAACTTTCTCAATATTATTCTAAGCTTTCGCAATATGATTCCAAATATTCCATAAACTTCAAATTTCCGCAATTTAGATCTCAATCAGATTCACCCTGGGTCATAGCCGTCCTGTAAAGCTATTCGAAGTTAAGCTAAATGTTTTTTTTTTCGAGAAAGCCTCTAAAACTTGAATCTTGATAAATTACTAATTTCGTTGTTTTGTTGAAAGCTTTCACTAGATGAAGCATATTAAAAACCCAAATGATTACCGTAATTTTATAAAACCCGCATTATGTAATGAACTGTTTTTGGCGTTCTACCTGTTTAAAAATTCACTAGCTAACTGATACAAAATGAGTCAAAAATGTTGAACCCACCAGTTTTAAGGAAGTGTCCGATCAAGTTCCAAGTTTCTCTCGGATCTGAAGCTTTTACGTCATTGTGAAAATAACAGGCAATGAATTGAACAGAAGTCGTAAAAAACATATTAAATATTCGTTCTGACAGTTTAAGGGCTAGATCGGGATAATTGAAATTTTAGAGCTTTATTCCAATCAAAGCGGAAGCTTTTCAAAATTAGAAGCTCAAAATGTTCCACACATTTTTGCTTGAACTTAATTACTGAATAGTATCGCAATATGATTTCAAATCTATATACGCTTTTTCTTGAAAAGCTTTAAAAATAGCAAAACATTAAAAGCATATTGAAAGTTTTTTAGTCTCGAAGAACTTCAAATTTCTACAATACAGTTTTGAAAGAGAAGATTTATGTTGGAGAAAAGGCTGACTTCGGTTTGTAACATGCCACATTAGGAAGGTATGAGAAGTTAAAGTCAACAGATGTTTATTTTTTCGAAAAGCTTGAATCTTTAGAAATTAATAATTTCCTTTAGTGTCTTTTGGAAGCTTCACAATTTTGATAAAGCTTACTAAACTGCAAACCGTCTGCTGGAATTTTAATTTAAAGCTCATCATTTATTGATACAAATTTCAAAAAATTGATACAAATTGGTTCAAAACGGAAGCTATCAGTTTCTTCGATCGAGTGTCAAGCTTTCAACCGGTCAAGATTGATTGAACACCAAACCGATTATATGAGTTTAAAGTAAAAAGCTCTTTAATCAATTATTTTGTTGTGATTCTAGATCAATGTGTTTACTCTGATGAAAACATATTAAAATATTCGTTTTGACATAATAAGACTTTAGAGCTTTATTTCAATCAAAACTGGAGCTTTCATATTAAAAATTCAAATTGTTCTAGAAACCTTTGCATAAACTTATTCACCGAATGCTTTCTCAACATAATTCCAAATTGAATTTTTTTTTTGTAAACTTTTAATAAGCTATTCGAAGTTAAGCCAAGTGATCTTTTTTAGAAAAAGCTTTTAAAAGCTTGAATCTTGATAAATTAATAATTTCGTTTTATTGTCTTTTACGAAAAGTCCAAACGATTGTTTTTGTCATGAGTTCCAAATTTCTCATCGATCTTGAAGTTTTTAACGTCTTGATATGGTGAAAACAACTGACAATGAATTGAAGCAGAAGTATTTCTAACCTTTATTGGACACCACATCGATTCGAGGAATTAAGTCAAATGCTCATTCAGAAAACGTATTGAGTAAAAGCTCATTATGTTTAAAAAAATATTTCGTAAACTTAATTATTGAAAATTTTCTCAATATAAATCTAAATCTAATTTTACTTTTTCGGAAAGCTTTGAAGGAGCAAAATATTAAATTTGTACTTCTTTGTCTCAAGAAACTTCAAAATTCCACAATTTGGTTTTGTAACAGCAATCACCTCAAATATCAAACTGACTCTGGTTCATAATTACTCCAAATTACGAAGCTACCAGATGTTAAGCCTGACAGATTTTATTTTCGGAAGCTTCCAACAGCTTGAATCTTGGAAAATTAATAATGAAGCATATTACCCCTATGGCTACCGATGGATGCGATTACGCTCCTTCATGAATATCCAAAAAATATCAGAAGCAAGATACTTCATCCAGCTCATTATGTATTCGATTGATTTTCTCTTTATATCTTTTCATACCTAAAGAATTGATACAAAATGCTTCATAAATGATAAAGCTGTCTATTCTAAGAACGACGGTGAGTGAGTCCCGAACTTCCAAACGACCCTGACATAGCTTCAAGCTTTTCGGACACCAAATCGGTTACAGGAATTTAAAGTAAAAAGCTCCTACAGAAAACTTTTTAAAATATTCATTCTGAAATTTTAGGGAGTAGATCGAGGTAATGAAATGTTTAGAGCTTTATTCCAATAAAAAAAACGAAATCTTCACAAAATTAGAAGCTTAAAATATTCCAGGATTTTTGCTTAAACTTAAATACTGAATCTAAATCTACTAAATACACTTTTTTTTGGAAAGCTTCGATAGTAGCAAAATGTTAAAAGTATAATACAAACTTCGTAATTTTGAAGAACTTCAAATTTTTACAATTGAAACAGAAAACTTAGGTCGGAAAAACGGCTGAATTTGGTTTGTAACCTTCCACATTAGAAAGATGTCAGACGTTAAAGCCAACAGATGTTTATTTTTTCGAAAAGCTTGAATCTTCAGAAATAATAATTTCCTTTTATTGTTATGCTGAAAGCATCTTAATTTTAATAAAGCTTATTAAAATTTAAACCGACTGCTGGAATTTAAATTAAAAGCTCATTATATATTTAATCAGTTGATTTCACTAAAGAATTTATACAAATTGCTTCGAAATGGTAGTTATCAGTTTTTGAAAGATACAGATAAAAAGCGAGCTAAACAAAATGTTTAGAGATAAATTTTGACACTTCTCAAATTTGTTTTTTTGGGTACTAAATATAAATACGTTCCACACAGAATTTGAAAATCCCGCCTCTGTAAATGCTGTTCTAAAATGTTTCTGTTTTTGTATTTCCTTATATACGAATAAACTCCCATATATGTACAAGTACATATGTGATATTCGCATCAAACTGCATCAGACATTACATGATAGGTTTCACAATTTATTCATAGGTTTCTTTATTTTGTGAAAAAATTATGTTCCACAAAAAGGCAAATCAGCCACCCAAAAATTTATTGTATTGATATAGAATTCAAATATGATTACATTTACACAAATAATTTTGAAACACACTTAAAATTGTGTTCCACACTATTTAAACGATATCCTGTACCCAAAACGATAACATGTTAGATTTATGTTCCAGAAATAATTAAGAACAGACCAAAGATCTTATATTAAGATTCATCTTACTACACTCAAATAAAATCATCATCAATCTTTTTTTTTTAGCCAACCTTATTTATACTTTTAGAAACGTATTATTAAATATTCATTACAAAATTTACTTTCATTCCATCATAATTATCAGCAATCTTTCAGATAAAAACCAAAAAAATCGTAAACTTTTTTGTTCTAGCTTTTCTTATCCTGAAAAATCTGAAAGACAAATTAAATAGATCCAAATCAAAATGATGAGTTAAAACAAAATACGAGTAATTACACAAATCCAAACGAATATTAAATAATAACTAAAGATCTCTAAAATTTTGCCTGGTCAAACGAAAAATTTTCATCAAATTGGGCAATTAAAATGGGTCTAAGAACATCTTGAGAGGTAAAAGTATATGAACCCTTTAATTAAACTTAACAACCATAAACGTTTTATTTAAAAATTTTACGCACGAGTAATTTCGTTAATTTTCAATACTTGAGTAAAGAAAAAATATTTTTTTAAGGAAAACATTTTCAGTTACCCGAGTAATTTTTGTAGCTCTGACTGTTATTGGGTACATAAAGTAAACGAAATGATATTAAAGTATAATTATCATCCTAATTTTTGCTGTTCACTACTACTCGTACTGCCCAAATACAAAAAAAAAAATAAAAACGAACGAACGGAAAAATATCGTATTCCTGGAACCAAATATTTATCTTATTCAATTTTCAATTTTTCTTTTTTTGAAGTTTTTCGTATTTTTTCCAGATATATTTTACTTCTTCTTATTGTTATTCTTCATAGTTTTCTCATTTAGTTCTTATTTATACTTATATTATCTCGGATGTCATCAGAAGAAGTAGAAAAGTTTTTTTTTTTTTTGTTAATATTTCATCTTTGTTTCGTAACTTTAGTTTTTTTGTGTGTTATCTGTGTATTGCTATTTTTTCGTTCCACCACGGAGACCACACTCCGATTTTAATTGAAAATTATCGGTGGTGAGATACAGATGTTGTCGTCGGGTTATTTTGTAATGACTGTATATTGTATATTATAGAGATATAAATACGAAGGAATTTGTGTCGAAAAATTAATTAGCTGTGGGTTAAAGAATAGAATTTTTTGTTGTTGTGGGACATAATGTCATAGTTGAAAAAAATTAGGATCTGCGAGGTATTTCGTTTTCTTTTAATATCGTGTAATTTTTAGAATATAAATGGAATTTAGAGCACTACATTAACCGAGTTCTGTTAGTTTGCGGCATTTACTCTTTAAGTTTTTCAGCGAAAATATTAAAGTTATTTTTTTAAGGAATTCAGCAAAAATATTTAAATTTCAACATTATTTTGAATAAAAAATATTGAAAGCGATTTTTTTTTCGAGATATTGAATTTAGGAGCACGTTAGCAATCAATATTGAGCATTTACTCAAGCTACTATAAAACATGTCGAAACTAATATTTAATATGATTTCTGTATGAGCTTTAGACTTTCAATTCCTCTAATCAATTTGGTGTCCAATACAGGTTAAAGCTACAACTGCTTTACGAAAATTTGATGTTTTTCAAAGTCTAATTTAATTTACTCTGCTAATTTCAAAGCTTTCATAAAAAAACAAAATTATATTTGTAATAATAAGAGAAAGCTTTCGGTGATTAAGTGTAAACATACATTTAAAAGCTCCTGCTTTGGTTGAAACAAAGCTCTACACTCTCAATACATATATCAAAACGAATATTTTAATATGTTTTTATTAGAGTTAACACATTAATCTAGATTTCACAACAAAATTAATAGAATAAGGAGCTTTTTATTTTAAACTCCTCTAATCGGTTTGGTGTTTAGTCAAGCTTGAAGATACTTCTGCTTTAATTACTGACTAATGTGACCAAATTAAAAGCTTCATGATCAGATGAAAGCTTGGAACTTGATCGACTACCATTTTGGACCAATTTCTATCAATTTTTTTAGTGATCAACTAATTAGATAATGAGCTTTTAATTTGAAATCTAGCAGTCGGTTTGTATTTTAGTAAATGTCGTCGAAATTATGAAGCTTTCAAAAAGACATTAAAACGAAATTATTAATTTCTCAATATTAAAGCTTTTAGATGCTTTTCGAAAAAAAAAATATCTGTTGACTTTCACTTCTCATATCTTTCTAATGTGAAAGGTTATAACATAATTCAGTTTTTTTTCTGACATGAGTTTGCTGTTTCAGAACTACGTGGAAATTCGAGGCTAAGAAGCTTGTATTTTTTTTGTCGCTGGCGCTACATTCCATTTGATAAATTTGTCCGATGGATGATGATGTTTCGTGATCTTTTTTTTTTTTTTAAGGATAATGAGTAATTAATTCATGGATTCTACATTAACCAGCCGTGATTTTTTCATCACCCGCCGGGAATCGAAAGCATGCTAACCACTGTACCATCGGGGCGGGAAGCTTGTATTATACTTTTAAGCAAACATTTTTGGAACATTTTGAGCTTCCAATTTTGAAAAGATTTGGTTTTGATTTGAATAAAGCTCTAAACATTTCATTAACTCGATCTACTCCTTAAAATGCCAGAAAGTATATTTTAATAAGTTTTCTGTAAGAGCTTTTTATTTCAAATTTCTCTGATCAGTTTGTTTCCCCTCAAATTGTTATTTTTAAATAAAATTAGAAAATTAAACAAGATTAAAAAGTTTAAAAATAATTAACAAAACATTTATGTAACGAAAAACAAAAATTTAAAAAATATTTTATATCTGATTACATGTAATACCAAAACATTAATAGGGCCAAGCAAAATTTTAGTCAAGGACCGTTTAGGTACAAAGCTTTAAAGATAAAATTAATCGATTACATAATGAGCTTTTTACTTAAATTACGGCAATCGTTTTGGTTCTAACTGTATCATTCATATTTATTATACATATGCGAAAAATACCAGCGTTTTTTATTCGTTTTTGCAATGGTGCGGAAAACCGATTGTATTAAAGTCAATTTTGAAGAATTTTTGCACACTTTGCTAAATAGTTTATATTGAAATTATATTGAAAACATGTTCAGTGATTAAGTTTAAGAAACATTTTTTTTAAATATATTGAGCTTTTGCTCAAGCTACATAAAATGTCTAAACGAATATTTAATACGTTTTCTGAATGAGCTATTCACTTTTAATTCCTCGAATCGATTTGGTATCCAATAAAGCTTAAAGCTGCTTCAATTTATTTTCTGTTATTGTCACCATATCAAGACGTTAAAAACTTCAAGAGCGATGAGAAACTTGAAACTCACGACAAAAACAATAGTTTGAACTTTTAATAAAAGACAATAAAATGAAATTATTAATTTATCAAGATTCAAGCTTTAAGAAGTCTAAAAAAAGAATCACTTGGCTTAACTTCAAATAGCTTTTAGTCTAAAAGGCTTTGACCCAAAAATTATGGAAATTTTAAGTTGTTCGAAGTCTAATTTTGCTACTTTGCTACTTTCAAAGCTTTCCAAAAAAAAGCAAAATTAAATTTGGAACCATATTGAGAAAGCTTTCAGAAAATAAGTTTAAGCATAGATTTCTAGAACAATTTGAACTTTTAATATGAAAGCACTGGAGAAATGATGATTTAAATAAAGCTCTAAAATCTCATTATGTCAAAACAAATATTTTATTATGTTTTCATCGGGGTCGTAACGATATCCCGCATTTCAAAATCCCGCTTTATCAAAATCCCGTTTCTGCAGAAATAAAAATCCCGGTTTTTATTTTTATTTTACTTTATAAAATTTTCCTTCACCAGAAAGCGTGGCTCGAATTAAAAAAAATACGTCTTTCAAATTTCAAAACCAAGATTTTGAAAAGCGGGATTTTGAATAGCGGGATTTTGAAAAGCGGGATTTTAAAACGCGGGACTTTAAAAAGCGGGATTTTGATTTCGAAATTTTGTAGGCGGGATTTTGAAAAGCGGGCAAACTTACCTTCCCCGATGTAAAATCAAGGTCCGAGAGCAACTTGAAAATTGAACAATCAATTACATAATGCGGGTTTTCTTCAAATTACGGTAATCGTTTAAGTTTATAATATGCTTCATCTAGTGGAAGCTTTCAACAAGACAACGAAATTATTAATTTATCAAAATTCAAGTTTTAGAGGCTTTCTAAAAAAAAATATTTAGCTTAACTTCGAATAGCTTTACAGTCTAGAAAGCTTTGAACGAGGGTGAATCTGATTGAGATCTAAATTGTAGAAGTTTCAAATTTTTGAAGGCCAATTTTGAATATTTGGTTGCTGTCAAAGCTTTAAAAAAAGTTAACTTAGGTTTGGAAACATATTGAGAAAGCTTGCAATCATATTGATAAAGCTTTTAGTGATTTAGTTCAAGCATAGATTTCTGGAACAGTTTGAGTTTTTAATATAAAAGCTTCCGTTTTGATTGAATTAAAGCTCTTATATTTCATTACGTTACAACGATTATTTTAAAATGTTTTCAATAGAGAAAACACATTGATCAAGATTTCACGCACAACTCACTAATCAGAGCATCACAACTTACTATCTGATTGTGTGCTGAATTACGAAAATTTGATGTTTTTCGAAGTCTTATTTAATTGATTAAGTGTAAGCATACATTTCTAGAACATTTTGAGCTTTTCATATAAAAGCTCCTGTTTTGGTTGAACCAAAGCTCTAAAATCTCAATACATAACTATGTCAAAACGAATATTTTAATATGTTTTCATCAGAGTAAGCACATTTATTTTGACTTCACAACAAAACTAATAGAATAAGGAGCTTTTTACTTTGGACTCCTTTAATCTGTTTGGTGTTTAGTCAAGTTTGAAGATACTTCTGCTTTAATTACTTACCAATGTGACCAAATGAAAAGCTTCATGAACTTGATCGACTACCATTTTGGAGCAATTTCTATCAATTTTTTTAGTGAAATGAACTAATTAGATAATGAGCTTTTAATTTAAAATCTAGCAGTCGGTTTGTATTTTAGAAAGCGTCATCGAAATTAGGAAGCTTTCAAAAAGGCACTAAAACGACATATTCATTTCTCAACATTCTAGCTTTTAGATGCTTTTCGATAAAATAGACATCTGTTGACTTTAACTTCTGTTATCTTTCTAATGTGAAAGGTTATAAATCGAATTCAGCTTTTTTCTGACATAAGTTTGCTGTTTCAGAACTACATTGTGGAAATTCGAGACTATGAAGCTTGTATTCTTTTATTTTTTTTTCGCTGGCCTTATATTCCATTTGATGGATTTGGCCGCTTCATGATGAAGTTTTAACCACTGTGCCACCGGGGCGGGAAGCTTTTATTATACTTTTAATATTTTGCTATTTTTAAAGCTTTCCAAATTCAGCGTATGTAGATTTGGAATCATATTGTGAAATCATTCATTAATTAATAAGTTCATGCAAAAATTTTTGGAATATTTTGATTGGAATAAAGCTCTAAACATTTCATTAACTTGATCTACTCGTTTTTCTTTGAATTCCTCTGATCGGTTTGGTTTCTAATAAAGCTTAAAACTACTTCTGCTTCAATTTCTTGATTATTTTTACCATATATGTAATGCCAAAGCACTAATAGCGCCTAGCCCAATTGTAGTTAAGGATCGTTTAGTTCAATTTTTACTTGCACACTTTGCTAAATAGTGCTTCTAATATTTTTCGCATATGCATGCAGCTTTATCGCACTCATCGGTACCGAAAGGGTTAATATGCTTCACTATTATTTTCTCAAGATTCAAGCTATTGGAAGCTTCCAAAAACAAAATCTCTCACACTTAACATCTGGTAGCTTCGTAATTTGGAGTAATTATAATCCCGCAAACCGCAAGCCGTCAGGTGGAATAATTATTGCGGTGGTCCTCACATCCATTTCCAAGTGATATATTTTGTGACTCTGGATACATAAATAATTACCGCGTTGTTCAGTTGCATTAAAAATACTCATTTAGCTTGGCCATGTGTGTTCTATATACTTGAAGATTATTCGAGTTTTTGTTTTTAGATTTTCGCGTTTAGGTACTCGTTGCTGGTCTCGCATGACGTGACGGATTATTCAAAATTATTGAATGAAGATGTTCGGTAATTCTTTGAGTTATTGCAAATTTTTTAAATAGCTCGAAGTTTTTTGATAATATTGAAAATTTTTCAAAGTTATACTCAAATAAATAAATAAAGCAACGTTTTTTTAAATGCTGTTAAAATTGTGCGGATCAAGTTCACGTTGATCGATTTTAGGTTCAGCCCCGCTCTACAAAAATAAACCAGGATATTAAAATTATTGTTGGAACAAAAATTAAAAATGCAAAATAATTTGTGTTTCAACCCTTGGTTGTGCTTAAATATTGATGCAACAAGGTTTTGGTGGAAGAGAACTAATTATGATTTGCTGTTTTATTTTACTCTCACTTACATGTTCAATTAAAATTGCTATTTCTTTCCCAATTTTAAGAGAAGTTTTTGAATAAAACAAATATTTAAGATGCCTAAAAGTTGGTGATTGTAATAGAATGTGATACGTAAAGATTAAAGAACAAGACCGGAATATTGACTTTTGGGTAACAAAGAATAATACAAAGCCTTTTATTACCGATTGATTACGGTTCGCTTAAAAGGTTAATAGTGAAAGTTGTAGAATTTTTTACGCATGCAAAGCATACAATGCATTCATGAAGCAACCGCCTTTGTAACTGGCGGGTTACGTAAACAAGAAAACCCAAAAATATTGGAGTAAAGAAAACAGTAGAGAACTCCACGAATCTCCTTTACATCCTAAAAAACTTACTTTTCATATGGGGCTCTTTCAATGATCTCGGACGAGTAAATGATGATAATTTACTCGCCCAACTGTGATCATATCATAACACCATGAACGGTAGTCTACATGAAGTAATTAATCATTTGTCTACTTGTGTAGACAATGTGTGTAGACAATTAAGAAAATGACGGCGACAATGTAGACAATGCGTCGACAATTCCCAGTAGCCAAAATAGTCAACATTTTGATTTATAACGTATATGATTTTCATTACAATAAATATATAAAAAATTAGCCTCTGTTGACTGTGTAGGCTTTATCAACAGAATTAGGCGAAAGAGCACAACATATACTGAAATTGAATTTCACTTTAAAGTTATTTCCGTTAAAATAATAATAAGAATAGAAAGAAATATACATATTGGCCAAAACGAACTGATGCTGTATATTGGGCTACAGCATCAGTGCGTTAATTAGGTGAATGTTGAATTTAAAAAAAATTTTATATTTTACTCTATAGAATTATCTGCAAAACCCAAGATTTTGTTGAATATATTATAAGTAATTACTTTAGAATTTTATAGATTTAGACGTTTCCTTCCAACGGTCCTAAAATTTTAATATTTGCACTTTTGCACGAAGTTCCTAAATTTTAGTGGCTAATAAATCGATAATTTACAATAATATAAAAAATTTTAATGAATTTTGAAAATTTAGAGAAAGTTTTCTTAAGAATTTAGTAATTTAGGAACCTAGCTAAATAAAATCAAGCATATTGGCTATGGATTTAAAAATTTCTTATAACTGTTTAAAACTGAGTAACATTTAAATAAATTAAAAATTTCAACATTTTGAAGTTTTTGAATTTCTGTTAATTTTAACTTTGGAAACGATTTGGGGAGACACTGAATATTACTAAAATAATTTGTATAACCGTCGTTTGAAGTGTGTAGTAATTATAAAAATTTAGTATTTATGGAACTCAATATTTTAAGACGTTATTGAATTTTAATGACTTAATTAATTTTTCGAGAATTTTCTGGAATTTACAAACTTAAAGTCTCCTTTAATTTTGTAGGTCTCGTTTCATAATCTGCTTATAACAACGTTGGATATATCTTTGGGTTGGCCATATGTTGGAAGCTTGGAAGACATCCCGTAACCGGTAATTTTTAAGAATTCTGAAATTCAAATTTAAAAGATAAATAACAAAATGTTTACAGAATTTAGAAATTTATTGGATTTGATTTGGTCAAATTAAAAAAATTGTTATGAATTTTTCAATTAAATTTTGATTTAAAAAATTCACTAGAAAATAAAACCAGGACTAGAAATTTAAATTTAAGGGAATTTAATAGATTATCCTATTAGCTATCAAACGCTGTAAACAGATTGTAAATATATACAGATTGTATATAATATCAACCTAGTTTCGAAGCTAAGTCGATTCTGCCGTAGTGTCTTAATAGTTTAAATTTGGTCTACTAAGAACAGCTATTTCTTCAAAACGGTTTATGCTAATAATTATTTGGTTCGTCTCGTGAAACCCACATGTTTCACCCAGCCCATCTCTTATATAAATTTTAAAGAATTCTGAAAATCAAACGTTTTTTCTGAGTTTAAATGACAAATCTCTAGAACTTTAACGAAATTTCAAATTTCTTTCCGGATATCAAAAATTATTTATTAAATTTTAGGCAACATTTTTAATTGTGGAATTCAAAAATTCTGGAATTTAAAATTTGCAATTTAAAGAATTTTTCATAGTTTACTATTCTATTTACTTCGTGAATTTAGTAAATGAAAAAGATTTCTACTCTTAAACATTTTAATGAGTTTTCACTCAAAATGCTTAGGGCACACCAAGTATTTACAAGCTCTAACAGAATATAGCACAATTTTTTTTGGCTGGCTCTTTCACATTTGTTTCAAAGTGGATGATGTCCTTTAGAATTCTCTTTGTGAATTCGAGAACTAGAAATTTTGACTAAAATTTAGTAAATTCGTTTTAATTCCGGAATTAAATTTCAGAACCCTGGGGGCCTATTCTCGAATTCCACATCCATTTTCCACATGTGGACATCTGTCAAAATTCACAAAAACGTTCGGAAATTTTATTTCATGTATTCTTGAATTCCCTACTAAGGAAATTTTTTCGGTACTAAGGGAATATTTCCGAATGGGTATAAGCATGTGGAAAAAATTTCACATATACGAAAAATCAAAATGTCAGTGTGGTTCGATTCGATAAAAAAATAAAATTGTTTAAAAAAAACATGATTTAAATCATTTTCCACTTTAAATTAAGCGGAAAAATATTTTTTATATATATAGAGCTACACCAATTTAGAATAATTAGTAATAATGTGTTGTTTTTTTTTGTGAATGTGTAATTGAGGTTATGTTTAGTGTCAATAAATAATTAGTTTATTAAATAATAATTTAATAATCAACAAACTCATAATTCCGAGTATGTGTATTGTTACTGCAGCTGAGATGAAAGAAAAATCTTGCAAAACATATACAAGCCGTCCCGTTGTGGCTAATAAAGCGATGCCTCTTTGCAGCATTACCAGTTTGGATACAATTGTTAGTACATGTTGATAAATATTTTTCTTACTTAATTAATTAATTTTTTTTGTATCAACAGCCTTCATCTAAACAGCCCTTTTAATAATTTCACAAAGGAATTTGGATATGGGTAGTGGGTACCACTACAGTAACGATAAAAATTAAATGTGCAAAGAGATTAAAGTGGGCAGCGTATTAAATTAATTTTGGTGAATCAATCCGTTTGCAACCGAATCTACAATATGAAAGAAAAATTAAATTTGCTGCCCAAAATTGTGAGGAATTAGAAGTATTTTCTCGAAAGGAAAATGTGTGGATGTCTTTACTAATAAAGCTTCGTAACATCGTTCAGTTCTAAGTTATTTCTAGGAACCTGCTCGAAATTTATTTTAACTCGTTAAAGATTAGCGTAAGTTTGTTTGATAATATTAAAACTTTTTTAATAAATTTAAGTTTAATCGCCCATCAATCAACCGGCAAACAACAAATCAATTTTAATAAAATTACCTGAAAATCTGAATGAGGGAGTACTTGAGGGAGTATTTGAACAATTTTTTAATAATTTTGATATTGTAAATGAAACAATTTTGTCATAATTTGGATTTGACGGTTTGGAAGAAATGCAGGTTGGCTGTTTGTACACACACGGTATAATATAAATATGTATTCATACGTCATATTTAAAGACATTGCCCCCATGCAACGGAAAATCGGCATTTCAAACTGTCAAATCCAATGTTTGGCAAAATTGTTTCATTTTCTATATCAAAATTATGATAAAATAGTTTAAAGCTATAAGTACTACCTTATTCTTAGAAAATGTTATTAAAATTGATTTCATTTCATTCACAAACCCCAATTTTATATTTTGACGAACGAATTTTAGCTTGACGCTAAATATAAAACTGGGATTTTTTAAATGAAATTATATTAATTGTAATACAATTTTCTAAGATTTTTTGTAGATTTGAACTATTTTGACATTGCAAATGAAATAATTTTGCAACAAAATTGGATTTGTCGCTTTTAAATGCAAGTTTGCCGTTTGTGCACGGGCGATGGTCAATGCCTTAAATATTAAGCGTATAATATATCCAATCAAAATCAACACAAATGTCTTTTACAAGCTTTCTTATAAAAAAATGTTCATTGACTTGGGTTGGTGTATTAGTGAGTTCTACATAATATACATTTTGAAAAATTATTTTATGTCGTGTTTGGATACGGCGACATAACTAAAGGCATTTCCCCATGCAAAACGGCAAACCGGCATTTCAAACCGTCAAATTCAATTATTGGCAAAATTGTTTGTTCAATATGAAAATTATTAAAAAATAGATTAAATCTATAAGTCCCACCGTATTTTAAGAAAATTTTATTAAAATTGATGTAATTTCATTCAAAAAGCCGCAATTTTATGTTTTGCCGGCCGTCAAGCAAAAATCCGTCCGTCAAAATATAAAATTGGAGTTTTTTGAATGAAATTATATCAATTTAAATAAAATTTTCTTAGAATAAGGTGGAACTTACAGATTCAAACTATTTTTTAATAATTTTCATATTGAAAAACAAACAATTTAGTCAATAATTGAATTTGACGGTTTAAAATGCCGGTTTGCCATTTGTTCATGGGGCGATGCCTTAACAGTAAAATACCTCAATGTATATTTTTATATCGAATCAAAACCAACAAAAATGTGTATACAAACATCGGAGTATGTAAATATTATACTGGATACAACACTAATACTTACAGAAATAGTAGGTTTTATTTTGTGATTGAATCGGAATAGTATGGCTTGTATTAACATTTTTGTTGGTTTTAGTCGAACGTATCCGGACAGCGCGGCTTGGTTGTGTTGTTTTATTCAAAAACTTTCGTAAATTCTCTCACAAAATTCTTATGAGAAAATTCTCTCAGGTTTTGTTTTGTCCATATAGAGTGTATTTACACTTGGTCTCATGAATCCGGATTCTCTGGTTTCAAAAATCCCATCGTCGTTTACACAAGGATTCATGAATCCGGAGTGGGATTTTGCACAAAAGGCGAGAAGCGAGTTTAAGTCTTTTTTTAAAAGAATAAGTTTTAACTCCATTTCATTCGGTCGATGTCGCTTTTTCTATTGCGATCTCCGTCAATCATATTATATATAAGAGCTATCTCTGTTTCTCCGCTTCGACCATGTACCTTCGTTGGTGAGAGACACAGACAAATGAAAGTTGAAATAGAATATCATTTTATTCTAGCTAGGTGAGATCGCATGAATAAAATATATTTTTACTAAGCCAAATAGTGTTCATATTCAGTGTAAGTAAAAGAGACACAAATTCGCTTCTCGCCTTTTGTGCAAAATCCCACTCCCGGTTTCATTTAATACATTTCTATGTATGTGTATGAATCTTTTTCATTTAATAAATGCTTTTCAACTGGGAATTATATGTCCTTGAGAATTTTTATATTTCATTTTTGTTTGTGTTCGTGCGATGAACCCCGAGAAATACAAAAAATTTTGGTTTAAAAATGAATCCCCAACATGGCGGCAATAAAACCGGTTTTGTAGGTAAAGGAGGGAAATACGAAGAAAGAATCCGAATTCATGAGACCAAGTGTAAATACACTCATATGTACATTAACTAACACAATGATGAAAAAATCATTCTGCTTTTACATTTGTTTGAGCATCAAAAATTTAATTTTTTGTGATAATTCCAATCGAACTCGACATACATTTATTTTAAAGTACATATAACGTGATAAGTGGAAATTTACAAATATTTTTATTTTTTTATTTTTAACGGAAACGTGCCTTTAAAATGGAGAAACCATCGAAGAAAAGAGGTGGCTATGTCACGAAAGCACAAAAAAACGCTTTGATTGATTTTGTGGAAAATCATCAAAGCTTACTTTTAAAAAAGCTGGATAATGCGACAACCATTAAGGAAGCAGCAAAAATCTGGGAGGAAGGTGCCAATATATTTAATGCCATCCCTGGTTCATTTAAATCTTGGCAAAATTGGAGAAAAGTAAGGTTATCTTTATATTTAAAAACATAAACATAATAAATTTATTTAAATATTTTTCAGTGTTGGCAGGATATGAGGAATGAGGTGCGCACTAAAGTAGCGCAAAATAAAAGAGAATTTACAACAACTGGTGGAGGGGCATATAAGGAAATCCAACTAAACGAAGCAGACGAACGGATTCTAGGCCTTATAGGCGAAACATGTATTTATGGCCATACAAGTGTCCCAGAAAGTACAGTACAAATGGTATTTAATTATATTATCTAAATTATTTATGTATACTATAAGATATTTTTTTGTTTTTAGGAATTACCTATTGATACATCAGAAATCGAAGTATTAGAAAATTATGCCACAACTTCCACAAGTAAGGACAACGATGCTATGGTTATCAAATGCTTGTCATCACCTGAACCCACTGAAGAGTCGCAAGTAGAGATTGCTACAGTGGAATTAAGGCCGAATCAACAAACTACACCGAACGATCCTACGGGACCTCCAGCCAAAAGTAAGAAATTTTCAGTTTTAAAATACCTTTTGTGATTATTAACCATTTTAATATCATAATTTTAGGACGTAGACGAAGAGTTGCTGCTCAGCGCCTTACTGAAACTGTTAACACGGCTGACAATATCAGTAAGACGATTGAAAAAAAAATGGAAGCGAAAGAACAGTATCATAAGTTAAAGCTGGAATTGTTAGAGAGGATGGTCAATGCAAAGGAGGCAAGTAGTGTGGCAAGACAGAGGATTGCGACAAGTCTCGAAAATATGGAAAAAACCACCAAAGAAATCGCAGAGTATATTAAATTAAGTCAAAATATGTGAATATGTAAAAAAAACAAAATTAATTTTAATGAAATAATACTTTATTAAAACTTTAAGTAAAATATTTTGAAATTATTGTACGTTGAAGTTTCCTTCCGGCTTGTAGAAGAGGATTAACGTTTCGGTTTGGCTGACTATCTACTAAGCTATCCCTTTCGTCATATAAATTCATTCCTTCTAAAGTGTCGTCAATTTCCTCTAATCCACTATTATCTAAATTGTGCTCGATACACATGTTGTGCAGTGCACAACATGTGTTTATTATTTTAGATGCCGTTTCTGGAGGGTAGTGCAATACTCGATGTTTTAACAAACATCGAAATCTCATTTTGAGAACTCCATTAACTCTTTCTATAATGTTTCTAGTCTGCTTATGTCTCTCATTATAACGACTTTCCGGACCATCAGATGCATCTTTTATTGGAGTAAGAATCCATGGCCTTAGACCATAACCAGAATCACCTATAACATTATTAATATTAGTATTCTTTCTCGGTAAATTTATAAATATGTTATTAACCTACCCAATAAATAGTAATTTCCAGGATACCTTCTATATAATGTTTCCATCGCAGGCAGACATGATGAACTATTCCAAATATAACTGTCGTGGGTTGATCCGGGAAATTTAGCATTAATATTAATAATCCTCAAATCGGCATCACATATCTAAAATAGTAAATAATGTTAAATTAAAAATGTTCACTCGTGTTACAATAGACCTTTTTCCTCCAAAAATTTTGACAGTAAATTCATCGAAGCCGTAGGGCGTTAAACTAAGAATTATCACAAATCAATATAAAAACGGTTCTTAAGTTAAATCTACCGTAAAAATTAAATTTTTTGGCCTAAAACACAGAAAACAAGATGAAGCTTTTCATACGCCTTCGGCAATAAATTTACATCATTTGACGTTTGAGGAAAAAGGTCAATTCCCCAATTTCTTACAAGTTGGACATTGATCGAATGATAATTTTTCCTATTGACATAAATATGTTCGGGATACATCGAATTTTCTTTGTTGGGTGGCACAATTGCTACATGAGTGCAATCTATGCATCCAATGACCCCAGGAAAACCATAATTATCGAAAAACCTACAAAATCGTATTCAACAGTATTACAAAAGAAGTATATACAATATTATTATAAGAGTAAATTAAAAATTATTTATTTCTTACTTCTGTCGCGCCGCATTCAATTCATTTATATTTTTATGAAAGTAAACTTTCTCGTTGAAAAATCCACTTGAATGAACTGCGTCTATAACTTCGTGAATGCTCCGGCTTACCGATGGTTGACTCATCGAAATATTAAAATTTTGTCCAACATCTTGCTGGTAACTGCCAGCCGCGAAAAATCTCAAAGATGCCAAAACCTTAAAATAATTTAGTATACATACATTACCCAATTTAAGTCAAATTATTATTGGCAAACATATTTAGTGTTATACATACTTTTTCTTCTGGACTTAAAGCGCTACTTCTTGAGTGTTCAACCATATGAGGTGTTAAATAATTAATCATTTCTTCCGCCATAGATTTATTAATTCGAAATAAATTAATAAATTTATTTTCGGACAGATCGAAACAATCTTGTGATTGTCGAACTGTGCGGATAGATCCCATCGCTTCCGCTTGCTCCACTGCAGAATTAGCAAGAAGAAGGCCTAATTCATCTAAACCAGCCATAAATAAATTATTTTTCACTTATAATTATGTACAAATATTGAAATAACGTGACGACCACAAATGAAACAATTCTTTTTTTTCAACTTTGACAATTCCTACATAAACAAATTGTCAAATTAAATTTTCGACACCACGAAGTTAGATACAATTAATGGGTGGTGAATAAAAAATTCCGAATGATTCGAGAATAGGGTATTTGGTTGCATGTGGAATATACATAGGGAAAAATACCAAGGGAATTACCAAGGGAATTTTGACAGATGTCCACATGTGGAAAATGGATGTGGAATTCGAGAATAGGCCCCCTGGAATTAAAATTCAGAAAAATGGTTAAAATGTTTTATAGCAAATTTATTTTTTGGAATTCTAAGAATATAGACTAGAATTTTAGACTTTAAGTTAGTCATTTCACATGTCTAGAATTCTATAGGCAGTTAAAATTAAATTTATATTACAATATAAATTGAAGGAATTTAGAGATTTTTGCTATACAAATTCTAAAATTACAAATTCTACCATTTACTTAGTCAATTTCTTTTAAATGTTACCAAACTAATATTTTAACCTATCTACCATCTGTACACATTTCTAGGAAAATCAAACTTATTTGAGAGTTAGTTAAATGTAAGTTTATGTCTCAGCAGCTGTAGAAAATTGTTGAGTTTGTAATTTTAAAAATTACTTAAAATTGCCTAGGATTATAATCTAGAATTTTACAGAAATCACACACTTTTGTTTCTTGAAACAAAGTTTCAAGTTTTCATTGATTCTTTTGTGATGCAATTCCTCGAGACTTTAAAGAGTTTTTAATAATTTTATAAATATTAATAAATTTTGAAAATTTTTGGAAATTGTATACAGTAGGGATTGTAAAAATAGTGTTTTGTTGCCATGATGAACAACATCTCTTGGCATATTGGCATTCCAATCCTGAAACTCGTACACTTTAATTCTTGCAGTTCAGAAAATTTCTTACAATTGAATTAGAAAATATTTGAAATTCTTTAATAAAGATTCTACTAATTTTTAAAATAAATTTGCTGTACTCGGAACTGCTAAACATTGTCCTGATATAGAAACAATAGTAATTTATTGGTTTAAAAAGAAAAGGGAATAAAAACTTATAAAAATATTGAAACTCCCTTTGCAACAAAATACTTCTCGTGCAGCAATAAATGAATCAGAGGAGTTTGCTGTAGAAATAACATTACATCCAGGAAAGTAACTCATCAGAGTCGACATGACGATCCTCCGGCAAATGAAATTCGCGATAAAATGCATAATTTTATTACAGCATTGAACCAGAAAACGATAAACATTTCGAAACGGTTGATTTTTAATATGAATGAAACTATGTGCTATTTTGATAGGACTTACTTTGTTCGCAAAATCATTTTCTGTTGTACGTATAATGGTTTTCAAGTAGTTGGATAACAGCCACATTCTCTCGATCGTGCTCTTCTGTGCTTATTTCTCTTATTTGTATCATTTAACCCTCTTATTCAATTCATGTTATCTCTCTTATTTGCAATGTTAAATGAAAAACAAACAAAACGCACATTAGAACACACACAAATATTTACCAATTACATCCCAATTTTTCAATTTTTAAGTTGTCGTCCACACTGAATTTATTTCGGGATTCCTCTACATCTTTAAAATTAAATCCAAAATTCTGAATACATTTTTCTTGAATCAGTGATCGCATCCTTTCATTCTCTTGTCTTAACAACTCGATCTTATCTGTTTTAGTTTTAGGCTTATTGGCAATATTGGCTGTATTATTGACTGTTTCGTACATTGTCGATTTAAAGGTAGATAAATTAGAAAAATTGATTGATCAATTTTCCCATTCAATCCTACAATCAAGCCTTTCTTAATATGTTCTTTCCACATACATATAATTGCGTTGGAGCATTCTGGTTTTAATTGCGCCCATTCCCTATTTTACCGTTTCGACTATTGACCCGTTGTATACCATTTTTATTGTTTAATACTACACCACTCTCAAGAATATGTTCACCCTCTGACATGATATATGGAATTCTGACATCGTAAGTTCAAATTCGGATATGATTTATCTAACGACTTATCGAAATATCCTGTTGTAGAATTGTGTCATAAAAATACAAATTCTGGAATACATATGAAAATCAGGCACGATATAGTGAATTTTGACATCAATAACTCAAATTCTGATATCACAAAATTAATTTCTGCCACGACTTATCGAATTCTGATATGTTTTATTGAATACGGGTATGATTATCGAAGAAATTAATCGAATTCTGACATGATACATATATGGAATTCTTTAATATAACACATCAAGACTTCAGAATTCGATATATCATCCCAAAATTCGAAATGTTATGTCAGTTTTCGTTATACCGTACCAAAATTCAATAAATTGTGCTGAATTCTGGGATGATATATCCAATTCTTTCGAAGTACTTTCGAATTCTGTCAAGACATATTCGAATATGGAAAAAGTTAAAATATCGGCGTGACATAAAATTTGATTTGTGACATCGAATTCTGACATAATATATCGAATTTGTGACAACGTTTGAAATTCTGGAATGACATACAGAATTCTGATGCATTAAATTTGGACATAAATAACTCAAATTATGGCTTACTATATCGAACTCTGTCATCATTTATCTAATTTTGACATCAGATATATAATTCTGACGTTAAAAATGCATATTATGTCATATCATATATAGAATTCTGACATCAAAAATTAAAATTCTGATTTCAGACATATCGAATTTAGACAGCATTAACTCTAATTTTGACAGGACAAATCGAATTCTGATTTAACATACATAAAATCAAATTCTGGCTTGATATCATGATATATCGAATTTTGGCATCTGATATTTAATTTCTGAGATGACGTATCAAATTCTGACATGAAGTAACGAATTCTGGCATAATACAGGGTGGCTGATGAATTTTGCTACATTAAGAAACTCAAATAATTTTTTTTTCAGTGTATGGAATTCATTTTTCTTTTATTCATGTTAAAGCTCATTCAATTTTATTAAATATAGCTTAATTAGTTTTAAAAATAATGGAATTTAAATACCCCCCCTGCTCGTTGATGCATGTGCGGCATCTTACCAAAAAGTTGTTCATTACTGCTTGGAGAGTTGAGACAGGAATAGCCGCAATTATTTCTCGAATGGATTGCCTTAGTTCATTCAAATTTGTTGGTTTTGTTTTGTAGACTTCCTGTTTGCAATAACCCCACAAGAAAAAGTCAGGTGCAGTAAGGTCAGGCGACCTGGGTGGCCAACGGAATGTGGAGTTTCTGCTTATCAATTTATTGGGAAATTTTCGTCGCAATTCTGTCATAACAGGTTGGGCTATGTGAGGAGCTGCACCATCTTGCTGAAACCACACAGAGTTGAAAGAAATTCTCCTTCGGCGTAATTCTGGATAGAAAAACTCTCTCAACATGCTCAAGTAACGGTCTCCAGTAACCGTAACGGTGTGACCGTTTTCTTCGAAGAAGTAGGGCCCGATAATGCAGCGTGATGAAACTGCACACCACACTGTGACACGAAGTGGATGCAATTCCGTCTCATGGAGTAACTGTGGGTTGGAAGCACTCCATATTCGACAATTTTGTTTGTTTATGTTGCCGTTTAAATCGAAATGGGCCTCGTCAGACATGAAAAGACAGTTCAACATGTTTCCATCCTCTTCCACCATTTGAAGCATCTTCTGGCAAAATTCCAAGCGAATCGGCAAGTCTGCAGCGTTCAGTTTGTTGGCCAATTGAATTTTATATGGGAATAAGTCCAAATCTTTGTGCATAATTGACTGTAATGACTGTCTGCTTATACCCATTTGAGCAGATAAGCTTCTTGTCGAAACACGTGGATTGTTTTGTATGGCAGCAGCTACAGCAGCGATTGTTTCCTCCGTTCGAACTGAAGGGTTTCGATGGTAAGGTCTTCTGTTGACTGTCCCATGCTCGGCAAAATTGTTTACAAGTCTCATTATGGTCCATCTGCTCGGAGGATTGCCGCCAAACGTGCGCCTGTACTCTCTTTGAACCGAAACTACGGACTCCAGAGCGTGATAGCGGCGGACAATCCAAATTCTTGTTTCAGTGTCCCAGTTATCCATTTTTGTTAAATGTAAAAGTCAATCTGCAAAATAAAAAAAAAATTAACTAGATTCATTGAATAGAAAAAAAGTTATTCAATTTTTTTTTGGTAGCGGCTTTCATCAGCCACCCTGTATATCGGATTCTGGTATAATATATCGATTTCTGGCATGCCATATCGAATTCTGGCATAATATATAGGATTATGACATTATAGTTACCAATTCTGATATTGCATATATAATTCTGACATAAAATATGGAATTTTACATGATAACTCATTAAAAAAATATAAAAAACTCATTAAAAATTCAAATTATAATGGGATATCAAATTTTGACATCAAAGATTACAATTTTGATAAGACATTTCGAATTCGCTTATGATTTATCGAATGCTGATATGAAATATCGATATGATGTATCGAATTCTGACATTAAAATTTCAAACTCTGAAATTTCATATCGAATTCTGGGCATGACACATCGAATTCTGACATGATGTACCGAATTCTAACATCAAAAGCTTAAATTCGGACATGACATATCAAATTTAGACATAATATGTTTATCTAGTTCTGACATCATAAATACAAATTCTGATATTGCAAATCTAATTCTTACATCATACACAAAACCTAATAATGATTCGAGTTCTGGCATCAAAAATTCAAATTCTGCTATAAAATCTCGATTCTGGCATAATATCTCGAATATGTGACATGACGAAGTCTGGCGTTATATTTATATCGAATTCTGACATAAGATAAAGAATTCTGACATCTTAAATGCAAATTCTGATATTGTATATCTAATTGTGACATGAGATATCGAATTTTGATACCAAAGATTCTAATTCTGGCATGGCATAATACTTCGAATTTTGATAAGATATGTTAAGTTTTGACATCCGGAAGCTCTGCAAAATACTATTCCACGGCTGTAATAGCTTCTTCATTCGACGAAAAACGCTTTCCACGAAAGAATTGTTTCAGGTTTCGGAAGAGATAGTAATCGCTGGGAGCCACTCTGGTGAATAAGCAATTTATACTTTAATTCGTTCAATTTAGCCATCGTCAAAAGACTCGTGTGAACACGTGTATTGTCTTGATGAACAATTATTTTTTTCTTCTGGGCCGAAAGATTGCAATAATATTCAAAATTAACTGTTTTACCTTTTTTAAGATAATCAATCAACAAAATCCCTTTTGCCATAACCTTTTTTGCCGATCGTTCTGACTTCACCTGTTTTGGAGCTGAACAACCAGCTTCAGGCCCTGTAGATCCAAGTCTCATCCATAGGTTTAAATCTACGCACAAAATTGATTTTATTCTGCTTAACACGCTTCAAATTACGCTGAGAAATTTGTTTTTGATTCAGTTTTTGTTGAATTGTTAACGAATGCGGCACCAGTTTTCCAAGCAGCTTTTTCATACGTAATTCTTCATATAAAATATGGAGTACTCGTTCGTCCGAGATGCCTATGGTATCAGCAAGTTTACGCTTAGTCAAACTTGGATCTTTACATACAATATTATACACTTGCTCAATAATTTCTCAATCACCTTTGAAAATCACCCAAAAGACTTATAAGTTGTTTTACAATATGTAAGTATCTGCTAATTTATGATAACACCATAATACTTTCATACATTTAAACTAAGTGTAGCGTATTATGCCAAGTATAAATTTGTACACAGCCATTTCCATAGAAAAAGTTATTTAGTGGCGTATATAGCCAGATAGGCTTGGATTCTAGCTAATATATGGATACAATCATGTATGTGAAGTTATCCCAAGATTTTATCCAAGAAAAGTAAAAAATTAAATCAGGCAACACTAAAAAAAATTATTAAATTGTGCCCTTGTTAGCTTAGCCCAGGAATGAGTAAATATAGAGATGGGATTGAGATGAGGTTTTAAGATGGGCATACTAACAGCTTGCTGCTGACTAGATTCAGCCGAAATCGTTCCTTGGTAACAGCTTTAATCCGAGAGATTTGTATGAATGAAAGTAGCGTAGTGAAATAAATGTTAAAACCTTAGTGTATTCCAAGCCATTTCCGACAAGTACCCACGGAACGATTCCGACTAATTCTTCTCAGGAGTAAGCTGTTAGTATGTCAATCTCAAAATCCTATAGCCTCAATCTGAGAGATTTTGTGCTGACTTCTCCCAAGCACACAATTTGTTTCATTTTTCTAGTGTTGACCGATAAAATATTATAGTAATTCTCTTCATAAATAATTTAATAACCAAAAATTCTCAGTTTTACTGTTTTGACCGAATCTAATCTTCAAACAAAACATCGCTACTGATGGAAATGAAGCAGATTGAGTTTTGGTCAAATAATTTGCATTTGTTGTTAGCCTTGGTTTTACTTTTTCTGACGAAAATGTTGTTTATGTTATAAATCACGTAGAAACCCACATCCATAACTCAGACGTATTCATAAAATTGAAATTCTCTTTTCATGATGATAAAATTTATTTTCATTTAACTTAAAAACAAAATACATAAATTTAAATAATGACATAATGGGATAAACGACAAGGTAGATATAATAAATTGCAAGAATCGAGATTTTCTCAAAAACAATGTTGTGCGAAGGCGGGTGGGTGGATGGCACAAACATACATTTAATCAATTCCCATAAACACCACAAATTGAATTTTCTCTATATGATGTGCATGTACTTAACCGAATGTATCTTTTCCATCAATTAAGATTTTCTTAAAAATAGTTGACAACCGCCCACATACAGTACACGAAGACGTACTGATGTTTACCACAATTTTTTATGGAAATGTATATTACCACCTTTCGCACATCTATTGTCTGATCATAAAAATAATGAAAAATCGATTAAAAAATTTCCCATTTACCACTAATAATTTTTATTTTGAGTGGAGGGTGGTGTCGCCCAATCCACCCAAACACCTTATACATGGACTTTCTTTACAAAATAAATAAAATTGCTCTTCTTAGTTGATTTCTTCGTCTTACTACTATTATTTTTATGAAAGTGTGTGAAAATCTAATTAAATTTCGTATTTATACTCGATGTGAAAAATAAAATGAAAAAAAAAAAATCATGCGGGGGTGATAGAAGTGGTGTATATATTGAAAGGAAATTTTTATTGAATTTTTCATGTCCTTTTTTCGCTTTATTGTTGTTGTAATGATGATTGTTACTGCGGGCATGGTATTGTGTTCTGCTTTTATGGATTTATAATTAATGAGTTTTGGGCCCATTCGTACCATTTACACACGCACATTTACAGACCGATATACATAAACAAAAGGAAAACTTTTCTAATTTGTTTCTATTTTTGTACCATTTTCAGATGTGGGCAAGAGACACGAGTTATACCTAGAATATTACAATTACGATCGCATTGGTTAAAATCAGAAAAAGAATCACTCCGATTGGAGGAGGCGGGCATCACAAAAGATGTGATGAATGATGCGATAGCACAATTTTGTCTAGAAATAATTGCCAAACATGGTGAACCAGCGCCGCGGCTGTGCAATAAGGATCCGTTAACCCTAAAAATGGGTTCGTACGTTATCGAACTGTTTCCGAATGCAAAATTTTTGTTTATGGTACGTGATGGTCGGGCAACCGTACACTCGATTATATCACGTAAAGTGACCATAACCGGATTTGATTTGACCAGTTATCGCCAGTGCTTAACCAAATGGAATCATGCAATACAAACGATGTACGATCAGTGCAAAGAAATTGGACCCGATCGATGTATGATGGTGAGTAAAACCATTTTTTTATTTTGTTCTAAATAAGTGTACGCGCATTTTTCCTCGCACGTCAAATATAAATCACGACGACGCACCACACACACTAAATTACTGATGTAATTTGATTATGTATATTAATCCTGACAAATAACACACCAATACCACCACCACTAACAATAAATCCTCTAAACGCGCAAACAAAGACAGGAAAATTGTATTATCACACCAAAATAACAATTTCCATTTAATTTTCCTCATTAATTTGTTTCCACCTCCACCAAACTGGATGACATCGAAAATGAACAAGAAACGAATATCGCAAAAAATAATTTAATTTGTGTTTGAACTGAAAGAAAATAAACAAACGCGACTACGTTGGTGGAAAAAATATTGCAAAATAAAAAAAAGGAAAACAAATCCGGAAAAATTGGTATTCAAATTAATAACAGATGATGTCGTCGTCGTCGTAGGCGAGATGGCATTAGGTAGAAAGGTTTAATGTCGTTTAATGTCTGAGATTTTTGTCGTTTTGCGTTCATTCGCACATTTTTATTTTTTTTTTGCTTCGTTTCGTTTTGCGCTGTAGGGAATATCTTTGTACCTGAGCGCGTATTTTGCAAGTCGTGTGCGATGGGATATGGGAAGTCAATCGAAATTTTTCATTTTTTTTTTCTGTTTTGCTATTTTGTCGTCTCGAAAACCAATTTTTTAAGTGTCACGGTTGATGGATGCGGGATGTAATGGATTAGCCTGATTTGAAAATAATGAGATTGGAAGTTTTTCATTTTATTTAACAAATAACTTTTGTGCGAAATATAATACGCTAATTTTGGTAATGGGGGAGATATATATGTATATATAAGAAACCACACCTTCTGATGCTTCCATATGGATCTTAAATGTCGATTGTGTGCGTAGGTGTTTTTTTGTTTTGCTTTTATGAAGGCTAAACCAGCAATTTGATGTTTTATATCCGGGTCACCATTTGGTCACCAATGACTTAAATTATGTAATCAAGTTAAAACCTCTTCCAAAACAAACATATTTATTGGCATCCTCCGCTTCTCTAGACTCGCTGAGTCAAATTTTGGCAACAAACATATTTTTTTGAACTGGTTAGTTCTAGATGCCCTTGGACGTTTTCAAAGTAGCTACTCTTGATTACCTACCTTTTCAAGTATGCGCGGCAATTGTTTTGGGTCAAGGCCAAGTGATAGGCCAAAATCTGTAGGCTATAGTTAATGCGTATGTCCGTTGGTTCCGCATTGAAACTCCCTGTTGTTGCGTCGTTGTCTTGAGCCCGTCACTCCGGTATAAATTTCAATCATTTGGTCGCGTTTAAATTTAAGTGGTGGTTGATTCTCTTCTTTGAGAACTAGTAACTCACCAACGGCGAGGTTGCGTGGTGGTTTGGTTCATTTGTGGGGTTGCTGGAGGGATCATAAATATTACGTGGGCCACTGATTCCGAAACACGCGGTATTAAATACAATCTGCTTCCAAGTATCAAAAGGAAACCAGTGAGTTGGACCATGCATCGATAGAGCTTTAAGTGGTCGCCCACTGTTAGGGTATGGTCATGGCGATCGAGAGTTGAGAACCGCCTCCATTTGCTTCATCAATGTAATCAGTTGCTCATATGTACATTTGGGAACAACAATTGTGCGGCGCAGATGAAATTTGTCAAGTTTTACACCTGACTCATGAAGGTGACCAAAATGAGGTGTAGCTAGCGGCATTTATTTCCAATCAATAAATTCATCCTCACACATTGATTGCAATCGTTCTTTTTAATGTTGAGATTTGGGCAATACAAACTGCTCGTGCAACTCTAAATTGGCATCAATGAAAATCGTGCAATTGTCAGAGAAAACACGTCGGCAGATTCCTCGCTTGGTCACGAAACTTTTGAAGCTGCACATAAATGTTTGTATGCACGAAACGCTCGTGGATCGGCATGTAGCAATTTCATGTGGTAGAAATGAATTAATGTTAGTGTAAATTGGTGTGTATTTGATAATAAGATGGGATGTTTTGTATGTGTAGGGTTAAGGCGGTTTGTTGAAGGTGTCCCCAACACGAATGATATGATGAGTATCCAGAAATAGCGATAGTGAGCGGAAATGTGGTTGCCTTGCGACAAAATTTGCTTTTTGCAATCAAGTGTACTCATACACTGTTCTAATGATTATAAAGCATCCATCCAATTCTTCTAGTTTAAGCTGTCCCCTCATTTTGAACTTCGGCTGGAACCTTTGGCGTAATATATAAGCAATGACTTGTCGAAGCTTTCGGAAGTCGTTGTAATATTTTTTTATGTATCAAGATAGTTGAGTTCCCGTTGATACGACTGCTAATGGTAGTGGGAATTCTTCAAGAAGCGTTGGCCAACACGAAGCTTCATTGAAGAGGAATAGAGGTCCATGAATCCAGAGATCAGATTGAATACACCTTTTGGGCAGCCAATTTTGTTTCTTTGATTTTTCTTGCACGGCGTTGACATGATTCGCGATGCTTGGTTTCCATTTAGATGGCCGAGATTTTATCTAATAAAGCGCAATTGTCGAATCAGACCAATAAAACGTATCATCAACGTCAAAATTTAAATTTCGGTGAATTTTGTCCACGGTTTGAGTCGGGTTCTAGTCGAGGTAAAGTTGTCCTTTACAGAGCTTGACGGGATTTTGAGCAAATTAGCTTGACGAAGACCTGACCGTTAGATGTCGAGCTGAGAATATAGAGAACTGTCTGAACTGAATAGGTGACGATCAATGGTAAAATTGTTAGGTAATTTCATACTTTCTCGCAGTGTTTGCCAATACGTGTGCTCCATTTGTGGTATAGATTGATCCCAATTCAGCTTCAACATTGTGATTACATTAGCAGTTTTTCCAAGCCAACAACCGGTGCAAAAATTACCGAGATGATCGGAAATTTGGGTGATTTCTGAAAATTTAGATCTCTTTGAGACTGTTTTACTTACACTGAACTTGTCTATAAACGGATCCCAAAAGAATCCTAGTGTTTTGACTGAATTGTTTTCGTTAATTGTTAACAAGGTCTGAGTGAATTGAGCTGGAACATCTGCGGTAATCTTGGGGCAGTTAGTACACCACTTGGTTTACTCGCTACCAGCAAACTGAATTATGTTCGAAATTATGTTTTTCAGCTATGATGCATCAGCGATGGAATTTGATCCCGTGAGTAAATCATCCATATAGACATGTTTCGCTAGTACTTCGGCGACAGAATGTAATTCACCTTTATGAACGATGGCTAGCTGTTTAAGGTATGTAGTTGCAAGAAATGATGCTGAAGACATTTGTCACAGTTTTTAAACTTAAATGTAGAGTGGGGTTCAGCTGGTTAGTTTCTTCACGGACTTGTCGATACATTTTGGCAACGTCCGTGCTAACGCGTAGAAATGTGAGCAAAACTTGACTAATATTGAGAAACGGTCAATCTGCGCAACTGGACCTACTATCATTATTGAGTTCAGTAATATTCCGGTAGAAGTTTTGTAAGCAATTGTAGCGCAATAATTTCGAGTTAGTTACCAAATGGCAAATGTAAAAATTTATGACATCGAGCTGTTGTGTGTCCATATAAGCTTGATGTATGCCACAATACTTGTTTACGGTTGTGACACTTTTGCATACCCTCCCAGCGTTTAACCGCTGCTTTAAGCTGTCTCTTAGTGATCCCGTAGAAGGAGTCTGGTTCTAAATGGAGACGCAGAACCGACGTGGGCAAATCCATCAGCGCCTCATTCCCCTCGACACCAGTACGCCCTGGCACTCATATAAGTGGGACCTAATTTGCGGTTACCAGTTGGTTAATAACTCCCTAACATTAAATTTGTTATTCCATGGTTCCCGGTGTATAAAAAGCCAACAGAATAGTAGAGAGTTGGCGTTGGATTTTTTTTTACGAAAAGCGCAAAATGTTAAGAGTTATTCAATTTAGTTCCAATCTGCTAGGATTGTAAAAAAAAAATAATTTTTCAATCATCTCATCAGGTTATAGCAACTAAACTGCTAACTTATTACCCTGATTTGTTCTTTATATAGGATTCAACCATGCGCTTGTAGTATTAGCGAATTTTACAATTCCTCGAAAAAAACTGTTTCAATTTTATTTTTTATTGTATTTAACGCATACTTTATTTAACGCATGTTTTGATACTTTATCTAACGCAGTTGTTTCTCTGAAAGAGCATGTAACTCAGTGCTATGCTTAATTAAACCCAAAGCTAAAACTGGAGTAATAACACAAATCAAATCTCGCATAAGCTTAAAAATTCCATAAAATTTTGCGCTTTGCAAATTTAGGGTAATAAATTAATATCGAGAAACTCGCATAAACTCGAATAATCTCAAAATATTTTAGAATTCTAGAATAATTGATATTCTCAAAATATTTCGAATCTGTTTAGAAAAATATTAAAATTTCCCGAAAATCTAGACCCAAATTTCTCCCTGAAAATTCTAAAGTTAAATTTCTCAAGATTAAGAGAGTTAAAAAAAGACGAAGATTACTGAATAACAAAAATCAGGATCCGCGGCTCCAAAACCCTGATTTAATGGTACAATCGTTTGACGGTTTTTCCAGCCGCTTTGATTTGAGGAATGGATTGGTTGGTCGTTAAGTTTGGGGTTAATTTAGAGGTTCAGTTAGAATTGAGTTGAATTCATAGACACATGCAATTTTCAGACTGTGTTAGTTAACTCGGTCTAAAAAGACCAAAATATTGAAATCCTGGCAAAAATGAGCAAAAATTTGGTTGATTCAAAACTACTTTTCTCGACGTTTTTAAAGTCCCTTAGTCTGAAAAAGCAAAAAAAATCTCCGTCCGTCTGTCTGGATGTCTGGATGGTATCTCGAGAATGGCTTATATGATTTAGAATTTTTTTCGCCAATCAGTTTCTATGGTCAAGGCGACGATTTAAAAAGCTTTTGGAACCTATACGTCAAGAGGGTCGAGTATCCGCGATACGTATTGAGTTAAGTTGCGGTTGTGTTAAGATATAGTGAGCAGTTCACCAATTTTTTATATATGCAGGTTTGAGGATTGAGTTGGGGACCGTTTGTGGGTTCAATTGGGGGTTGCATTGGAATTAGATTAATGTACAGCAAATGTGTATGATATTTAATCAAAGCCACTGCCAACAAAGCCTTGATCTATTCGAACCATACGTTAAACAATTATTGTTTAAGACAAGGTCATAGTTAAAATCTCAAACCTCAAATTGAATCTTTTAAAGTTCAAATTGAACCTTTAGCAAATTATTTGAATGGCCAATTAGGATGGAACTTACTTATTTCTTAACGGATGTTGTTATTCTTATCATGATGGATTCTAAAATTATTTTTGGATAAAATTCTGGAATATGGTAAAGTAGGATGGAACTTGGCTATTTCTTAACCGATTATGATGAAATTTGATGTGTGTTTTGTAAATGGGATTCTAAAATGTTTTTTGGATGAAGTTCTGGAATATGGCCAAGGATGAAGGAACGTAAGAATAACACATCAAGTTTTGCTGAGCCCAAAGGTCGCCTTAGAATCTCGTGCGTGTTGCTTAATTTTAAGATTTTTGACACCCGAATTAATAAAAATAATAATATAGAACACGATAAGGACGACCAAGACGCGGCAGTTACACCTAAACTACATCGTTAAACTAAATAACTATTTCCTATTAATCGGCTTATTTTACCTCATAATCTGAGCTTTCAAATTTTTATTATTCTCAAAAATCTTGGCTAGGTAGTGCGGTGGTATTGCGCTTTTATTATATTTTTGACTGATCTGAACACCAATTTTTAATGGGGTGTTAAATTAGAATCTCAATTTTTGAAATTAAAAATTCGTGGCTTATACACAGTGCGATAGTTTGGTATAATTCTGTAGATAGACTATGCACGTTCAGCTTTTCTTTTGAACTTACTTCTGCTGAATTCTATTTCTTTGTTTGCTTTCAACGGTCCTACCATATACAGGCCATTTCGGAGTTGAGCTCATTCCAAATGAATCATCCATAATTTCCTTTGTCCCCAACTTTCGATCTCGGACGAATTTTATTAACGAGGTAACATCTTTATTTCTTCTAACGGCTAATTTTTCTTTTTGAAGTTTTAACGTCTATGGTCAATAATAGTTGCCTGTTCTATTAAATTTTTAACAATTATGCTGAAGTCGCTTCAGCTTTGGGTATTTAAAGTTATCTTCAGCGGTTTAAAAACATTTTATAAGGAACCATATAAGGAACCATTTTGGATATGATTATCTGACATAATATTCAGTTCTTTACACTCTATCTAACTCTACTATGTTATAATATGTCTGTATTTTTTATAGCATTGTAACTATCATCAGCGATTTTCTGATTAATTCCAAGAAGTTAAAAAATGGCACGGTGGAGTCTTAAAATTGGATTTTGCATTCCCGGGAAAATTCACAACATTCCCGGAAAGTGGGAATACTTTTAAATTCATAAATTCCCGGGAATTCCCGAGACGCATGCCCTAGTTAGTATTTTCAATACTAAGGCCCGTTGTACATTTCAGCTAAGCTAAGCTAAGCGATGTGAGCTAAATTCTTATCCCCCGGTTGAAAATAAAAAATTTGAATGGGAAGATATAAAATCAGAAGTGTATAAGTACATAAGGCTAGTTATCAGCTGGAAAGTGCAAAGGGATGAGCTAGGCGAGCTAACAAAGCAAACGAAAACTAGATTTCTCGCTTAGCTTAGCTGAAATGTGCAACGGGCCAAAGGCTCGTGTTCACCGCACACTATACTTTTCAAAACTTACCGCTCTGATAGCAAATACTCAGAAAACATAACCAGAAGTTTAAAGCGAAGGATTGCCACGAAAAGTTTTTAAACGATCTTGATCGTTTAGCGAAGTACGTTTACGCTGTCTCATAGAAAGCTCAACAGTTGCATGATTCACAGAAACCTAAACAGAAAACATTAAAGCAACCATATTTCTCTAATTCTCGTTTAAAAATATTGTAATTGTTTGGTCACATTTCCTTCTGTTCATTGGAAACTTCTCGATATTTTTATTGACTATATTCCATAACTTTAACTAAAAACCATTTTATAATCCTATTTCCAACACACATGTCAAATTTCATCGTAATCGGTTAAGAAATAGCCAAGCTCTATCTTAATTGGCCATTTATACATATAATTTGCTAAAGGTTCAGTTTGAAGTGTAAAACATGTATGATGGTATGGTGGTACAATGGTATGGTGATATGATTGTATGACGACTTGATGGTATAATCGTATAATGGTATGATGACACGATGGTATGATGATTCGATTGTACCTCGGTAAGATGTTATATGTATATGGTGGTATGATTGTGTGATGTTATGATGATATAGTGGTATGATGGTTTGGTATTATTGTATGATAGTATGGTGGTATGATTTTTTATATGATAGTACGTTTGATGGTATGACGGTATTTATTTTAGAATGATGGTGTAATAGTATGATGGTGGTATGACGGTTGGATAGTATGATCATATCAGGGCCTGACGGTATGATGGTATGATTATATGATGGTTGATGGTACGATGGTATGATATTTTGAAGGTTTGGTTGATTGATTTTAAGATTCCATCTGATCAAATTTTACCCGGACTGGTAAAAAGAACAACATTTTTATGTAAAATATGTATTATAATACAAATCTTTATTATCGCCTTCAAAATAGGCTTCGTTTGACCCAATACAAGCATGCCAACGGTTAATTCATTTTTCCATACACATCTTTTAGGCCTCGGCCGGGATGGCCTTTAGTTTCTTCACCGAATTTCATTTTATGGCTTCAATTGACTTATGGCACGTTCCCCGGAGCTGATATTTGAGTTTCGGAAACAGGAAAAAGCCACAGGGAGCCCAACCTGGCGAGTACGGTAGCTGAGCGATGACTGTTGTTTCGTGTTTGACCAAAAATTCAGTTACAATCAGGCTGGAAATCCGACCGTTTACGACGAATTGCAACATTTTCAATGATTCCGTAGCCGTAATTCCATTTGAAACACAAAGTTTCACGCAAACTCGTTCAATTTTTTTTCCATAGTAAAAATCGCCAGACAAACTTTTCGCGTCGTAAACAAATGGCTGCCCAACTCACACCAATGGACGTATTCTGCTGAAACGTCACACGCATGTCAAAGAAGGTTGTACCAACCTAGAAAAAAAAATTTACCGATTCGGTTTACGCACGCAGTTTAAATGGACCAGTCCGCATCAAATTTAATCAGATTATATTATCTAACCTTAGTATGATGGTGTCATGGTCCGACATTAGTATGGTACGTTGGTATAGCATCCTAATGGTAAAATAGAATAATAATATGATGGAATTATTGTTTAACGTAAGATTGTAAAGGGTGATCCAATAAAAGCTTTCGGAAGCTCTTATGAAATAAAACGCATTAAAATCAATTTAATAATCAAAAATTGTATTTGTGACGTAAGTTCGGTTTTATGACCTTTAATGTTTAAAAATAATTTCTCTTAAATATTGTGCGCCACTGGCTCTTAGATGATCCATTCTATGGGTCCAATTATCGAACATTTCGGCCGATATTCCGTTAATTATGCGTGTTATGTTCGCTTCTAATGCAGGAATCGATTGTGGTTTATCGATATAAACAAGTGATTTCACATACCCCCATAAAAAGTAATCTAACGGAGTCAGATCTCAAGATCTTGGTGGCCAATACATGGGTCCCTTTCTTGATATGATATTCTCATTAAAATTTTCTTTCAATAAATCGATATTTTAGCCTGTTTGTGTGGCTCGTTGCACCATCCTGTTGAAACCACAAGTCGGCTACATCAATATCTTGAATTTTTGGCAATAAAAATTCATTGATCATTGCTCTATAGTTTGCGCCATTGACGTTTATACGCTGTCCTTCCGCATTTTTAAAGAAATACGGTCCGATGATGCTACCTGCCCATAAACCGCACCAAACAGTGCATTTTTCAGGATGCATTGGAAGCTCTTGAATCTCTTCTGGCTGTTCATCAGCCCAAATACGACAATTTTGTTTGTTGACGTATCCATTCAGCCAAAAATGAGCTTTATCGCTGAACACAATTTTTCAATAAAAAAACGGATCAATTTGGAGCTGTTCCAACGCACATAAACCAAATCGATGACGCAAAGGAAGGTCAACCGGCTTCACTTGTTGAACAAGCTGTATTTTGTATGCCTTCAAACCAAGATATCTCTTCAAAATACGCCACAATGTGCCATATGAGAGACCTTGAGCTTGAGAATGAATGGCGACGAATTGATTGATTGCGGTTTCCACGTACACTTTCAGAGCTACAGCAGCAATATTCACATTACTCATCGACATGTACGCACTCTAGTCGGGTGATGAATATCCAATAATGAAAAAGTGGTTCGAAATTTATTGATTGGTTCGCGAATAGTGCATTCAGTTGGACGATTATGAACACCATAAAATGGTCGAAAAGCACGAAAACAATTTTTCACTGAACATTGATTTTTGAAATAAATTTCCACAATTTGTAAACCTTGTTCTCGCGTTAGTCTATTCATGAATACTGAACACAAATGTCATATGAACATGACAGTTGTCACGCGTGAATCCCAATGAGAATCCTAATTGGAAAAAGAACCTCCTATTGGATCACGCTTTACGTTGCTATTATGGTATGATGGTGAATAGAGTTTGATTTAAAATTGAGTGGGATTTGAGTGAGAAGTTCGGTTAGGGATTAATTTGGGGTCGAGTTTAGGGTTTAGTGGGAGGCTAGATTAAGTAGAGTTCAAACACGCATGAAGCTTACGAATTAAGTTGATTTTGGGATTGGATTCCATTAAGTGTCGAGTTGAGCAGACGGTTTAGATATGGTTATAGTTCGAGCTAAGTTGAGCTAAAATTAAGTTAGGGTTTAGCTAGATTGCATTGGCGTTATGTGAGTTGCTCGGTTGGGGAATTATTTAAGGGTTGATTTGGGGTTAGGTTATTGATTGATTTGAAAGATGATTTGGTGATTCAGTTGAGGGTTGGGTTGGCGGTTAATTTGGTGATTGCGATTGAGTTGGAGGTTCAGTTGTAAATTAAGTTGAAAATTGAGCTGAAGATTGACTTAAGAGGTTCAGTTACGAATTAATTTGTGTTCACCTCAAGAGGTTTCAGCTCTTTTTAGTTTAAGGGTTGATTTTGTGGTTGAGTTGAACAGAGTTAACAAGAAACGAGGAAATTTGATTCAATTCTAATTCAATTCAAATAAGAATGTTATACTTGCGTATTCGTATCGTATTCAGAAAAAGCCCCCAGGTTTAGTGAGGTGGCATTTGCGGATTTATTTTGGGATGAGTTGAAAATTAGCCTGAGTTGAGTTCATGTACGCATTTAATTATTGGGACCGTGTTGATTCGCAGATTCAGTTGGGAGTTAAATTACGGGTTGCGTTGAGGGTTTAATTGTCCAGTAGATTGTTAAATTGGAATTGAGCGGTGGGGTGCAGTCGGAGATTTATTTGTGGGTTAAATCTAAAGTATCGGTGTAGATTAATTAGATTACTCACGTAGTTTGTGTGTTGTTTTAGGGTTTGATTTGAAGGTTGAGTTTGACTTGAGGGTTAAGTTGAGGTTGAGTTGAGTTTGAATCAGAGTTGACTAGAATTTGAGTTGAAGTTGTATTGGATTTGAGTAAGTGGTTCGTTTTTAGGGTTTAATTTAGGGTTTAGTGGGAGGTTATATTGAGTTGATTTTAGTTGAGTTCATACACGCTTGTAGCTTTCGTATCGAGTTGATTTTGGAATTGGGTTGGCCGTAAAGTCTGGAGTTGAGTGGAAGGTTGCAATTTGGTTCAAACTAAGTTCAGTTGAAGTTGAGTTAAGGTTTAGTTAGTTTACGTTAGGGTTAAGTAAGAGGTTTGATTGGAAAGTTATTTGGGGGTTTATTTTGAATTAAGATAAGGATTCATTTGAAAGTCGATTAGAGATTGATTTGGTAATTGAGTTGAGGGTTGGGTTGGCCGTTTATTTGGTGATTGCGTTGCGATTGAGTTGGAGGTGAGCTGGAGATTGAGTTAAGAGATTCAGTAAGGCATTGATTTAGAAGTTGAGGTAATTTTTAGGACCGAAGTTCTTATAACCTCATGAGGTTTCAGCCCTTTATATTTTTAATCTTTTAATCGCAATTTTGATTGAAATTGGCAAATGGTCTTTAACACTCTTTGTAACAGATTTTGACTCGGTTTCTGATAATATATGGTATTATGTTTAATTTCCGGGAAAAATTAAATACAACGATTGATAATTCATAATTTATTGTTATCAAATTTGTATATTGGTTGATATCTTCTTCACGACTCGTACCAGTGGTATGTACCGTTTTGTTTTATTTTTATTTCAATACAATATTACAGAACACGTAATCTGGTTGTTTGATTTTACTTGTTATGGATAGTGTATTCCTATGGTGTAATAGAACATTTTCAAGTTTCTGTGTCATAGAGTAGTTCTTTGCTTCATCATCAGCATTGTTTTGTATAAGACTTTTGAGTGGTTGTCGTCTTCGAAGGATAAAGCCACACGAATTTTGAAAACTGTCAATTACCGAGAGAGTATACTGATATTGCTTTTTTGTATTTACCAATTGACCCATGTGATCAATGTGGTATGTTGTCAATGGTGCATCGCCTTTTGAAATTGGATTAGCAGACCCTCCTTCTTTTCCAGTTTTTGATCGCTAAGAATGCACGTTACACAGTTCTACCCGCAGGATTTAACTTTTACCTCCAGATCGGGAATATAGAAGTTCCGTCGAACCAACTCGCTCACTTTTCGAACACCAATATGTCCTTGATCGTGATAATTTCTCTTTGCATTACCCTAGGAACGACTAAAACTTGCACCCCTTGGTCTATCTAAAATAAAAGATTATGATTAATTACATAATCAAGATACGTACCTGACTCCAGTATTTTGAAAATCGGTTGGAGATCTTCATTCTCCTTTTGGGCCGCCTTGACTCTAGCTACCAAATCATTTTCGATAACCAAGACCACTGGATTACGACTCAAAGAGTCGACATGCAGCATACGATTTCTCGGCCAATGTTCCAGTTTGAAGTCAAACTTTTGCAATTGCAGTGCCCATCCAGCAATCCTAGACGTCAATTCTCGTTTCTCCATCGTTGCTTTAAAAGCAGCGCAGTGTGTCACGATCGTAAAATGCAGCCCCAATAGATACACGCGGAATTTCTGTAAAGCTCGCACAATCGCTAGAACTTCCAACTCATAACTACAATATAGCTCCTCGCACTCGTGTTTTTTTTACTATAGTAGAACACAGGGTGTAGTTTGGAGTCCTCGCTCGACTTCTGCAAGAGAATTGCACCAAGTCCAACTTTACACGCGTCTGTATGTAGTTCAGTCTCTGCAAACTCCGAATAAATTATTAACACTGGCCTACTGGTCAACGCCTACTTCAACTGCTCGAACGCACCTCTCAAACGAAACATCTTTGCGTAGAAGATCACTTAAGGGTTTAGCTTTTAGCGCGTAATTCTCCACGAATTGTCGAAAATATCCGGTTAGGTCGAGCAAACTTAGAATTTGTTTCACTGTTTTCGGTTCGGAAAACTTAGTGATTGATAAAGTTTTCCTCATCGATGGTTTCACGCGACCTCGCTCAATTTCATATCCCAGATATTCTATGTTTTTACGTTAAAATTGACACTTATTCCATTTTATTTGTAGACCGTTCCCTTCCGCAACAGCAAATGTCTCTTTCAATCGCAATAAAGCCTCCAGCTCATCCTTAGCCGGTATAACTAGATCAACCATATAGACGCCAACGATTTTTCGTCGCACCAAATCTTTAAGCACGTCATTTATGAATCTCTGGAATGCCTTGGGTGAGTTACACAAACCGAATGGTACTTTTAAAAACTCATAGTGACCGAAAGGAGTCACAAAAGCGGTGTATTTAATTGAATTAACTGTGACAGACTAACGGCGCCGTACAAGATCTGTTTGTTTGATTACCTATCCTGTATCACATCTATACAGTACTGTATGATTGCACTTTCCTCTAGGCTACCAGTCGCACCAATTTCTCGTAATTATATTAAAAATCTTTGTAGCATCTCTGTCGTGTTTTTTATTACGCTCTGCCATTTTTTTATGGGTAACAGCTCTATTCGTCTTAATTCCAAATTCCTTTTGTAGAAAATCCTTCAAACTATTCCACGAATTGAGTCTGGTTTCGGCTCGTATCAAAATGTATTCGCCTTGCATCTCCTTCTAATAATCTTCTCGCATAAAAAAATTGATCATGTTCCTTCCGACCAGAAATTTTAGCAGTTTCCTCAAAATCGCGGACCCATTTTTCAATTGGAAAATAATTGTCCTCACCGTTGAATGTACACACGGAATTTTTTACGTCATCGAATGAATATCGTGGACCGTTATCGTGAACGACATGTGTATTCGTTTGGATGGAGCCATGGTCAAACGCTTCACCGTTAACAGCTAAACTGCTACCTAACGCGCGATTACTTGTTTTCGCGTTCAAAAAGTTCAAGTTCCTTTTCTTTTAATAGAAGCTCTTTTTGCTTTAATTCAAGATCCTTTTCATTCAACGTGGCTTTGTTAACGTGCTCCTCCATGGTCGAACTTTGCTCCGAGAACGGCTCCTACGGCTCGATTTCTTTAAATATTTCTTGAACGTTTAAAAATATTTAATGTTTGCCTACAATTTTTGTTTATGCAAAAACACATCGACCTTGAAAACGCGTGCACAATGGTACGATTTATTTCAGCCGTTAATTGTTTATGTTGTGACGTGAATAATTTTTGTTTTTAATTGTGCTCTCGTTTCTCTGTTCACTTTTTCACTCACTCTTTCACCGTTTTATTTTACTTAAGATTTTGTTCTTAGATATTCACTCACATAATCTAATCGCACCGATTTGTTCGCCTATTTCCAAAATCACTATTTGCTCAGAACCCAAGAAACTCGTCAACTTGGATCCCGGTTGAGCCTCCAAGTAGAATTTTATTTATTATCGGAATGGAAATAATCGGGACAAATCGATTTTACTGATTGAAAACAAAATCTCGAATGATATCTCGTATATTTAAATTAATTATATTTGCAATTTATTCAAAGAATGCGACTATTGCTGTGGTGAAAAGTTAGTGCTTTCCACTTATATATATATTGTTTTCTAACAATAATTGTTTTGACTTATATCTCGTTTTATGTAATTCACGTCATTCTATCGACAAATTTGAAATAATTTTTCCATAATATCTAATAAGGCCTAAATATGACCGTAATTCGCACTGATTTTTGAATTGGTGCCTTAACAATAGCATCGACTTTTTTAGGATTTGGCTGAATACTATTATCCGAAATAATTTGGCCTAAATAATTGACCGATGATGTTAAAAATTTTGACTTTTCCACATTAATTTTCACTTGAAATTCATTTAACCTACTTAGTACTTTAACCAGGTTTCTTAATTGTTGATATGCATTTGACAAATCTATTACACAAAAATACGTAGATCTGGAAAAGTTTGTAAAAATATCGTCTATTCTGGGAATTGAGTAATGCTCAGCCGAGTTGACAAATTTCTTGATTGTAACTTTGATATCAACACAAATACGAATTGATTGATTTAGTTTTACTGCTACATATTACTATTTGGAGTTTCCCTCATTTAGAATATTTTGCGGGATCTAAAATATTTTTATTTACTAATCTTTCAAGTTCGTTCTCCATGTCTAACTTTATTTTAAATGGCACGGTGGAAAACAGGTTTTGCATCGCCTTCTAATAAAACGTCCACTACATAATTGTATTTGATTTAATATTTGGAAACTGATCTAGCAATTTTGGATGGCTGAGTTAATAAAAAAAATATCCGACTTAAGTGATCTACCCACTGAAAAACGATGAAAAGAAAAATCGGATTAATTTTTTCGATATAATTTTAAAATTATTGCTTTATGGTCGTTAAAATCTTTTAGTTCTTGACCGAATATACCAGACAATTCTATTTTCAATTTACAAAATTGAAAAAAACGTGAAATTGGCTGAGAAAATGAAAATTAAATTTTTTCGGTTTTAAATAATTTTTTCGGACGAGAAAAATTAAATTCTCATTTTCTTAGCTAATTAAAAAATTGAATTTTGTAAATTGAAAATAATATTGTCTGGTACATTCGGTCAAGAACCAGAAGATTTTAATGAAAATAAAGCAACAATTTAGAATTATATCGAAAAAACTAAATCCAATTTTTTTTTTTTTCGTTTTTCAGTGGGTAAAGCGCTTTATACTGACAAATGCTTTTTGATGACGAAGCAAAGTATTGTTTCCAGCCTGGTTTCAAAATGTCCAACCATGAACCACCACCAAGGAGTGGTGTGAAATTTTTCCAGGCATCTATGACTATCAATTTCAATTTAAATGTTTCAGTATTAAATTCCACGTTTTCTTCTATCTCTCTCGGTTTCCAATTTACACATAACATTAATTTATCCCCGAAGTAAATTTGTTTCAAATTTTAAATTTCGCTCACCCTAAATAATATTTAACAGTATTCAATTTAACAGTGTGAACTAGATGATTTTTTGGTGTTTTGTTAATAAATTTCTGAAACGGTTTTGCTCTATTTCCGATATGCTTAAATTGAAGAAATACTTGTAACAAACCTCCCCGTTTTAAACTCTCCAGGTAACACATCTCAATATATTTGGTAAAATCATATTAAATCATGATTTTTGTTAATTAAAATCACGAACCATATCTCGCGAATACCGTACCATTAACACGCACATTACCATAAATTTTCTCCGCCTGGCGATAACATAACTAAAAAAGCTTTTTACACGAAACGAAAAAACTTTCGCATAAATTCTAAATCATCTCTTATCATTATTATTATTATTCACACACACACACTTAATACTCGTATATAAAGAAAACTTTTCACAGGCGACGACGATGAAAATCTCATAAAATCTCATTTAGTCTCGTGTTACTCATTCATTGTTCGCAAAGCAAAAAAAAAAAAAAAGGAAAATTAAAATTCTCACTCTGTATACTCGAGAAAACACACAGTTCTAGCAACTCGAAAGAATTATGAGCTTTTTCGAGATTATGTTGTACACTTTGGGTGTAAGAACAAAATCATTTTGTAATGGAGCACATCTATTAGTAACGAAAGTAGAAACTATCTAACCAAAATAAAATGTAAATGTGGGACGAGATTTTTCGAGTTATGTACCTCTTTACTGGATTTAAAAGCACGAATAAACACAAATGAGAAAAAACTTTAAAATTTATGATCTGACTCGAATTTATGTTCTATGCTTGTATACCTGTTCTCTATCTAATTTAATTTGCATCTCAATTAGAATTACATACTAGAAACTATTAATCACTCGATTCGCCCTAGCTAGCAGCAAATCGGATTACAAAATACCAAGTCGATCGAAATATCTTTCACCTTTTTTGTGTAAGTGTCTTTTTTTTTTTTTTGTTGCCTCCATATAGAGAGAGGACAAAAAAAATCCTATTAACTTTAAGGACCTGTTTATTACTATCATATATCCTTCCGAACTGTTATATAAATTTAATAACAGTATTAAAAAAAAAGTGCTTTCTATAGATATACATATATCCAACCATTTTTCAATTTACCGATCCTTAAAAACTACTTACTCGTCTATACAAACTTTTATAGGGTTAAAGAGGATAACGAAACTACACAAAAATGTTTATCCAAATACTTTTTTAAGCTTTTACTTTAGATTTTTATTTATTTTGCTTACTCCTGCTGAAATATCAAAAAAATAACAAAATCGACAGAAAAGCTCTTTTTCATTCATCCTATTTCACAAACATTTTGAATCCTTAACTAAATATTTGTAAGATATAGGACACAGAAAGTCTAAAGTAATTTAATTTTTCGTTTTTAATGGATCCTTTAAGAAATTTTGTACTGGAAAAAAGGATAAAAGGATGAAATTTAAAAAGCAAAATTTATATTTAGGATTAACTTGGAGTCAATGTCGTATATATGGTATATTGTATACGAATTTATTGGGCAAAGATTTAGTTTTGTTTTGATATCCTCCGGTATGTCTGAATAACGAAAGAATTTTATTTTATTTTTTGGAAAGATTTTTTTACCCTTCATCCCCCACATTTGTTCCCATTTTATAGAACGGCCGATATTGAATCAAATCGGCGGACAAGTTTTGGTTCTTTACTTTGTAAATTTGTATCCCATCTACAACTGAAGATACAAAAGGAAGGAAAGTTCTTGGCACTAATACCTTCCCAATTTTATGTTATATGTAGTCGCAGATTTCTGATGAATTTTTGGGGTTGGGTATGGTACAATTCATGACAGCATAAAATAATATTTTTGTCGACCAGATCGTTACTTATCTGGTCAAGGAAGCTCAATGAGTTAAGTACAATCAGAGAGAAGAGCTTAATGTTTAATTTAAGAAACGAAGAAGTATATTGACTCTAGAAATTACCTCCAAAATCAAAATTAAAATAATTAATTGCTTATGGCTATTCTGCTTAAAATCTGGACTACGAAATAATTTAAATTAGATCTGGAACTCATTAAATAATAACAGTTTTAAGTTGTCCATACTAAATTTAATTAAATAATTTGAGTATCCACATAACATAATTTTAATTTTAAACGCACAATCTGCTAAACAAAATTTCCGCTAGAAAAAGATATATAAATTTAAATTCAGAATCATTTTAATTTAGAAATCTGAAACATTATTAACCTTGCGCCAACCAATAATGTTATGAACAAACTATTTGAATCCAAGATCTTTGGACGATTGAATAAGTAAATTGATTCTAAATTTTAAATCCCAAATTTCAAATTCTAAACTCCAAGTTCTAAATTTAAAATTCCAATTTTCAAATTTCAAATTCCAATTTCTAAATTTTAAATTCCAAATTTAAAATTTAAAATCCCACATTCCAAATTTCAAATTTTAAACTTCAAATTTCGAACTTCAAATTCTAAACTCCAAATTTCAAACTTCAAATTCTAAACTCCAAATTTCAAATTTCAAACATAAATTTCACATTACAAATTTCCAATTCCAAATTTAAAATCCCAAATTCCAAACTTCAAACTCCAAATCTCAAATTCCCAATTCGTAATTTTAAATTTCAAATTCTAAACTCCAAATTCCAAATTTCAAATTCCAATTTCCAAATTTCAAATCCCAAACTTTAAATTTCAAATTCCAATTTCTAAATTTTAAATTCCAAATTTAAAATTTAAAATCCCACATTCCAAATTTCAAATTTTAAACTTCAAACTTCAAATTCTAAACTCCAAATTCCAAACTTCAAATTCTAAACTCCAAACTTCAAATTTCAAACTAAAATTTCACATTACAAATTTCCAATTCCAAATTTAAAATCCCAAATTCCAAACTTCAAACTCCAAATTTCAAATTCCCAATTCCAAATTTTAAATTTCAAATTCTAAACTCCAAATTCCAAATTTCAAATTCCAATTTTCAAATTTTAAATCCCAAGCTCTAAATTTCAAATCCCAAACTCTAAATTTCAAATTTAAAATTTAAAATCCCACATTCCAAATTTCAAATTTTAAACTTTAAATTTCAAATTTCAAATTCTAAATTCCAAACTTCAAATTCTAAACTCCAAACTTCAAATTTCAAACTTAAATTCCACATTACAAATTTCCAATTCCAAATTTAAAATCCCAAATTCCAAACTTCAAACTCCAAATCTCCAATTACCAATTCCAAATTTTAAATTTCAAATTCTAAACTCCAAATTCCAAATTTCAAATTCCAATTTTCAAATTTTAAATCCCAAGCTCTAAATTTCAAATATTAAACTTCAAATTTCAAACTTCAAATTCTAAACTCCAAATTCCAAACTTCAAATTCTAAACTCCAAACTTCAAATTTAAAAAACTTTAATTCCACATTACAAATTTCCAATTCCAAATTTAAAATCCCAAATTCCAAACTTCAAACTCCAAATCTCAAATTCCCAATTCCAAATTTTAAATTTCAAATTCTAAACTCCAAATTCCAAATTTCAAATTCCAATTTCTAAATTTTAAATTCCAAATTTAAAATTTAAAATCCCACATTCCAAATTTCAAATTTTAAACTCCAAATTCCAAATTTCAAATTCCAATTTTCAAATTTTAAATCCCAAACTCTAAATTTCAAATATTAAACTTCAAATTTCAAACTTCAAATTCTAAACTCCAAATTCCAAACTTCAAATTCTAAACTCCAAACTTCAAATTTAAAAAACTTTAATTCCACATTACAAATTTCCAATTCCAAATTTAAAATCCCAAATTCCAAACTTCAAACTCCAAATCTCAAATTCCCAATTCCAAATTTTAAATTTCAAATTCTAAACTCCAAATTCCAAATTTCAAATTCCAATTTCTAAATTTTAAATTCCAAATTTAAAATTTAAAATCCCACATTCCAAATTTCAAATTTTAAACTTCAAATTTCAAACTTCAAATTCTAAACTCCAAATTCCAAACTTCAAATTCTAAACTCCAAACTTCAAATTTCAAACTTAAATTCCACATTCCAAATTTCCAATTCCAAATTTAAAATCAAAATTCCAAACTTCAAACTCCAAATCTCAAATTCCCAGTTCCAAATTTTAAATTTCAAATTCTAAACTCCAAATTCCAAATTTCAAATTCCAATTTTCAAATTTCAATTCCCAAACTCTAAATTTCAAATTTCAAATTCCAATTTCTAAATTTCCAATTCCAAATTTAAAATTTAAAATCCCACATTCCAAATTTCAAATTTTAAACTCCAAATCCAAACTTCAAATTCTAAACTCCAAACTTCAAATTTCAAACTTAAATTCCACATTATAAATTTCCAATTCCAAATTTAAAATCAAAATTCCAAACTTCAAACTCCAAATCGCAAATTCCCAATTCCACATTTCAAATTTCAAATTCTAAACTCCAAATTCCAAATTTCAAATTCCAATTTTCAAATTTCAAATCCCAAAGTCTAAATTTCAAATTCCAATTTCTAAATTTTAAATTCCAAATTTAAAATTTAAAATCCCACATTCCAAATTTCAAATTTTAAACTTCAAATTTCAAACTTCAAATTCTAAACTCCAAATTCCAAACTTCAAATTCTAAACTCCAAACTTCAAATTTAAAAAACTTTAATTCCACATTACAAATTTCCAATTCCAAATTTAAAATCCCAAATTCCAAACTTCAAACTCCAAATCTCAAATTCCCAATTCCAAATTTTAAATTTCAAATTCTAAACTCCAAATTCCAAATTTCAAATTCCAATTTCTAAATTTTAAATTCCAAATTTAAAATTTAAAATCCCACATTCCAAATTTCAAATTTTAAACTCCAAATTCCAAATTTCAAATTCCAATTTTCAAATTTTAAATCCCAAACTCTAAATTTCAAATATTAAACTTCAAATTTCAAACTTCAAATTCTAAACTCCAAATTCCAAACTTCAAATTCTAAACTCCAAACTTCAAATTTAAAAAACTTTAATTCCACATTACAAATTTCCAATTCCAAATTTAAAATCCCAAATTCCAAACTTCAAACTCCAAATCTCAAATTCCCAATTCCAAATTTTAAATTTCAAATTCTAAACTCCAAATTCCAAATTTCAAATTCCAATTTCTAAATTTTAAATTCCAAATTTAAAATTTAAAATCCCACATTCCAAATTTCAAATTTTAAACTTCAAATTTCAAACTTCAAATTCTAAACTCCAAATTCCAAACTTCAAATTCTAAACTCCAAACTTCAAATTTCAAACTTAAATTCCACATTCCAAATTTCCAATTCCAAATTTAAAATCAAAATTCCAAACTTCAAACTCCAAATCTCAAATTCCCAGTTCCAAATTTTAAATTTCAAATTCTAAACTCCAAATTCCAAATTTCAAATTCCAATTTTCAAATTTCAATTCCCAAACTCTAAATTTCAAATTTCAAATTCCAATTTCTAAATTTCCAATTCCAAATTTAAAATTTAAAATCCCACATTCCAAATTTCAAATTTTAAACTCCAAATCCAAACTTCAAATTCTAAACTCCAAACTTCAAATTTCAAACTTAAATTCCACATTATAAATTTCCAATTCCAAATTTAAAATCAAAATTCCAAACTTCAAACTCCAAATCGCAAATTCCCAATTCCACGTTTTAAATTTCAAATTCTAAACTCCAAATTCCAAATTTCAAATTCCAATTTTCAAATTTCAAATCCCAAAGTCTAAATTTCAAATTCCAATTTCTAAATTTTAAATTCCAAATTTAAAATTTAAAATCCCACATTCCAAATTTCAAATTTTAAACTTCAAATTTCAAACTTCAAATTCTAAACTCCAAATTCCAAACTTCAAATTCTAAACTCCAAACTTCAAATTTCAAACTTAAATTCCACTTTACAAATTTCCAATTTAAAATTTAAAATCCCAAATTCGAAACTTCAAATTCCAAATTCCAAATTTTAAATTTAAAATTCCAAATCCCAAACTCCAAATTTCAAATTCCAACTTCCAAATTTTGAATTTCATATTCTAAATCCCAAACTTCAAATTTCAAATCTCAAATTACAAATTACAAACTTCTAACTCTAAATTCTAAATTCCATTTTTCATATTCTAAATCTTAAACTTCAAATTTCAAGTTCCAAACTTATAACCTGAAACGTTTTCATTGAGCCCGTAACACCGATACAGGCTATACGCTGAACCTTATTCAAAAAAGTTTTGCGCTGCCTTCGACTAAATTTTACGCAACCATACTACCGATGCGTAGGTCACCAAAGGCTTATTGATTGTTAGAAATGAGCAGGAAATCATTTTTGGTTTTAGTCCCCAAGTACGCCCACAGGGTCTCTGACAGGCACAGAAACCCTTGGTGGCTCTATTTCGAACTTTCAGTAAATGTTGCTTCCAGTACAGTTTTTGATCTAGGATTATTATTATTATTATTATTACTTGAGGGCCATGTGGGGGCTCAAGCCACCCCGCACTGCGACCTAAAAGATCTTTTGTGCATAAGCCCTACTTAATTATCCGTCCAGTCAATATTCAGGCTCTTAATGAACCTGATAATACTGCCTAACGGTACGTGATACATACTATCTGGGCTCATTGCTCTTCCTCCTAGATGTTTTAATTATCTGTCCAGCCAATATTCAGGCTCTTAGTGAACCTGATAATACTGCCGACCGGTACGTGATACATACTATCTGGGCTCATTGCTCTCCCTCCTAGATGTCTACTGTAGGAAATACTTCTACACGCGTTACATACTATCTGGGCTCATTACTCTCCCTCCTAGATGTAATAACATTTACTTCTGCTAGAAGAGCGGTAGCATTGGGACTCAAGGACTTCGAGAGGGCAGACCCACTCCCGTATATTCCTATCCGTGCCTCGTCTACCGTTTTGATTTTACTCTTGCGAGTTGCTGGGACATACTATCTGGGCTCATTGCTCTCCCTCCTAGATGTTTACTGTTGGAAGTACTTCTACACGTGATACATACTATCTGGGCTCATTGCTCTCCCTCCTAGATGTCTACTGTAGGAAATACTTCTACACGCGTTACATACCATCTGGGCTCATTGCTCTCCCTCCTAGATGTAATAACATTTACTTCTGCTAGAAAAGCGGTAGCATTGGGACTCAAGGACTTTGAGAGGGCAGACCCACTCCCGTATATTCCTATCCGTGCCTCGTCTACCGTTTTGATTTGACTCTTGCGAGTTGCTGGGAATAAAAAAGTCGCCTGTAGGTCACCCAGGTTTACTACAGGAAGGCTAAATAAAACTGGAGGGTGCCTGGTATCCAGAGTCCGCATATATAGACTGATTAACCTATCAGCCATTCATCCATCGGCATATGCTGTTCCACCTTAGATTAGGGATTTTTTGTCAAGGTTCTCTCCTTTAGCGCCGTACTTTAGCCTGTCACAAAAGTCTATATTCAGCCTAATGGTTACAGTTACCGGTGGTTGCCACGAGGAGGCAGTACGTACACTTGCGCCTACTGGAAGGTTACGGAGCCCCTTCCAATAGACGCCAAACCACCTTTTGATCTAGGATAATCTCTAGATATTTAACCTCTTTGGAAGACAGTACTTCGGCCCTGATGGTTACTAATTCGCCACCTAGTCTGGCTGTAATCTCACGATAGGAGGTATTATCAAACGTCCCCTGAATGTTTACAAAAGCACAAAGGGAAATTTCTTTATGTGCCACCGCTTTTTCAATCCTTCTAACTAGACCGCTAAGGGCAATCAAAATGGATTTACCAGTTTGATACACAAATTGGCCCCGATGCAGCGGATTTTGTCCAAGGATCTCACTTCTTATTTGATAGTCCAGGATTTTTCCGTCGTCTTCAATAGAAATGATGTGAGGCTACTTGGCCGATATGTCTTGGGCTGGGTATCCAAACGGCTTCCTCGCTCTGGTGTAAAGACCACATTAACTTTCATTCATAGTTTCGGAATATAGTTAAAAGCATAACTTGCGCGAAACATCTGAATCAAGCTAGGGAGTATTTCATCAATACCTTTTTGAAGTAAACCTGGAAAGATACCATCCCATCCAGCGGATTTGAAAGGTTTCAAAGATCCAATAGCCCATCTCACCTTGCTGGGTGCGAAAATTTTCCCAGAGAGACTCCAGATCCTACTAAGAGGCGCATAGGCCACCTCATTTGAAGGGTCATGCGGGTCCTATTTGGCTCCTACCACTACTGAAACCGGAAAGTGGGTATCTAATAGTACCTCTAAGGCTTCCTCCCGGTTTTCAGTGAACCTACCATTTTGCTTCCGAAGAAGTCCTAAACCACTTGAATTATCCCTAATTATCCAAATTCCTCCAGGTAGCTCTGTTGGATCTTCTTAATTCGAGATCATATTCCGTCAAAGCCATCTTATATTCGCCCCATTTACAGGTGCGTTTAGCCTCATTGAATAACCTTTCTTAATTTTTTCCTCAGCTTACCCAGCGTCCCCGTTCCACCAACGGATCCTCTTTGTGGACTCTCTTTGCTGAACCGGGCAGCTGTTCTCCTAAGCCAAGTATTATAATTATGTAGCTGGTTTGAACAGAACTCCACACATCCTGGAGACTTTATTTTACCCGCAACCGAGGGCATTTCTGATTCTAGTGAAACTCTAAGAATCACAGTCGGTCAGTTTTGGAATTCTGATTTCCTGCCGCTGCATGGTTTCGGCCGCCAAATCGAATCTGATGTGCAAGTGATCCGATAAAGAGACCTCTTCAGGCACATACCAGTTTTTAACCAAGCGCCTAAAATGCAGATTAATAAGTATCAAATCTAGGACCTCTTGACTAATCCATTTATAAAATTAGGTTTCCTTCCCCTATTGACAATGTCTACATTATTTGAGATCAGAAATTCAAAAAGGTACTCACCTCTCTTATTGATGTCTGTGCTGCCCCACACCGTGTGGTGCGCGTTTGCATCGCATCCGATCAGGTAGACCAGTCCATTGCGCATAAGCCGCCAAACTTCGAGTGGAGGTGTCAACTCTGAGTCTCCAGAAAAATAGGCGGTGGCCATTACATCTTCCTGTTTGCCTCTTTCCCCCATAGCTTCGACCATCACTGCAACCAAGTTCCTGGAGATGAACTCAGAAATGGGAATAAAATTAATTTGCGAGCTGGCAAGAATGGCCGCTCTTGGACTCTCAGTTCCGTTATGATTAATCAATTTACCTACTTGATTTGGTATACCTTTAATTTGCTTACCTCTCACCCATGGCTCCTTGATTATGGCTATGCCAATGTTATTGCAGATAAACCTGCGACAAAGGACGTCCGAAGATGATCTGCAGGCAGGCGATACATGCCTTCATTTTTTCGACGGCCTCTTCAGAATGTCCGGATCAGCTTCCTTTTTTAGCACCGCGCCTTCACCCTTTAAATCAGTTTTACTGGCAGATGGCCGACCGATGTCCTCCATCTCCATACTGATGTCCCCGATGTCAAAGCCTCCAGGCCTTCTCCCTTTCCCGCCTCCTCCTCACCTATCTTCCGGATAGGGCCGCCATCCCAGTGGTTTTGGTCGCCTCTCCAATAGACGCCAAACCATTAGGGTTACATTTTTATAAAGTGGAGAGGGAAGGCGTTCCGAAATTTTTCGCTCGAGAAACTTAACTGGATATGATGTGATATCGTTGTCAATCATTACCGTATCCAAGGAAGCTTCTGCATTAGATTCAAAATTGCTTGTTTACTTCAGCAAGCGTTTAATTTTTGGGGGCCAATATTACTCTTTCACATAACCAATTCTCAGAGCGCATGTTTCTTGACAATTTTCAAAATGAGTTTCTTCTCTGGATTGACAACAATGCAAAAGTCGATCGTGAAATGGGTTTTACCATCAGCGTCTGTATCGAATTCTCCGTGGCCTATTTATAGTAATTTGGCCGCAAATGCACTCGATTTCGTGGTAGTTTCACTAAGTTGGAAGTCGCTCCCAACAGACTTTAATCCAGAGCCTCATATATATGTTTTGGCGACATTGCCATACTAACAGCTTACTCCGTCGCACCTCGGCTGTTTTTTTTCTTCTGATAATACACATTGGTGTTTCTTCGCTTACCAAATTGAGTGATCGGTTTTAAGACCACAGCTGTGCGCCCATCGTTAAGTGCATGGCATCAAGAAAATCACTTCAGTTTCCCTGGCCCATCTAAGAAAAACAGTGCGCCTCCTTCATCAACCTGCTGCACAACTCTGTCGAACACTTGCCGTTTCAGTGAAAATAGCGCTGCGGCGTCATAATCTGGTATCATTGTATTCGCTTAATTATTTGCTGGCGATAGAAATCACTTTGCCTTCAATCATAATCAAGCAGTTAAATAAACTGCATAAGCAGTTCAATATGTTAAGTTAGCGGCCGCATTTTCCAAATAATCAAATGGCAAAGACATTTCTAATTGGGCTGATACACTTTTTGACACAGTTCTTGCAACATTTACGCGAAATATGCTCCTCATACTGGGAAATTTTAAAATATATCAGCAAATAGAAAATTTGTAGTGAATTTGCCTTTTAAAGACGATCCAACGGCAAATTTAGCTCAAAAAAATCGTTTGTGTATATTTTTGGATCGAGCCTATCAGTATCACAAGCATTTAACTCCTCTCCATTTACCTGCCTTGTAATTTATCCCGATTTTTTTCGTTGTGTACGGGTAATTTAAGGTCGGCCACAACAAAATGTCGTTACAAATTATTTATGAAAAATAACCCAATAAAATATAGTGACATCATTATGTTTGTAATTCACCAGAAATGTACACAACTCTTAACGACACACATCGTTTTGATGCATAACAACAACATTTTGTGTCTAAATTTATATCGCAACACGTCATTCTGGTAAAACCACGATCAATTTTTTTTTTTTTTTTTTTGTATAAATCAGCACGCCCAAATTATATGAAAGTCAGTCGCAATGGAAAAGTTTCAACAACCAAATCGTCCGCTTATCGAAAAATTACGCGCGCTCTATAATTCAGAAAAGTTTTCCGATTTTCAATTTAAAATCGGTGAAAATGTTGTGTTCGCACATCGATTAATATTGATGCTGAGTAGCCCGGTGTTTGAGGCTCGGTTCAATGATAAAACGGTTGATACAAGTGATTCATTGGTGGTGGAGAATGTGAAACATGAAGTGTTTTTGGAATTTATTCAATTTTTCTACAGTGAAACGTGCACAATAAATAGTGAAAATGCATTCGAATTGTTAAGTTTGGCACGTGAATACAAAAACTATAAACTTGAAGAATCGCTGGTTAATTTTTTAGTGAACATCCCGCGGTCTGATGACCCACAGAAGCTTTCGTTATTTCAAACATGCATTGAAGCTAATTACGCATTTTTGGCGAACCGATTCAAATTGGATATTTGTGGAGAGTTGGCGAAATTTTTGTCATACCAAGGCGAATTCTGTGCAATAAAGCGGGACACACTTAAATTGTTACTGCAGGTGGATCACATTGATCGGACGGCCAACGAATTTCTAATTTTCGAAATGCTTATGCAGTGGATCAAGCACAATAATGATTTGAGTTCAATCGATTTACTGAAGCTGATACGATTTACAACAATGCGCATGGATGAGTTTACCAAGTGTATTGTGATGCAAGGGCAAATTATGAATGATCGGGAGATTGGAAATATTGTCAAGTGTATTGTAACACCGGAAGAGCCGTGTCAAGAATTTAATAAAATAGCGCGCATTGTATTGGATAAATTGGAAATGGAGTGGTGTAAAATACCGGCGAATCGAATGCATGAAATTAAATTTACAACAACGGCGAACTTATTAATACGCGGATTGTGGATCACTAAAACTTCGAGCCGACAACGTTGTGTTGTCACATTTAAAAATAACGCGGGTGGTATTATGCGCGAATCTGTAATCATCTCATTTCTTGATCATGATTTATTTATGCCGGTGCTATTTCGTGAACCAATCGCAACGATTCCAAATGTTGAGTACACAATTAGTGTGATGTATAATACCGAGAATCAAGACTACATAGCGATTAAGAGTAATACAGTAATGCCAGCGCAACATGGTGATTTTATAAACATTTCGACTACGTTCGATTGTTTGTATTATGTTGATTTTGCTCTGCGAGCTGATGAGATAGCGTAATAAATTTGTTGTTGTTGTCATCAAAATGAATCGTTTTATTTTATATTGGTGGTGAAGCCCCGGCTGTATTTGTTCGATTTATCAGTTTGGGTAAATTACCAGCTGTAAATTATTGCGATTTCTATTTTTGTTAGTTTAGGTGTGGTAAAGTCATTCATAATAAAATTGTGTTCGTCTGAAGATATTATTTTGCCGATAGCAGACTTGGTCAAATAAACTCATTTTGTGGCTTGTCAATTTTTTTTTTTTGCTTTACCGTTTTTTTTTGGGTTACTAAACGTCAGAATACCGGCGATCTTCAACATGTTTTGTAAATTTATCTACTCCCAATCTCGAGTGATTTTGTCTTGTAATCGAAAATCTGCAATTGTGCTCCGATATCAATGATTGATGTCTCTATCAATAGGTGTTGAGACCTGTAATAGCGATGCCAACGGGTATTTAGATCGCTCGAATATTTCTACGCATTTTGTGGAAAATTTAATTTTATTGAAAATCAACTGAACTATAGCCCACTAATTCAGAGCTTTAAAAATCGAAAATCTGCAATTGTGCTCCGATTTCGATGATTGATACCTCTATCAATAGGTGTTGAGACCTGTAAATGTGATGCCAACGGGTATTTAGCTCGCTCGAATATTTCTACGCATTTTGTGGAAAATTTAATTTTATTGAAAATCAACTGAACTATAGCCCACAAATTCAGGGCTTTCAAAATCGAAAATCTGCAATTGTGGTCCGATTTCGATGATTGATACCTCTATCAATAGGTGTTGAGACCTGTAATTGTGATGCCAACGGGTATTTAGATCGCTCGAATATTTCTACACATTTTGTGGAAAATTTAATTTTATTGAAAATAAACTGAACTATAGCCCACAAATTCAGGGCTTTAAAAATCGAAAATCTGCAATTGTGCTCCGATTTCGATGATTGATACCTCTATCAATAGGTGTTGAGACCTGTAGTTGTGATGCCAACGGGTATTTAAATCGCTCGAATATTTCTACGCATTTTGTGGAAAATTTAATTTTATTGAAAATCAACTGAACTATAGCCCACTAACTCAGAGCTTTAAAAATCGAAAATCTGCAATTGTGCTCTGATTTCGATGATTGATACCTCTATCAATAGGTGTTGAGACCTGTAATTGTGATGCCAACGAGTATTTAGATCGTTCGAATATTTCTACACATTTTGTGGAAAATTTAATTTTATTGAAAATCAACTGAACTATAGCCCATTAATTCAGAGCTTTAAAAATCGAAAATCTGCAATTGTGCTCCGATTTCGATGATTGATACCTCTATCAATAGATGTTGAGACCTGTAATTGTGATGCCAACGGGTATTTAGATCGCTCGAATATTTCTACGCATTTTGTGGAAAATTTAATTTTATTGAAAATCAACTGAACTATAGCCCACTAATTCAGAGCTTTAAAAATCGAAAATCTGCAATTGTGCTCCGATTTCGATGATTGATACCTCTATCAATAGGTGTTGAGACCTGTAATTGTGAGGCCAACGGGTATTTAGATCGCTCGAATATTTCTACGCATTTTGTGGAAAATTTAATTTTATTGAAAATCAACTGAACTATAGCCCACTAATTCAGAGCTTTAAAAATCGAAAATCTGCAATTGTGCTCCGATTTCGATGATTGATACCTCTATCAATAGGTGTTGAGACCTGTAATTGTGAGGCCAACGGGTATTTAGATCGCTCGAATATTTCTACGCATTTTGTGGAAAATTTAATTTTATTGAAAATCAACTGAACTATAGCCCACTAATTCAGAGCTTTAAAAATCGAAAATCTGCAATTGTGCTCCGATTTCGATGATTGATACCTCTATCAATAGGTGTTGAGACCTGTAATTGTGATGCCAACGGGTATTTAGATCGCTCGAATATTTCTACACATTTTGTGGAAAATTTAATTTTATTGAAAATAAACTGAACTATAGCCCACAAATTCAGGGCTTTAAAAATCGAAAATCTGCAATTGTGCTCCGATTTCGATGATTGATACCTCTATCAATAGGTGTTGAGACCTGTAGTTGTGATGCCAACGGGTATTTAGATCGTTCGAATATTTCTACACATTTTGTGGAAAATTTAATTTTATTGAAAATCAACTGAACTATAGCCCATTAATTCAGAGCTTTAAAAATCGAAAATCTGCAATTGTGCTCCGATTTCGATGATTGATACCTCTATCAATAGATGTTGAGACCTGTAATTGTGATGCCAACGGGTATTTAGATCGCTCGAATATTTCTACGCATTTTGTGGAAAATTTAATTTTATTGAAAATCAACTGAACTATAGCCCACTAATTCAGAGCTTTAAAAATCGAAAATCTGCAATTGTGCGCCGATTTCGATGATTGATACCTCTATCAATAGGTGTTGAGACCTGTAATTGTGATGCCAACGGGTATTTAGATCGCTCGAATATTTCTACACATTTTGTGGAAAATTTAATTTTATTGAAAATCAACTGAACTATAGCCCACTAATTCAGAGCTTTAAAAATCGAAAATCTGCAATTGTGCTCCGATTTCGATGATTGATACCTCTATCAATAGGTGTTGAGACCTGTAATTGTGATGCCAACGGGTATTTAGATCGCTCCAATATTTCTACGCATTTTGTGGAAAATTTAATTTTATTGAAAATCAACTGAACTATAGCCCACTAATTCAGAGCTTTAAAAATCGAAAATCTGCAATTGTGCTCCGATTTCGATGATTGATACCTCTATCAATAGGTGTTGAGACTTGTAATTGTGATGCTAACGGGTATTTAGATCGCTCGAATATTTCTACACATTTTGTGGAAAATTTAATTTTATTGAAAATCAACTGAACTATAGCCCACAAATTCAGAGCTTTAAAAATCGAAAATCTGCAATTGTGCGCCGATTTCGATGATTGATACCTCTATCAATAGGTGTTGAGACCTGTAATTGTGATGCCAACGGGTATTTAGATCGCTCGAATATTTCTACACATTTTGTGGAAAATTTAATTTTATTGAAAATCAACTGAACTATAGCCCACTAATTCAGAGCTTTAAAAATCGAAAATCTGTAATTGTGCTCCGATTTCGATGATTGATACCTCTATCAATAGGTGTTGAGACCTGTAATTGTGATGCCAACGGGTATTTAGATCGCTCGAATATTTCTACGCATTTTGTGGAAAATTTAATTTTATTGAAAATCAACTGAACTATAGCCCACTAATTCAGAGCTTTAAAAATCGAAAATCTGCAATTGTGCTCCGATTTCGATGATTGATACCTCTATCAATAGGTGTTGAGACCTGTAATTGTGATGCCAACGGGTATTTAGATCGCTCGAATATTTCTACGCATTTTGTGGAAAATTTAATTTTATTGAAAATCAACTGAACTATAGCCCACAAATTCAGGGCTTTAAAAATCGAAAATCTGCAATTGTGCTCCGATTTCGATGATTGATACCTCTATCAATAGGTGTTGAGACCTGTAATTGTGATGCCAACGGGTATTTAGATCGCTCGAATATTTCTACGCATTTTGTGGAAAATTTAATTTTATTGAAAATCAACTGAACTATAGCCCACTAATTCAGAGCTTTAAAAATCGAAAATCTGTAATTGTGCTCCGATTTCGATGATTGATACCTCTATCAATAGGTGTTGAGACCTGTAATTGTGATGCCAACGGGTATTTAGATCGCTCGAATATTTCTACACATTTTGTGGAAAATTTAATTTTATTGAAAATCAACTGAACTATAGCCCACTAATTCAGAGCTTTAAAAATCGAAAATCTGCAATTGTGCTCCGATTTCGATGATTGATACCTCTATCAATAGGTGTTGAGACCTGTAATTGTGAGGCCAACGGGTATTTAGATCGCTCGAATATTTCTACGCATTTTGCGGAAAATTTAATTTTATTGAAAATCAACTGAACTATAGCCCACTAATTCAGAGCTTTAAAAATCGAAAATCTGCAATTGTGCTCCGATTTCGATGATTGATACCTCTATCAATAGGTGTTGAGACCTGTAATTGTGAGGCCAACGGGTATTTAGATCGCTCGAATATTTCTACGCATTTTGCGGAAAATTTAATTTTATTGAAAATCAACTGAACTATAGCCCACTAATTCAGAGCTTTAAAAATCGAAAATCTGCAATTGTGCTCCGATTTCGATGATTGATACCTCTATCAATAGGTGTTGAGACCTGTAATTGTGAGGCCAACGGGTATTTAGATCGCTCGAATATTTCTACGCATTTTGCGGAAAATTTAATTTTATTGAAAATCAACTGAACTATAGCCCACTAATTCAGAGCTTTAAAAATCGAAAATCTGCAATTGTGCTCCGATTTCGATGATTGATACCTCTATCAATAGGTGTTGAGACCTGTAATTGTGATGCCAACGGGTATTTAGATCGCTCGAATATTTCTACGCATTTTGCGGAAAATTTAATTTTATTGAAAATCAACTGAACTATAGCCCACTAATTCAGAGCTTTAAAAATCGAAAATCTGCAATTGTGCTCCGATTTCGATGATTGATACCTCTATCAATAGGTGTTGAGACTTGTAATTGTGATGCTAACGGGTATTTAGATCGCTCGAATATTTCTACGCATTTTGTGGAAAATTTAATTTTATTGAAAATCAACTGAACTATAGCCCACTAATTCAGAGCTTTAAAAATCGAAAATCTGCAATTGTGCTCCGATTTCGATGATTGATACCTCTATCAATAGGTGTTGAGACCTGTAATTGTGAGGCCAACGGGTATTTAGATCGCTCGAATATTTCTACGCATTTTGCGGAAAATTTAATTTTATTGAAAATCAACTGAACTATAGCCCACTAATTCAGAGCTTTAAAAATCGAAAATCTGCAATTGTGCTCCGATTTCGATGATTGATACCTCTATCAATAGGTGTTGAGACCTGTAATTGTGAGGCCAACGGGTATTTAGATCGCTCGAATATTTCTACGCATTTTGCGGAAAATTTAATTTTATTGAAAATCAACTGAACTATAGCCCACTAATTCAGAGCTTTAAAAATCGAAAATCTGCAATTGTGCTCCGATTTCGATGATTGATACCTCTATCAATAGGTGTTGAGACCTGTAATTGTGAGGCCAACGGGTATTTAGATCGCTCGAATATTTCTACGCATTTTGCGGAAAATTTAATTTTATTGAAAATCAACTGAACTATAGCCCACTAATTCAGGGCTTTAAAAATCGAAAATCTGCAATTGTGCTCCGATTTCGATGATTGATACCTCTATCAATAGGTGTTGAGACCTGTAATTGTGATGCCAACGGGTATTTAGATCGCTCGAATATTTCTACGCATTTTGCGGAAAATTTAATTTTATTGAAAATCAACTGAACTATAGCCCACTAATTCAGAGCTTTAAAAATCGAAAATCTGCAATTGTGCTCCGATTTCGATGATTGATACCTCTATCAATAGGTGTTGAGACCTGTAATTGTGATGCCAACGGGTATTTAGATCGCTCGAATATTTCTACACATTTTGTGGAAAATTTAATTTTATTGAAAATCAACTGAACTATAGCCCACTAATTCAGAGCTTTAAAAATCGAAAATCTGTAATTGTGCTCCGATTTCGATGATTGATACCTCTATCAATAGGTGTTGAGACCTGTAATTGTGATGCCAACGGGTATTTAGATCGCTCGAATATTTCTACACATTTTGTGGAAAATTTAATTTTATTGAAAATCAACTGAACTATAGCCCACAAATTCAGAGCTTTAAAAATCGAAAATCTGCAATTGTGCTCCGATTTCGATGATTGATACCTCTATCAATAGGTGTTGAGACCTGTAATTGTGATGCCAACGGGTATTTAGATCGCTCGAATATTTCTACACATTTTGTGGAAAATTTAATTTTATTGAAAATCAACTGAACTATAGCCCACAAATTCAGAGCTTTAAAAATCGAAAATCTGCAATTGTGCTCCGATTTCGATGATTGATACCTCTATCAATAGGTGTTGAGACCTGTAATTGTGATGCCAACGGGTATTTAGATCGCTCGAATATTTCTACACATTTTGTGGAAAATTTAATTTTATTGAAAATCAACTGAACTATAGCCCACAAATTCAGAGCTTTAAAAATCGAAAATCTGCAATTGTGCGCCGATTTCGATGATTGATACCTCTATCAATAGGTGTTGAGACCTGTAATTGTGATGCCAACGGGTATTTAGATCGCTCGAATATTTCTACACATTTTGTGGAAAATTTAATTTTATTGAAAATCAACTGAACTATAGCCCACAAATTCAGAGCTTTAAAAATCGAAAATCTGCAATTGTGCTCCGATTTCGATGATTGATACCTCTATCAATAGGTGTTGAGACCTGTAATTGTGATGCCAACGGGTATTTAGATCGCTCGAATATTTCTACACATTTTGTGGAAAATTTAATTTTATTGAAAATCAACTGAACTATAGCCCACAAATTCAGAGCTTTAAAAATCGAAAATCTGCAATTGTGCTCCGATTTCGATGATTGATACCTCTATCAATAGGTGTTGAGACCTGTAATTGTGATGCCAACGGGTATTTAGATCGCTCGAATATTTCTACGCATTTTGTGGAAAATTTAATTTTATTGAAAATCAACTGAACTATAGCCCACTAATTCAGAGCTTTAAAAATCGAAAATCTGCAATTGTGCGCCGATTTCGATGATTGATACCTCTATCAATAGGTGTTGAGACCTGTAATTGTGATGCCAACGGGTATTTAGATCGCTCGAATATTTCTACACATTTTGTGGAAAATTTAATTTTATTGAAAATCAACTGAACTATAGCCCACTAATTCAGAGCTTTAAAAATCGAAAATCTGCAATTGTGCTCCGATTTCGATGATTGATACCTCTATCAATAGGTGTTGAGACCTGTAATTGTGATGCCAACGGGTATTTAGATCGCTCGAATATTTCTACACATTTTGTGGAAAATTTAATTTTATTGAAAATCAACTGAACTATAGCCCACTAATTCAGAGCTTTAAAAATCGAAAATCTGCAATTGTGCTCCGATTTCGATGATTGATACCTCTATCAATAGGTGTTGAGACCTGTAATTGTGATGCCAACGGGTATTTAGATCGCTCGAATATTTCTACACATTTTGTGGAAAATTTAATTTTATTGAAAATCAACTGAACTATAGCCCACAAATTCAGAGCTTTAAAAATCGAAAATCTGCAATTGTGCTCCGATTTCGATGATTGATACCTCTATCAATAGGTGTTGAGACCTGTAATTGTGATGCCAACGGGTATTTAGATCGCTCGAATATTTCTACACATTTTGTGGAAAATTTAATTTTATTGAAAATCAACTGAACTATAGCCCACTAATTCAGAGCTTTAAAAATCGAAAATCTGTAATTGTGCTCCGATTTCGATGATTGATACCTCTATCAATAGGTGTTGAGACCTGTAATTGTGATGCCAACGGGTATTTAGATCGCTCGAATATTTCTACACATTTTGTGGAAAATTTAATTTTATTGAAAATCAACTGAACTATAGCCCACAAATTCAGAGCTTTAAAAATCGAAAATCTGCAATTGTGCTCCGATTTCGATGATTGATACCTCTATCAATAGGTGTTGAGACCTGTAATTGTGATGCCAACGGGTATTTAGATCGCTCGAATATTTCTACACATTTTGTGGAAAATTTAATTTTATTGAAAATCAACTGAACTATAGCCCACAAATTCAGAGCTTTAAAAATCGAAAATCTGCAATTGTGCTCCGATTTCGATGATTGATACCTCTATCAATAGGTGTTGAGACCTGTAATTGTGATGCCAACGGGTATTTAGATCGCTCGAATATTTCTACACATTTTGTGGAAAATTTAATTTTATTGAAAATCAACTGAACTATAGCCCACTAATTCAGAGCTTTAAAAATCGAAAATCTGCAATTGTGCTCCGATTTCGATGATTGATACCTCTATCAATAGGTGTTGAGACCTGTAATTGTGATGCCAACGGGTATTTAGATCGCTCGAATATTTCTACGCATTTTGTGGAAAATTTAATTTTATTGCAACTGAACTATAGCCCACAAATTCAGAGCTTTAAAAATCGAAAATCTGCAATTGTGATCCGATTTCGATGATTGATTACCTCTATCAATAGGTGTTGAGACCTGTAATTGTGATGCCAACGGGTATTTAGATCGCTCGAATATTTCTACGCATTTTGTGGAAAAATTTAATTTTATTGAAAATCAACTGAACTATAGCCCACTAATTCAGAGCTTTAAAAATCGAAAAATCTGCAATTGTGATCCGATTTCGATGATTGATACCTCTATCAATAGGTGTTGAGACCTGTAAATTGTGATGCCAACGGGTATTTAGATCGCTCCAATATTTCTACGCATTTTGTGGAAAATTTAATTTTATTGAAAATCAACTGAACTATAGCCCCACTAATTCAGAGCTTTAAAAATCGAAAATCTGCAATTGTGCTCCGATTTCGATGATTGATACCTCTATCAATAGGTGTTGAGACTTGTAATTGTGATGCTAACGGGTATTTAGATCGCTCGAATATTTCTACGCATTTTGTGGAAAATTTAATTTTATTGAAAATCAACTGAACTATAGCCCACAAATTCAGAGCTTTAAAAATCGAAAATCTGCAATTGTGCTCCGATTTCGATGATTGATACCTCTATCAATAGGTGTTGAGACCTGTAATTGTGATGCCAACGGGTATTTAGATCGCTCGAATATTTCTACGCATTTTGTGGAAAATTTAATTTTATTGAAAATCAACTGAACTATAGCCCACTAATTCAGAGCTTTAAAAATCGAAAATCTGCAATTGTGCTCCGATTTCGATGATTGATACCTCTATCAATAGGTGTTGAGACCTGTAATTGTGATGCCAACGGGTATTTAGATCGCTCGAATATTTCTACGCATTTTGTGGAAAAATTTAATTTTATTGAAAATCAACTGAACTATAGCCCACGAATTCAGAGCTTTAGAAATCGAAAATCTGCAATTGTGCTCCGATTTCGATGATTGATACCTCTATCCAATAGGTGTTGAGACCTGTAATTGTGATGCCAACGGGTATTTAGATCGCTCGAATATTTCTACGCATTTTGTGGAAAAATTTAATTTTATTGAAAATCAACTGAACTATAGCCCACTAATTTCAGAGCTTTAAAAATCGAAAATCTGCAAATTGTGCGCCGATTTCGATGATTGATACCTCTATCAATAGGTGTTGAGACCTGTAATTGTGATGCCAAACGGGTATTTAGATCGCTCGAATATTTCTACACATTTTGTGGAAAATTTAATTTTATTGAAAATCAACTGAACTATAGCCCACAAATTCAGAGCTTTAAAAATCGAAAATCTGCAATTGTGCTCCGATTTCGATGATTGATACCTCTATCAATAGGTGTTGAGACCTGTAATTGTGATGCCAACGGGTATTTAGATCGCTCGAATATTTCTACACATTTTGTGGAAAATTTAATTTTATTGAAAATCAACTGAACTATAGCCCACTAATTCAGAGCTTTAAAAATCGAAAATCTGCAATTGTGCTCCGATTTCGATGATTGATACCTCTATCAATAGGTGTTGAGACCTGTAATTGTGATGCCAACGGGTATTTTAGATCGCTCGAATATTTCTACACATTTTGTGGGAAAATTTAATTTTATTGAAAATCAACTGAACTATAGCCCACAAATTCAGAGCTTTAAAAATCGAAAAATCTGCAATTGTGCTCCGATTTCGATGATTGATACCTCTATCAATAGGTGTTGAGACCTGTAATTGTGATGCCAACGGGTATTTAGATCGCTCGAATATTTCTACACATTTTGTGGGAAAATTTTAATTTTATTGAAAATCAACTGAAACTATAGCCCACAAATTCAGAGCTTTAAAAAATCGAAAAATCTGCAATTGTGCTCCGATTTCGATGATTGATACCTCTATCAATAGGTGTTGAGACCTGTAAATTGTGAGGGCCAACGGGTATTTAGATCGCTCGAATATTTCTACGCATTTTGCGGAAAATTTAATTTTATTGAAAATCAACTGAACTATAGCCCACTAATTCAGGGCTTTAAAAATCGAAAATCTGCAATTGTGCTCCGATTTCGATGATTGATACCTCTATCAATAGGTGTTGAGACCTGTAATTGTGATGCCAACGGGTATTTAGATCGGCTCGAATATTTCTACGCATTTTGTGGAAAATTTAATTTTTATTGAAAATCAACTGAACTATAGCCCGTTAATTCAGGGCTTTAAAAAATCGAAAAATCTGCAATTGTGCTCCGATTTCGATGATTGATACCTCTATCAATAGGTGTTGAGACCTGTAATTGTGATGCCAACGGGTATTTAGATCGCTCGAATATTTCTACGCATTTTGTGGAAAATTTAATTTTATTGAAAATCAACTGAACTATAGCCCGTTAATTTCAGAGCTTTAAAAATCGAAAATCTGCAATTGTGGCGCCGATTTCGATGATTGATACCTCTATCAATAGGTGTTGAGACCTGTAATTGTGATGCCAACGGGTATTTAGATCGCTCGAATATTTCTACACATTTTGTGGAAAATTTAATTTTATTGAAAATCAACTGAACTATAGCCCACAAATTCAGAGCTTTAAAAATCGAAAATCTGCAATTGTGCTCCGATTTCGATGATTGATACCTCTATCAATAGGTGTTGAGACCTGTAATTGTGATGCCAACGGGTATTTAGATCGCTCGAATATTTCTACACATTTTGTGGAAAATTTAATTTTTATTGAAAAATCAACTGAACTATAGCCCACAAATTCAGAGCTTTAAAAATCGAAAATCTGCAATTGTGCTCCCGATTTCGATGATTGATACCTCTATCAATAGGTGTTGGAGACCTGTAATTGTGATGCCAACGGGTATTTAGATCGCTCGAATATTTCTACACATTTTGTGGAAAATTTAATTTTATTGAAAATCAACTGAACTATAGCCCACAAATTCAGAGCTTTAAAAATCGAAAATCTGAAATCTGCAATTGTGCTCCGATTTCGATGATTGATACCTCTATCAATAGGTGTTGAGACCTGTAATTGTGAGGCCAACGGGTATTTAGATCGCTCGAATATTTCTACGCATTTTGCGGAAAATTTAATTTTATTGAAAATCAACTGAACTATAGCCCACTAATTCAGGGCTTTAAAATCGAAAATCTGCAATTGTGCTCCGATTTCGATGATTGATACCTCTATCAATAGGTGTTGAGACCTGTAATTGTGATGCCAACGGGTATTTAGATCGCTCGAATATTTCTACGCATTTTGTGGAAAATTTAATTTTATTGAAAATCAACTGAACTATAGCCCGTTAATTCAGGGCTTTAAAAATCGAAAATCTGCAATTGTGCTCCGATTTCGATGATTGATACCTCTATCAATAGGTGTTGAGACCTGTAATTGTGATGCCAACGGGTATTTAGATCGCTCGAATATTTCTACGCATTTTGTGGAAAATTTAATTTTATTGAAAATCAACTGAACTATAGCCCGTTAATTCAGAGCTTTAAAATCGAAAATCTGCAATTGTGCGCCGATTTCGATGATTGATACCTCTATCAATAGGTGTTGAGACCTGTAATTGTGATGCCAACGGGTATTTAGATCGCTCGAATATTTCTACGCATTTTGTGGAAAATTTAATTTTATTGAAAATCAACTGAACTATAGCCCGTTAATTCAGGGCTTTAAAAATCGAAAATCTGCAATTGTGCTCCGATTTCGATGATTGATACCTCTATCAATAGGTGTTGAGACCTGTAATTGTGATGCCAACGGGTATTTAGATCGCTCGAATATTTCTACACATTTTGTGGAAAATTTAATTTTATTGAAAATCAACTGAACTATAGCCCACTAATTCAGAGCTTTAAAAATCGAAAATCTGCAATTGTGCTCCGATTTCGATGATTGATACCTCTATCAATAGGTGTTGAGACCTGTAATTGTGATGCCAACGGGTATTTAGATCGCTCGAATATTTCTACGCATTTTGCGGAAAATTTAATTTTATTGAAAATCAACTGAACTATAGCCCACTAATTCAGAGCTTTAAAAATCGAAAATCTGCAATTGTGCTCCGATTTCGATGATTGATACCTCTATCAATAGGTGTTGAGACCTGTAATTGTGAGGCCAACGGGTATTTAGATCGCTCGAATATTTCTACGCATTTTGCGGAAAATTTAATTTTATTGAAAATCAACTGAACTATAGCCCACTAATTCAGAGCTTTAAAAATCGAAAATCTGCAATTGTGCTCCGATTTCGATGATTGATACCTCTATCAATAGGTGTTGAGACCTGTAATTGTGAGGCCAACGGGTATTTAGATCGCTCGAATATTTCTACGCATTTTGCGGAAAATTTAATTTTATTGAAAATCAACTGAACTATAGCCCACTAATTCAGGGCTTTAAAAATCGAAAATCTGCAATTGTGCTCCGATTTCGATGATTGATACCTCTATCAATAGGTGTTGAGACCTGTAATTGTGATGCCAACGGGTATTTAGATCGCTCGAATATTTCTACGCATTTTGTGGAAAATTTAATTTTATTGAAAATCAACTGAACTATAGCCCGTTAATTCAGGGCTTTAAAAATCGAAAATCTGCAATTGTGCTCCGATTTCGATGATTGATACCTCTATCAATAGGTGTTGAGACCTGTAATTGTGATGCCAACGGGTATTTAGATCGCTCGAATATTTCTACGCATTTTGTGGAAAATTTAATTTTATTGAAAATCAACTGAACTATAGCCCGTTAATTCAGAGCTTTAAAAATCGAAAATCTGCAATTGTGCGCCGATTTCGATGATTGATACCTCTATCAATAGGTGTTGAGACCTGTAATTGTGATGCCAACGGGTATTTAGATCGCTCGAATATTTCTACGCATTTTGTGGAAAATTTAATTTTATTGAAAATCAACTGAACTATAGCCCGTTAATTCAGGGCTTTAAAAATCGAAAATCTGCAATTGTGCTCCGATTTCGATGATTGATACCTCTATCAATAGGTGTTGAGACCTGTAATTGTGATGCCAACGGGTATTTAGATCGCTCGAATATTTCTACACATTTTGTGGAAAATTTAATTTTATTGAAAATCAACTGAACTATAGCCCACTAATTCAGAGCTTTAAAAATCGAAAATCTGCAATTGTGCTCCGATTTCGATGATTGATACCTCTATCAATAGGTGTTGAGACCTGTAATTGTGATGCCAACGGGTATTTAGATCGCTCGAATATTTCTACGCATTTTGTGGAAAATTTAATTTTATTGAAAATCAACTGAACTATAGCCCACGAATTCAGAGCTTTAAAAATCGAAAATCTGCAATTGTGCTCCGATTTCGATGATTGATACCTCTATCAATAGGTGTTGAGACCTGTAATTGTGATGCCAACGGGTATTTAGATCGCTCGAATATTTCTACGCATTTTGTGGAAAATTTAATTTTATTGAAAATCAACTGAACAGCCCACTAATTCAGAGCTTTAAAAATCGAAAATCTGCAATTGTGCGCTGATTTCGATGATTGATACCTCTATCAATAGGTGTTGAGACCTGTAATTGTGATGCCAACGGGTATTTAGATCGCTCGAATATTTCTACGCATTTTGTGGAAAATTTAATTTTATTGAAAATCAACTGAACTATAGCCCGTTAATTCAGGGCTTTAAAAATCGAAAATCTGCAATTGTGCTCCGATTTCGATGATTGATACCTCTATCAATAGGTGTTGAGACCTGTAATTGTGATGCCAACGGGTATTTAGATCGCTCGAATATTTCTACACATTTTGTGGAAAATTTAATTTTATTGAAAATCAACTGAACTATAGCCCACTAATTCAGAGCTTTAAAAATCGAAAATCTGCAATTGTGCTCCGATTTCGATGATTGATACCTCTATCAATAGGTGTTGAGACCTGTAATTGTGATGCCAACGGGTATTTAGATCGCTCGAATATTTCTACGCATTTTGTGGAAAATTTAATTTTATTGAAAATCAACTGAACTATAGCCCGTTAATTCAGGGCTTTAAAAATCGAAAATCTGCAATTGTGCTCCGATTTCGATGATTGATACCTCTATCAATAGGTGTTGAGACCTGTAATTGTGATGCCAACGGGTATTTAGATCGCTCGAATATTTCTACACATTTTGTGGAAAATTTAATTTTATTGAAAATCAACTGAACTATAGCCCACTAATTCAGAGCTTTAAAAATCGAAAATCTGTAATTGTACTCCGATTTCGATGATTGATACTTCTATCAATAGGTGTTGAGACCTGTAATTGTGATGCCAACGGATATTTAGATCGCTCGAATATTTCTACGCATTTTGTGGAAAATTTAATTTTATTGAAAATCAACTGAACTATAGCCCACTAATTCAGAGCTTTAAAAATCGAAAATCTGCAATTGTGCTCCGATTTCGATGATTGATACCTCTATCAATAGGTGTTGAGACCTGTAATTGTGATGCCAACGGGTATTTAGATCGCTCGAATATTTCTACGCATTTTGTGGAAAATTTAATTTTATTGAAAATCAACTGAACTATAGCCCACTAATTCAGAGCTTTAAAAATCGAAAATCTGCAATTGTGCTCCGATTTCGATGATTGATACCTCTATCAATAGGTGTTGAGACCTGTAATTGTGATGCCAACGGGTATTTAGATCGCTCGAATATTTCTACGCATTTTGTGGAAAATTTAATTTTATTGAAAATCAACTGAACTATAGCCCGTTAATTCAGGGCTTTAAAAATCGAAAATCTGCAATTGTGCTCCGATTTCGATGATTGATACCTCTATCAATAGGTGTTGAGACCTGTAATTGTGATGCCAACGGGTATTTAGATCGCTCGAATATTTCTACACATTTTGTGGAAAATTTAATTTTATTGAAAATCAACTGAACTATAGCCCACTAATTCAGAGCTTTAAAAATCGAAAATCTGCAATTGTGCTCCGATTTCGATGATTGATACCTCTATCAATAGGTGTTGAGACCTGTAATTGTGATGCCAACGGGTATTTAGATCGCTCGAATATTTCTACGCATTTTGTGGAAAATTTAATTTTATTGAAAATCAACTGAACCATAGCCCACTAATTCAGAGCTTTAAAAATCGAAAATCTGCAATTGTGCTCCGATTTCGATGATTGATACCTCTATCAATAGGTGTTGAGACCTGTAATTGTGATGCCAACGGGTATTTAGATCGCTCGAATATTTCTACGCATTTTGTGGAAAATTTAATTTTATTGAAAATCAACTGAACTATAGCCCACTAATTCAGAGCTTTAAAAATCGAAAATCTGCAATTGTGCTCCGATTTCGATGATTGATACCTCTATCAATAGGTGTTGAGACCTGTAATTGTGATGCCAACGGGTATTTAGATCGCTCGAATATTTCTACGCATTTTGTGGAAAATTTAATTTTATTGAAAATCAACTGAACAGCCCACTAATTCAGAGCTTTAAAAATCGAAAATCTGCAATTGTGCTCCGATTTCGATGATTGATACCTCTATCAATAGGTGTTGAGACCTGTAATTGTGATGCCAACGGGTATTTAGATCGCTCGAATATTTCTACGCATTTTGTGGAAAATTTAATTTTATTGAAAATCAACTGAACTATAGCCCACTAATTCAGAGCTTTAAAAATCGAAAATCTGCAATTGTGCTCCGATTTCGATGATTGATACCTCTATCAATAGGTGTTGAGACCTGTAATTGTGATGCCAACGGGTATTTAGATCGCTCGAATATTTCTACACATTTTGTGGAAAATTTAATTTTATTGAAAATCAACTGAACTATAGCCCACTAATTCAGAGCTTTAAAAATCGAAAATCTGCAATTGTGCTCCGATTTCGATGATTGATACCTCTATCAATAGGTGTTGAGACCTGTAATTGTGATGCCAACGGGTATTTAGATCGCTCGAATATTTCTACGCATTTTGTGGAAAATTTAATTTTATTGAAAATCAACTGAACTATAGCCCGTTAATTCAGGGCTTTAAAAATCGAAAATCTGCAATTGTGCTCCGATTTCGATGATTGATACCTCTATCAATAGGTGTTGAGACCTGTAATTGTGATGCCAACGGGTATTTAGATCGCTCGAATATTTCTACACATTTTGTGGAAAATTTAATTTTATTGAAAATCAACTGAACTATAGCCCACTAATTCAGAGCTTTAAAAATCGAAAATCTGCAATTGTGCTCCGATTTCGATGATTGATACCTCTATCAATAGGTGTTGAGACCTGTAATTGTGATGCCAACGGGTATTTAGATCGCTCGAATATTTCTACGCATTTTGTGGAAAATTTAATTTTATTGAAAATCAACTGAACTATAGCCCACTAATTCAGAGCTTTAAAAATCGAAAATCTGCAATTGTGCTCCGATTTCGATGATTGATACCTCTATCAATAGGTGTTGAGACCTGTAATTGTGATGCCAACGGGTATTTAGATCGCTCGAATATTTCTACACATTTTGTGGAAAATTTAATTTTATTGAAAATCAACTGAACTATAGCCCACTAATTCAGAGCTTTAAAAATCGAAAATCTGCAATTGTGCTCCGATTTCGATGATTGATACCTCTATCAATAGGTGTTGAGACCTGTAATTGTGATGCCAACGGGTATTTAGATCGCTCGAATATTTCTACGCATTTTGTGGAAAATTTAATTTTATTGAAAATCAACTGAACTATAGCCCACTAATTCAGAGCTTTAAAAATCGAAAATCTGCAATTGTGCTCCGATTTCGATGATTGATACCTCTATCAATAGGTGTTGAGACCTGTAATTGTGATGCCAACGGGTATTTAGATCGCTCGAATATTTCTACACATTTTGTGGAAAATTTAATTTTATTGAAAATCAACTGAACTATAGCCCACTAATTCAGAGCTTTAAAAATCGAAAATCTGCAATTGTGCTCCGATTTCGATGATTGATACCTCTATCAATAGGTGTTGAGACCTGTAATTGTGATGCCAACGGGTATTTAGATCGCTCGAATATTTCTACGCATTTTGTGGAAAATTTAATTTTATTGAAAATCAACTGAACTATAGCCCGTTAATTCAGGGCTTTAAAAATCGAAAATCTGCAATTGTGCTCCGATTTCGATGATTGATACCTCTATCAATAGGTGTTGAGACCTGTAATTGTGATGCCAACGGGTATTTAGATCGCTCGAATATTTCTACACATTTTGTGGAAAATTTAATTTTATTGAAAATCAACTGAACTATAGCCCACTAATTCAGAGCTTTAAAAATCGAAAATCTGCAATTGTGCTCCGATTTCGATGATTGATACCTCTATCAATAGGTGTTGAGACCTGTAATTGTGATGCCAACGGGTATTTAGATCGCTCGAATATTTCTACGCATTTTGTGGAAAATTTAATTTTATTGAAAATCAACTGAACTATAGCCCGTTAATTCAGGGCTTTAAAAATCGAAAATCTGCAATTGTGCTCCGATTTCGATGATTGATACCTCTATCAATAGGTGTTGAGACCTGTAATTGTGATGCCAACGGGTATTTAGATCGCTCGAATATTTCTACACATTTTGTGGAAAATTTAATTTTATTGAAAATCAACTGAACTATAGCCCACTAATTCAGAGCTTTAAAAATCGAAAATCTGTAATTGTGCTCCGATTTCGATGATTGATACTTCTATCAATAGGTGTTGAGACCTGTAATTGTGATGCCAACGGGTATTTAGATCGCTCGAATATTTCTACGCATTTTGTGGAAAATTTAATTTTATTGAAAATCAACTGAACTATAGCCCACTAATTCAGAGCTTTAAAAATCGAAAATCTGCAATTGTGCTCCGATTTCGATGATTGATACCTCTATCAATAGGTGTTGAGACCTGTAATTGTGATGCCAACGGGTATTTAGATCGCTCGAATATTTCTACGCATTTTGTGGAAAATTTAATTTTATTGAAAATCAACTGAACTATAGCCCACTAATTCAGAGCTTTAAAAATCGAAAATCTGCAATTGTGCTCCGATTTCGATGATTGATACCTCTATCAATAGGTGTTGAGACCTGTAATTGTGAGGCCAACGGGTATTTAGATCGCTCGAATATTTCTACGCATTTTGCGGAAAATTTAATTTTATTGAAAATCAACTGAACTATAGCCCACTAATTCAGAGCTTTAAAAATCGAAAATCTGTAATTGTGCTTCGATTTCGATGATTGATACCTCTATCAATAGGTGTTGAGACCTGTAATTGTGATGCCAACGGGTATTTAGATCGCTCGAATATTTCTACGCATTTTGTGGAAAATTTAATTTTATTGAAAATCAACTGAACTATAGCCCACTAATTCAGAGCTTTAAAAATCGAAAATCTGCAATTGTGCTCCGATTTCGATGATTGATACCTCTATCAATAGGTGTTGAGACCTGTAATTGTGAGGCCAACGGGTATTTAGATCGCTCGAATATTTCTACGCATTTTGCGGAAAATTTAATTTTATTGAAAATCAACTGAACTATAGCCCACTAATTCAGAGCTTTAAAAATCGAAAATCTGTAATTGTGCTTCGATTTCGATGATTGATACCTCTATCAATAGGTGTTGGGACCTGTAATTGTGATGCCAACGGGTATTTAGATCGCTCGAATATTTCTACGCATTTTGTGGAAAATTTAATTTTATTGAAAATCAACTGAACTATAGCCCACTAATTCAGAGCTTTAAAAATCGAAAATCTGCAATTGTGCTCCGATTTCGATGATTGATACCTCTATCAATAGGTGTTGAGACCTGTAATTGTGAGGCCAACGGGTATTTAGATCGCTCGAATATTTCTACGCATTTTGCGGAAAATTTAATTTTATTGAAAATCAACTGAACTATAGCCCACTAATTCAGAGCTTTAAAAATCGAAAATCTGTAATTGTGCTTCGATTTCGATGATTGATACCTCTATCAATAGGTGTTGAGACCTGTAATTGTGATGCCAACGGGTATTTAGATCGCTCGAATATTTCTACGCATTTTGTGGAAAATTTAATTTTATTGAAAATCAACTGAACTATAGCCCACTAATTCAGAGCTTTAAAAATCGAAAATCTGTAATTGTGCTCCGATTTCGATGATTGATACCTCTATCAATAGGTGTTGAGACCTGTAATTGTGATGCCAACGGGTATTTAGATCGCTCGAATATTTCTACGCATTTTGTGGAAAATTTAATTTTATTGAAAATCAACTGAACTATAGCCCACTAATTCAGAGCTTTAAAAATCGAAAATCTGCAATTGTGCTCCGATTTCGATGATTGATACCTCTATCAATAGGTGTTGAGACCTGTAATTGTGAGGCAAACGGGTATTTAGATCGCTCGAATATTTCTACGCATTTTGCGGAAAATTTAATTTTATTGAAAATCAACTGAACTATAGCCCACTAATTCAGAGCTTTAAAAATCGAAAATCTGTAATTGTGCTCCGATTTCGATGATTGATACCTCTATCAATAGGTGTTGAGACCTGTAATTGTGATGCCAACGGGTATTTAGATCGCTCGAATATTTCTACGCATTTTGTGGAAAATTTAATTTTATTGAAAATCAACTGAACTATAGCCCACTAATTCAGAGCTTTAAAAATCGAAAATCTGCAATTGTGCTCCGATTTCGATGATTGATACCTCTATCAATAGGTGTTGAGACCTGTAATTGTGATGCCAACGGGTATTTAGATCGCTCGAATATTTCTACGCATTTTGTGGAAAATTTAATTTTATTGAAAATCAACTGAACTATAGCCCACTAATTCAGAGCTTTAAAAATCGAAAATCTGTAATTGTGCTCCGATTTCGATGATTGATACCTCTATCAATAGGTGTTGAGACCTGTAATTGTGATGCCAACGGGTATTTAGATCGCTCGAATATTTCTACGCATTTTGTGGAAAATTTAATTTTATTGAAAATCAACTGAACTATAGCCCACTAATTCAGAGCTTTAAAAATCGAAAATCTGCAATTGTGCTCTGATTTCGATGATTGATACCTCTATCAATAGGTGTTGAGACCTGTAATTGTGAGGCCAACGGGTATTTAGATCGCTCGAATATTTCTACGCATTTTGCGGAAAATTTAATTTTATTGAAAATCAACTGAACTATAGCCCACTAATTCAGAGCTTTAAAAATCGAAAATCTGTAATTGTGCTTCGATTTCGATGATTGATACCTCTATCAATAGGTGTTGAGACCTGTAATTGTGATGCCAACGGGTATTTAGATCGCTCGAATATTTCTACGCATTTTGTGGAAAATTTAATTTTATTGAAAATCAACTGAACTATAGCCCACTAATTCAGAGCTTTAAAAATCGAAAATCTGTAATTGTGCTTCGATTTCGATGATTGATACCTCTATCAATAGGTGTTGAGACCTGTAATTGTGATGCCAACGGGTATTTAGATCGCTCGAATATTTCTACACATTTTGTGGAAAATTTAATTTTATTGAAAATCAACTGAACTATAGCCCACAAATTCAGAGCTTTAAAAATCGAAAATCTGCAATTGTGCGCCGATTTCGATGATTGATACCTCGATCAATAGGTGTTGGGACCTGTAATTGTGATGCCAACGGGTATTTAGATCGCTCGAATATTTCTACGCATTTTGTGGAAAATTTAATTTTATTGAAAATCAACTGAACTATAGCCCACTAATTCAGAGCTTTAAAAATCGAAAATCTGTAATTGTGCTCCGATTTCGATGATTGATACCTCTATCAATAGGTGTTGAGACCTGTAATTGTGATGCCAACGGGTATTTAGATCGCTCGAATATTTCTACACATTTTGTGGAAAATTTAATTTTATTAAAAATCAACTGAACTATAGCCCACTAATTCAGAGCTTTAAAAATCGAAAATCTGCAATTGTGCTCCGATTTCGATGATTGATACCTCTATCAATAGGTGTTGAGACCTGTAATTGTGATGCCAACGGGTATTTAGATCGCTCGAATATTTCTACGCATTTTGTGGAAAATTTAATTTTATTGAAAATCAACTGAACTATAGCCCACTAATTCAGAGCTTTAAAAATCGAAAATCTGTAATTGTGCTCCGATTTCGATGATTGATACCTCTATCAATAGGTGTTGAGACCTGTAATTGTGATGCCAACGGGTATTTAGATCGCTCGAATATTTCTACGCATTTTGTGGAAAATTTAATTTTATTGAAAATCAACTGAACTATAGCCCACTAATTCAGAGCTTTAAAAATCGAAAATCTGCAATTGTGCTCTGATTTCGATGATTGATACCTCTATCAATAGGTGTTGAGACCTGTAATTGTGAGGCCAACGGGTATTTAGATCGCTCGAATATTTCTACGCATTTTGCGGAAAATTTAATTTTATTGAAAATCAACTGAACTATAGCCCACTAATTCAGAGCTTTAAAATCGAAAATCTGTAATTGTGCTTCGATTTCGATGATTGATACCTCTATCAATAGGTGTTGAGACCTGTAATTGTGATGCCAACGGGTATTTAGATCGCTCGAATATTTCTACACATTTTGTGGAAAATTTAATTTTATTGAAAATCAACTGAACTATAGCCCACAAATTCAGAGCTTTAAAAATCGAAAATCTGCAATTGTGCTTCGATTTCGATGATTGATACCTCTATCAATAGGTGTTGAGACCTGTAATTGTGATGCCAACGGGTATTTAGATCGCTCGAATATTTCTACGCATTTTGTGGAAAATTTAATTTTATTGAAAATCAACTGAACTATAGCCCACTAATTCAGAGCTTTAAAAATCGAAAATCTGTAATTGTGCATCGATTTCGATGATTGATACCTCTATCAATAGGTGTTGAGACCTGTAATTGTGATGCCAACGGGTATTTAGATCGCTCGAATATTTCTACACATTTTGTGGAAAATTTAATTTTATTGAAAATCAACTGAACTATAGCCCACAAATTCAGAGCTTTAAAAATCGAAAATCTGCAATTGTGCGCCGATTTCGATGATTGATACCTCGATCAATAGGTGTTGGGACCTGTAATTGTGATGCCAACGGGTATTTAGATCGCTCGAATATTTCTACGCATTTTGTGGAAAATTTAATTTTATTGAAAATCAACT